>VWYH01010687.1:251640-324783 GCA_013399365.1 Pampusana beccarii
AAAAAAAAAAAAAAAAAAAAAAAAGGAAAAAAAGAAAAAGCCTCATTAATGTCACTGGGGAGCAGCCAGTGCCCCGTTGTGGGGGACACGGGGGTGCTTGGGGGGCTGTGTCCCCAGGTGGAGCCCCCACAGTGGCCAAGCGCAGCGCCCCCATTCCGGCAGGGTCCCCATTTCTTTTGGGGTTTATTTCTGAGTGATTCAGAGATTTGGCTGAAATCCCCCAAACTCAAGAATGAACATTTATTAATGGCGATGCTGGGTGCCGGGGGATGCTGGCAGCAGGGAGGTCATTTTTTTGGGGGTGTTTTGGGCTTGCTGGGAGGGGTCCCCTTGTCCCCACCATGCCACCCCAATTCCCCCCAGCTGGAAAATCCGTGCAGGAAAACTCAATACCTCGACTCACGGGGTGGCTTTTCCCAGGATTTCTGAGATTCCAGCCCCATGTCCCCCAGTGTCCCCTTGGCTGGGGGGGATGTCACTGTCCCCAAGCCCTGCCACCCCTCCGTGCTCCTGGGGGGGGATCCAGATGAATCCTGGGGGTGAAACCTCCAGCCCCAGTTCTCCCAGTGCCTGCAGAGCTCCCCCAGTAACCAGGGCACAGTCACCCTGTGGGAACAAAGAGGGTGTTTGATCAGACACCTCTTTGTAACAATAAAAAATATTAAAATAAACCACATTAAGCTATTTTTTTTTAAAACCCAGGATGCTGCACCCCTGAGTCCTCAGGACTTTTCTTCATCCTTGGCCATTAGGACTCTCCGTGTGTCCTGGCCCCTCACCAGCATCAGGGTTTCCTTTGGTTTTTCTTCTGGGAAGGGAATGATAAAAATCAGCAGTTATTTTTTGCCCCTTTCTCTGAGAATTTGAATTCTTCTCTGTGATGGAGCCTCCACTGGGAAGAAAAAAAATCCCTAAACTTGTCTGGGGGGTGAAGATTGTACAGGCTTAAATTGTTTTGCCCCTGAGGGTGGTGAGCGCCTGGCCCAGGTTGGGCAGAGAGGTGGTGGCTGAACCATCCGTGGAGACATCCCAGGCCAGGCTGGACGGGGCTCTGAGCAACCTGAGCTGGTGAAGATGTCCCTGTCATGGCAGGGGGGGCACTGGGGGAGCTGGGGAGGTCCCTTCAACACAAACATTTCCACGATTCTATAATTTGCATTTGCAGATGTTTTCGTGGAACGTCACCCACCCAAGGGTCTGAAGTCACCTCGATGATGTTTAATTTCTGGCCTGTTGTTCAAGTTCTGCTCCTCCACTTCCAAGCTGTAGGACCCTGCTCATCCTTCCTGAGAAGCAGAAACACGGAGACATTGCTGGCAGGACCAACACCCAGGTTAGATCATAGAATTATTGATTACTTCGGGTGGAAGGGACCTTTGAAGGTCATCTAGTCCAACCCCTGACAAATCAAGGTGCTTGGAGCAACCAGCTGAGTTTTGAATGTGCCCACACACAGATTTTAGAAGCTCTGGAGATGGCAGAAGACACGATCATAGAATAGTTTGGGTTGGAAGGGACCTTCCCAGCTCCCCCAGTGCCCCCTCTGCCATGAGCAGGGACATCTTCACCAGCTCAGGTTGCTCAGATCCAAAATCTCCTCCAGGATCTAGGGCTGGAGGTCCCCTGGTCCAAGGATGGAGACAAAGACCCGCAGCAGGTTGGGTGCGTGTGTGATGGAGCCCAGAGGTCCTTTCTCCCCACTGCTATGGCTGGAGAAAGCCTGGTTGTCTCCTCTGGGACACGGGGCTCTTCTCCCTCGCTTTCAGCCACGCTTCCCAGGAGAACCGAGGGTACAGAGGAGAAAAAATAAAATCAAATAAACTGAACTCAGCCTCTGAAATAAGATTTCTCCAGCTGCTGTGTTCTCTGGACCTGGGCTGTTGGAAGATCTCCTGGGTTTCTCCAAAGCTTTCCTGCTGGTGGGCTGGGTGCAGGTTGCTCTCCCAGCTTCATTTTAGAGCTGGGGAAGGAGGAGGTGGGCACAGGGTCGCAGGGTGGAAAACGGACACAGCCGAGGCCGCTCCGAAACTTCTCGTTTGCTGCTGGCACAGAGCAGGAGGAGGAAGGGACCGGGTGGCACTTGGGAGGAGACACAAGCGGCGAGAAGATGGAGCTCGGCCCGCGGGGAGCCACGTTCTCCCCAACCCCCGCAGGAGCTGCAGGTCCCTCCTGGAAGGGACCAGGGGGACGAGGGGGCCACCCTGACCACCCGTGGTGTCCCCGCGGTGGGTCTGGAGTGTGGCACCAAACACGGACGTTTCCTTCAGGGAGCAAAACCCCTTTTGTTGTTCTGGTTTGGTTTTCTGCTTTGGTTTGGTTTTTTTTTTTGGTTGGAATTCCTGCAGTCGCTGCTCTGGTCACCACAATTTCCAAACCAGCAGCACGTGGTGGCCTGACTCTGAAGAAGGAAACTTTTTTGGCTTTTTATACCAAAATTAGGATATTTATACATATACACACACACAGAATAAGCCTTTTTTTTTTTCTCCTTTTTTTTTTTTTCTTTAAAGAGCTGACCAGCAGAAAAATGTGAAACCATTTCCCTGCAGGTTCGGAAAAGCTTGTGCTTGTGGGGTTGTGGGTTGTATGGGTTTTTTTTCAGATAAGATCCAGGATATCTTTGTCTTCTTATTTTCTTTTTTTTTAAAAGGCTTTACTCCCTCGAGAAAAAAAAATAAAAGAAAAAGGATTTACAAACAAAATAACAGCCTGTATCAACTCTCCAGAAGAGAGATGGTAGGACAATATTAATCCAAACATCACGCTATTTAATTCCCCAATAAAACATTGGAAAAAAAAAAGGAGCCAACAGTATCTGCACTAACACTTTGCTACATATAAAATCTCCAGCTAATACGAAGCTTATGGTACCAACCTCTAAAACAGTTAAGATATATACACATATTTTTTTTTTTTTGGGGGGGGTATATTAACAAACAGAATATTACAAAATATTAAAGAAGGCAACTCTTCTGTCATTTGTTTCTGGGAGTGGATTTTTGCTTTGCGTTGGTTTTTCTTCACTTGAAGTTGGCGTAGTCTGAGAAGGCGTCGATATATTCCTGCACCACCTTGTAGCAGAATTCGTACTGTTCCTGCGGGATGGGGGGAGAACACGGCGTTAGACGGACAGGATCCACACCTCAGATAGGATCTGATGCTTCGTGGTCTGCGCCTGCTGGGAGCCAGCGTGGCCTGGTGTCCCCGGCCCAGCACAGGGCAGGAACCAGACGGTGCCACCAATGAAAGAAACTGCTTTTCCCTTCCCCGCTGAGGTCCTAGTTTGACCCCAAGAAGACTTTTTAAAAAACCCCTGAGCATCCTTGTGAATCCCTCTCACAAGACTTCATCTAGTCAGAGACTCCAGAGTCATTTTGGTTGGAAAAGCCCCTCAAGGTCATCAAGTTCAACCATTAACCCAAAACTGGCACTGCCCCATGTCCTCATCTCCGTCTGTCCAACCCCTCCAGGGATGGTGACTCCCCCACTGCCCTGGGCAGCCTGTTCCAATGCCCCACAGCCCTTTGGGGAAGAAATTGTTCCCAGATCCAACCTCAACCTCCCCTGGTGCAACTTGAGGCCGTTTCCTCTGCTCCTGGCGCTTGTTCCTGGGGAGCAGAGCCCGACCCCCCTGGCTCCAAGCTCCTTTCAGGCAGTTCAGAGATCAGAAGGTCTCCCCTCAGCTCCTGTTCTCCAGCTGAACCCCCAGCTCCCTCAGCCGCTCCCATCACACTCGTGCTCCAGCCCCACCTGCTCCTCCCCTCCCTGCCCACTCAAGCCCACGCCAAAGCCACCCCAGGAGAGGTTTCAAGGCTCCTGGAGCCCACAGATACACGGATGGTGGCTGAGATGTCTCCAAGGAGGTTCCTACAGCTTGTGTCAATGCTCCAAAGGGGCTTGATGCCTTCAGCAGGCCAAGCTCCACTCTTCCAGTTGTCCTAACAGCAGGAAGAGGAGATAATTCCTGACCCACCTCCAACCTTTAATCTTACACAGAGAGATAAAACCTTCAACTGAGGAAGTTTTTGCTCAACGTTGAGTCCCCAGCCCATTCCTGCTGAGGTCCAGGGTGGCAGGAGGAGCTCGGCTACACTTACCAGTGTCTGCACCATATGTGGCCTCTGTAGTCTTAAACTCTTCACCGTCTGAAAGACGTCGAGAATCCCTTCTGCCTTCACCCTTTCCAGGACAGTGCTCAGCGCACAGAAGGTGCCTGTTCTTCCTGCTCCGGCACTGCCAAAGAGAAACCAGAAGGTAAAGGAAACCACCCATCCTGACCGTGTTGGCTTTGCCCTGGGGACAATCCACAGGGGAACCACCAGAGAAACGGAGGAACCAATGTTCCTGCCCAAGTCTCTCCTAGTTTAGCTAGGACATGCTCTACAAGACTGAAACCTTGCTTAGCTGAGCAGGAAAACCTCATATCACGTCTGCCCATGCTGCTCCTGCTCAGCCCACGTCTTCTGAAGGACCAAATGGTCCTTGCAGAGCAGATCCCTTTGGAGGGGTGACCAAACCAGGCTTTACCTGCAGTGCACAGTGATGGGGTGGTTGCCAGACTGTTGCTGCTGCTTTTGCACGGCCGCGATGATGTTGATCATTCCCTTCCCATCCCCGGGAATCCCAACTTCTGGCCAACCGTGGAAATGAAACTGCCGAATCTGCCGGCTCTTGTTTTCCTGGTGGAAGAGGAGAGTTTGAGGTCAATAAGTTGGTGTGAGATCTTTACCAAGAAACCCACCAGCTCGAGGCTTTGGGGAAACCATCCACCGAGGAAAGCTGCTTGTGAAGAGGGGACATTCCTGTGGCACGGAGCAGGGCAGGATGTGGGGAATGGGGAGCAGGAGGGACACTGGTGGTGGGCACAGGGACAAGGCAGGAGGAGGATGAGAGCTGCTGGGTGGATGGATGAAGAGCCATCAGGAGGACAGGAACCCCCTGAGGCGGGAGGTAAAGAGGAGGGAAGAAGGGGATGGACACTACTTTGAGATGATGAAGAAGATGGAGCTGAAGATGCCAGAGCACCTGCAAGAGGAACCGCAAAGCACCATAAACACCAGCGGGGCTTGAGGACACCCAACCCAAAAGCACCTGGAGTTCCAGACTCTTACCCTGGTGTTGGTTACCAGCAGGTCCCGCACCGTGTAGCTCTCACACTCCTCCTCTTTTTTCAGCTCCACGGTGATGTCTCCGTAGGACACGGAGCCGTCAGACGGCCAGTACTGGGCACACTTCTCCTGAGAAAGCAGGATGGGAGGAGACAGGGTGAAGATCCTGTACTTTTCCCATGGGCTTGAATGGAATGAGTCTTCTGGGGCTGGCTGCTGCCCAAAGCCATGTGGGATCTCATAGAGAGGGCTGGGTTGGATGTGACCTTAAAGATCATCCAGTGCCCCCCCTGCCATGACAGGGACATCTTCACCAGCTCAGGTTGCTCAGAGCCCCGTCCAGCCTGGCCTGGGATGTCTCCAGGGATGGTTCAGCCACCACCTCTCTGCCCAACCTGGGCCAGGCTCTCACCACCCTCAGGGACAACAATTTCTTCCTCATGTCCAGCCTGAATCTCCCTCCTTTAGTTTAAAACCATCACCTCTTGTCCTATCACAACAGGCCCTGCTGAAAAGTCTGTCCCCATCTTCCTTATCGGCCCCTTTGAAGTACCGCAAGGTCCCCGGGTTCTCACCTGGCCTCTCTCCTCCAGCTCCGTCAGCATCACTATGGAGCAGGATTTCCACTCCCAGATCATCCTCCAGAAATCCTCTATCGTGTGCTGCAGCGGCCCTTGGCTGGCGATGTAGGAATCCTTCTGGCGATAACCCTGCGATTCGAACCCAGTGTTAGTGGTGAACTGGCGCTGGGAGTAGCGGCCGAAGCGCTCCTGGACACAGTTTGGTTACCAGGCTTAGGGAATTTTTGGGAACGTCATGGCTGTCTGTGTGAATAACCACAGCCTGGGCAGAGAAACCTGCTCTCACGGTGGGCTACGTCTCTCCACACCACTGCGTGGCAGCCGAGGTGCCATCGGGCAGCGTTTTACTGGGGTAAGACCTTTGTTTTTAAAGAAAAGCAGCTGGAGGAGGATCATACCCCCTATATTCATAGCCTCATCCATTTAGTGAAGAAAGACCTGGGTTTCCAGCGCTCCTAAGCAATGTCGCGAAGTCCTAGCGCTGTAGCAGAGCCTTGCTTAAGCTCCAAATACTTCAGGTATGATTTTTACTAGGGATTTTTGCAAAGAAGTAAGCAAAACTAGATGTATCTAGACGAACTTTCAGGTCCCTTCCAACCCAAACCATTCTGTGAAAACCAGTAATAAGTCTGGGTGACTCTGGCTCTTCCACGACCACAAAGTGCTTCTGTTTCCAAAAAACCCTCTGACGTTGCCCTGTGCCCTCGCTGCAGACTGCGACCAAAGACGCTCCGTCATTTGGAGTTCGTCATTTAAGCAAAGTTCAGCAGAGGCAGGAAATTGAATCCTCACCAAAAATTGCTTATGTGACATTTAAGCTTTTCTGATCTTGATGCACAACAAGGCAGAGCAACCCGCTGGGACCCAGCAAAGGAGATTTTGGGGAGCAATTAATTTGGGAGGTTATAACTGGGAACAAGTTGGTTTTACTGGTTCAACCCATGGCAGTAACCACCGTCTGGGGGGGAAACAAAAAAGTGCCATTAGGAGATGAAAAGAGAAATTGGGCTGGAAAAGAGTAGGGCTCTGTCATTTCGCCAGCGCTGGCATCACTGCACAAAGATAAATACTCGTACGAGATGTGTCCCTGAAGTCAATACGGTTCCTGATGAGAAAAGAACGCGCAATCACTGAGCTCCTCCTCGGAGGGAGGAAAACACTTAACCTCGCTGCCTCGCCACCCGCTGTCACCCACACAGGTGAAATGGGATTGACCTGTTTTTTCTCAAGGGGTTTGGGATCCGTGTATCGTTCCGTGACCCAATCTAGCAGATATTTTCTGACCAAATGAATGGTGTCGTAGAACAAGCATTTCCACAGCTACATGCAGCGGCTTCTCCAAAGCCAACATCAGAGCCCGGAGTTGCAGAAGTAAGACCAGAATTTGAAGGCTTTGCTCAAGCTCCAGCTCTTCTCTCTCACCATCTGCGGGTCACAAGGAAACTGTGCGTACACAGGGGTTTCTTGGAGAAGAAACCAGCACCAGCCAGTGACACAAAGCAAAGCCAAGTGGAAAGAGCCTTATGAAATCCAGAGATCTTTGGGGCAAATCCTTTCTGTAGGAAGCAGAGGGAGGTGATGAGTTTCTACTGGGAGAAGATGGAAAGAAGATTAAAGAAGACTCACGTCAATGAAGGATGCGTTTACGTAGTCTGTGTTCTCTTCCCCTCTCTTCACTGGAATGATTACCCGGTTAAACTCATCTGAAACAGGAGCAAAATGATGTAAGTTTTGGGAAACACCTTCAAAGGAGGATTCCTTGATAACCATGCGTGGCCTTTAGTTGGGAAGTCACCAAGCCCTGGGTGAGAGGACAGAGATGTGGGAAGGAGAGTCCTGTGCTGAGAGCACCCATTTGGGATGAGGAGACTCAGTTCTGCTTCTGCCATGCCCTGGTTTGGGAAGGGAAGAGGGGACGCTGAGGACTCCAGGACCTGCTCACCACAGGGACTCCCTTCTCCTTCAAGGTACAAACCCTCAGCAGCATCAACCTACTGAGAACAAAGTCATAGCAGGGAGTGGTTGAGGTGGGACGGGACCTCTGGAGACCACCTGGTCCAACCCCCTGAGCAACCAGAGCCACCCAGAGCTTGTTGCCCATGGCCACGTCGAGACGGCTTTTGAAGATCTCCAAGGATGGAGACTCCACAACCTCTTGGGTCAACCTGTGCCAGTGCTCGGTCACCCCCACAGTCAAAAAGTGTTTCCTGATGTTCATGGGGACCCTCCTGTGTCTCAGTCTGTGCCCGTTGCCTCTTGTCCTGTCACTGGGCACCACTGGAAAGAGGCTCCGTCCTCTCTGCACCCTCCCATCAGGTGTTTGTGGATGTTGGTGAGACCCCCTGAGCCTTCTCCAGGCTGACCAGCCCCAGCTCTCTCAGCCTCTCCTCACAGCAGAGAAGCCCCAGGCCCTGAATCGCCTTCACGGCCCTTGGCTGGACTCTCCAGTCTGCCCGTGCGTCTCCTGTACTGGGGAGCCCAGCACCGGACCCAGTGCTCCAGGTGTGGCCTCACCAGTGCTGGGCAGAGGGAAGAACCAACCTCCCTCGACCTGCTGGTGACGCTTTGTCTAACGCAGCCCAGGACGCCACTGTCCCTCTTTGTGACAAGGCCACCTTGCTGGCTCCTGGTCACCTCGGTGCCCACCAGGACCCCAGGTCCTTTCCTGCCAAGCTGTTTTCCACTGGCTGCCCCAGCACACACTGGTGCCTGGGGTGCTTCCTCCCCAGGGCCAGGACTTCGCCCTTCTCCTTGTTGAACATCACGAGGTCCCTGCTGGCCCACTTCTCCAGCCTGACTCCTGTACCACAGCCACCCAAACGGTCCCCACACCCACCAGGAACACTTTCCCCAGGCAGACAAACACATCTTACACGGAATTATCTGAAGCACTCTGTTCTTCTTCATGTTTGCCGGCAAGTTGCCTGTTCTCATCTTGTCATTCTGAATTTTGATTGAAGTGAGCTTCTGCAGAGGAGAGACCAAAAGCAGAAGGACCTTTCAGAGCCACCCAGCACCAGGTGGGGACATGGTGGTCCTGGCAGCACCATCTGAGCAGATCCACCAGGATGACAGCCACACTCACCTTAAACTCCTCTTCCAGCCCATTGCTGCTGGTCCCTGGCACTTTGTTGTAGATCTTCTGGAGGTGGATCTCTAACGAGGTCACCTCCAGCTCCGTGTCACCGTAGAGATAGTGCTCCAGAAGTGCTTGGTATATGAACACATACTGCATCTGCAGGGGTTGCAGGGAGAAGCCGTCAGTCTCTGCACACACGCTGGCTGCAAACCCGCCACCCCACTGCCCACCCGTGCCTGCTGGGCATGTGGGTCCCCCTGAGACCCCAGAAAAGTGGGTGACAACCTTTCTGCTGCTGTATGGGGAGTGGGAACGTATTTGCTACACCACACAAAGCTGACATGACACAAACTTCCTCCAAGTCTGGAGAACAGGAGCTGAGGGGAGACCTTCTGATCTCTGAACTGCCTGAAAGGAGCTTGGAGCCAGGGGGGTCGGGCTCTGCTCCCCAGGAACAAGCGCCAGGAGCAGAGGAAACGGCCTCAAGTTGCACCAGGGGAGGTTGAGGTTGGATCTGGGAACAATTTCTTCCCCAAAGGGCTGTGGGGCATTGGAACAGGCTGCCCGGGGCAGTGGGGGAGTCACCATCCCTGGAGGGGTTGGACAGACGGAGATGAGGTTCTCAGGACATGGGGCAGTGCCAGGGGTGGGGGAACGGTAGGACTCAATCTTAAAGGTCTTTTCCAACCAAAATGTGATTCTATGAAGCGGATTAAAAAGAGCAGGATCCAGCAAAAGGCTCACATCATGCCGCATCCTTCCAAACTGATGGATGACGCTCAACCCTCACGTGGGCTTCACTGCAGGCCAGCACTGACAGCGCAAACGGGATCTATTGACCTCCAAAGGAAAGCGCGGCCGCAGCTCACTTACATCTGTCTGTACCATCTGGCAGCGCTGAGCCCGGATCCGGCTCACGAAGCCGTAAACGTCCACCTTCCTCTCCGCGTGCATCATGTCCAGCATGGCATCAATGACGATAAAAGTGCCTGTGCGTCCCACCCCGGCGCTGAAAGAGCAGAGGGGACAAGCGGTCAGTGCAGCAGTGTTGGTGTTGGGGTCCCCTGTGGAGTGTCCGGGAGCGAGCCAGACGCTTCCCAGCAGTGAGTAAATAGCAACATCTGTTTTGGAGATGAGAGAGGTTCTCAGCCTGGTGTTCAGTGTTGCCTGGGTTTTGCAGAGAGAGGCACAGAGCATCTCCAGCAACCGCTGCGGCCGGAGTGCATGAGGGCACCAAGCAGAGTGAGCCCCTTTCAGTGCTTCAAAGGGGCTGAAAAGAAAGATGGGGACAGACTTTTGAGCAGGGCCTGTTGTGATAGGACAAGAGGTGACGGTTTTAAACTAAAGCAGGGAGATTCAGGCTGGACATGAGGAAGAAATTGTTGTCCCTGAGGGTGGTGAGAGCCTGGCCCAGGTTGGGCAGAGAGGTGGTGGATGAACCATCCCTGGAGACATCCCAGGCCAGGCTGGACGGGGCTCTGAGCAACCTGAGCTGGTGAAGATGTCCCTGTCATGGCAGGGGGGGCACTGGGGGAGCTGGGAAGGTCCCTTCAACCCAAACTGTTCTATGATTCTATGATTAGGAAGAGTGTGACCCACAGGTCAAGGTAGATTATCTTGCCCCTCTTCTCTGCCTGGTGAGGCCGCATCTGGGATCAGTTCTGGGCTCCCCAGTTTAAGAAGGACAAGGAATTACTGGAGGGAGTCCAGCAGCAGCTACAAAGATGGAGTGTCTTTGGGTCTGGAGCATCTTTCATATGAGGAAAGACAGAGAGCTGGGTCTTCTGGAAAAGAGAAATTGAGAGTGATCTGATCAATGCTGACAAATATCTCAGGGTGGGTGTCAGAGGATGGACCAGACTCTGCTCAGTGGTGCCCAAGGACAGGGTGAGGGGCAACGGGCACAGACTGAAACACAGTAGGTTCCATCTGAACATGAGGAGAAACTTCTTTCCTTTGAGGTGCCAGAGCCTGGCCCAGGCTGCCCAGAGAGGTTGTGGAGTCTCCTTCTCTGAGACATTCAAACCCGCCTGGATCCTGTGTGATCTGCTCTGGTGACCCTGCGTTAGCAGCTGGGTTGGACTGGGGGATCTCCAGAGGTCCCTTCAACCCCAAACAGTCTGGGATTCTGTGATCATCTCTGCCTTTAACCATGGGGCTTTCCCTTACCAAAACACAGACAGGGGGCTCTGGGGCTCCCCCAGCCTCGCTGCTGTGCCTGAACCCACCCCACAGGAGGTCAAACACCATAGTTCCTGCTCCCGATCCCGCTGTCAGCTGCGTTCTGCCTTCTCACAACGAGGGATGTTGCCCTCACCCGCCCAGGGCAGTGGAAATCCAAGGGAGATGCCACCAGTGCCCAGCTGTAGTGTCAAACTTGGCTTACTCAGCATCCAGCTGACCCAAACCACCACTCAACATGAGCTGTAACACCATCACGTCACTGATTCCAAGAAGTTCCTTCAATTCAGACGCATTTTTTAAACGTTCCTGTGTGGAACATTCTCATTTAACACAGGAAAGTTAAATAAAAATGAGCAGGACGTACCTGCAGTGCACGACAATCGCTCCTGCGTATTGGGGGTTACACGTCTTCACCTTCTTCAAGAACTTCAGCATCCCGATGGGGGTGAAGGGGACCCCAAAATCGGGCCAGCTGGTGAAGTGGAACTGAGTCACCAGGCGCTGAGGCTTCTTGTTCGTGACGTCGCCAACCTGAAGGGAAAACGTATCTTCAGATTAATGAGAAATACTCAGATCTTCCTTTCTTCCCCCGAAAGCGAGGGCAGAGAGGGAGCTGCAGCCCCAAGACTGAGCTGGATGGCTTAAGAAGGACTAGCTGAAAGAGCACAGACCCAGGCTCCAGGCCCAAATTAATCTCTAAAAACATGACATTTTAACCACCCAGCATCACATCCCACCTCCTGGGGGTGAGAGGTGCCAGCAGGGCCTCGGCTGTGCCTCCAACCTGACAGAAGCTGCTGTTTCATTCTCAGCGAGCTCAAACAGAAGCTGCTGCTCCATCCTTCCCATTCCTCTGCCTACGAGGTCCTCAGTTAAAGGCAGGGGAGGAAACCACCCCATGTCTGGGCCATCGGAGAGAGGGGTGAGGCTCAGGAGAACCCTGCTCAGGGTCCAAATGGGTTTTCAACCACCAGCTCTCCCTTGCTGGCCTCTGAGATCAGCAAGAAAACAAACACAGTGACTAAAGCCTGAGCCTTCTAAGAGGACGAGAAAATGTAGCGACAGATGGGAAAACAATCAAAACCAACGCATGTGGCGCTGGATTTTGCCTCCGCTCATGGGATAAATCTGATTATTTGCAGGCATTAAGTATCTGTGGGGGAGAGCAGGAACTGATACTGGTAACAATAATGAGGTAGAAAATGGTAACGAGGAAGAAATTGTTTTGCCCCTGAGGGTGGTGAGAGCCTGGCCCAGGTTGGGCAGAGAGGTGGTGGCTGAACCATCCCTGGAGACATCCCAGGCCAGGCTGGACGGGGCTCTGAGCAACCTGAGCTGGTGAAGATGTCCCTGTCATGGCAGGGGGGGAATGGGGGAGCTGGGAAGGTCCCTTCAACCCAAACTATTCTGTGATTCTATGAACAGCAAGTCGACTGAATTTCAGCCCTGGCATCTGCCAGCATCCCTGCTCTCAGTACAGCCACGCTGGTAACTGCTGGGAATGGGCTCCCAGGTCAGTAAATTCTTAATAGTTCTCGTTAAAAACAGAAGTTTGGGTCATTCCATCCCAGCTCTGCTCTCACGGCACCTCAGAGGAGTTGAGGAGAAGCTGCTGGATGCCCAGTGTGGAGAGGGGAGTGATGGGATGGGGTGGGATGGGATGGGAGACATGAGCCCTGGCACCTGCTGGATGCAGAACTTGCGCACGGTGTAATCCACCAGGACCGTCACGTCCTCCACGGACACTCGGATGTTCCCGTAGGTCCAGCAGCCCTGATCCGGCCAGTACTGAGCACATTTACACTGCGGGGAGAGAAAACAGGAGCAGGTGAGCTCTGGTCCCTTGGGATCGGCTCCAAGACATGCCCATGGGCATGAGATGTGCCAGGTTGGGATGAAGCTGGGTTAGATACCAGCCCACAAAGCCTCCTGGCACCTACCTCTTTCCTCTCTTTCAGGTTGGTCACCATGACAATTGTCGCTGTGTTTTGCTCCCAAATCATCCTCCAAAAATCATTCACGGTTTCTTCCTTTGGTCCTAAGAGGAAGGTAAAAAAGAAACGTTGTCTTTGGGATCAACCCTTTAAGCGTTGGGACTGAAACCCAAGTGTGCGAAGTCACGCGTCGTGGACGATGCAACACAATTTTGCCAATAGATGTCAGCACAGGAGGTGTTTTGGTGTCCGGGAACGGTGGCTTAGCCAAGGAACAATCCTATCACACAAAAGCTGGGCTTTTTGGATGTGTTTTATGATGAAATTTTTAGCCCAAGAAGGGGAAATCAGACAAATGGAGCATGGAAACCACTTGCCCAAGGTCACCCAGGGAAATTGTGTCCACCATCGCAGAAGTGATGTCCCCGAGCTTTGTGCTTTAACCAGCCACGCTCCTTTGGACCAGGGGAGCCCCACAAGGTGCTGCGCTGTGGTTAGACCAGCACAATTCTGCAGAGCAGAAGGACCCCAGCCCAACCTCCACCAGCCAGAGCTGTGGGAATAACTGAGCGTTTACCTTGTGCAGCAATGAACTTGTTTTTCTCTTGGTACCCCTGCAGAGAAAAAGAGAGACAAATGAAAATACAAGGATTTTTCTAACACGAGTCATGAAATGCATCTACATCATTAATAAACGGAGCCATCGCCTGCTCTGTTGCTCACTCCCTGCAGCCTCCAAGGGGAGAAACAGGACTGATGGGGGGGGCAGAAATAATGGAAAATCCCTGTGCAAAGGGTCCTTGTCGCAAAGAAATGCTCCCCATGCTCAGGTAATGGGGAACAATCCATTTTTTTTGGCACAGAGCACTAATGCAGCAATACCCAACAGCCCTTCCACTGGGACCAGACCCTGCATCCAGAGCATCCCACGAAAATCAGGATTAATATTAAGGAGATCAGGCTGTTGAACACCTGAGAACTGATTTTGTGTATTTCCTAATGGATATTTATTTACTGCTGAGCAAAGGATAAAGCTCTTTTGGGTCTTGCTTTTCTTCACATGCCTCCATCTCTCTCGAAGTATGATTTGAGCTATATATTGATAATCATATAGGACTCATCTCCTCCTAGGAGCAGAGCAGGGCAATGTTGCTTTGATTTCAGCTGCATCGCGTGATTTCTTTTTCATCCCCTTCCCAGGTCCAGGCCCGCAAGCTGGGAAGTACCGATGATTAACCAGCCACACCACTCATCAGCCGTTAATGAGAAATCCCCAATTCCTGCAGAACCGTTTCCAAACCCCTTCCAAACCAGCCAGCTCGGTTCTGCAGCGCCCTGAGGAGTGTAAGTGTGGAAAAGAGAGGTGGGAAGAGACGTGACTGTGGCAAAACCACCGAGTGAGGGCAGAGATACAGCCAGAATTTATGAGTCCCAGCTCCTGGCCTCTTATTCCAACCACTTTTGTCTGGGTTTACAACACGGAGTGGAGCACACTGAGCTCTGTCACAGCCACACAAAGGTTATGAGATCAAAAATCAGTGTAATTTATTGCTCTGGAGGAGCTGGGGACATGTTAATGTAGGAGGTAGCACAAGTCACACCCCATAAAAGCCCTATGGTGCTGGTGGTGCCAGGCACCGTTGGCCAGGGCTCAGCTGGGGGAGATTTCCCCTTCAGACGACAAAACTCACGTTAATGAAGGAGGCGTTGATGTAGTCGGAGTCAGGAACCCCTTCGACAGGAGTCAGGTGAACCCTGGAATGATCATCTGGAAGAAAATTAAAACTCTGCATTAAAAACAGCTCCCTCCACGCACCCGATATCTGGTATAACAAGAAAGCCGGGTATTGGAGTGGAGCCTGGGCAGACACAAACACCTTTATGCCCCCAAATTCTTCTCCTTTAAGCCTGGAGAGGTGCTAAACCTCATCCAAGGAAGTTTTTCACCTGCAGAGCACTCACATTTGAGGAAGCCCCGAGCCAGCCTGCCACCCCACACCACCCGTTTCAGCATTTCCCACCCGCTTTTCCACAACCTCCTGCTGCTGATGGCTCCAGGGAGCTCCTCCTCGTAGGGATCTAAAGCTAAAGGAGACGCAGCCACGCATCTGGGATGGGAAATGGCCTCAACTACGTCCTCACCCATCCCAGAAAAAGGAATAGGGATCCCAAGATGTGTTACCCTCAACCCAGCCAACCAGCTCTGCTACCTACAGGGCAAAATGTTCACGTATCTGTTCTTCTCCTTGTTCTCCTCCTTGGAAGCAGCTTCGCACGTGGCCTGAATAGGACACGCTGGGAGAGCCTGAAATGGCAGAAAAGGGGTTTTTCTGTGATGTTTGTACTCATGGCACAGCAGTATCCACAACACAACTGGCACGCTGGCACACGCTGCATCTGAGCATCCCCTTCGGTCGTGTTCCCACCACCCACAGCCCTCACCTCCACCCCAACAACAGCTCCTTGTTCCCACCGCGCTCAAGCGACCATTCAAATAACCCATGATGGACCAAACAGAGCAAATCTCTTCCGAAATGTGACATCTGGAACCTCAGGACCCACCAACACGAGGTGGCAGCAAAGCCTTCCACACCAAACCCATCAGCACAGGGATCCGGGAGCTCGATTCTGCCCACAGAGGCTCCTGCTGAGGTTTCCTCCATTAACAACAACACTAAAACTAATTAAACCCCCGTGATGAACCCCCATGGCCCAAGCACACCCCGTGATGGGAAGGAGCATCCATGCAGGGAGTTATTTTCCATCCAGCAGCGCCGGGGACCGGTGGGTTGGGGGTGCTGGGGTGACGGGCGATGCTGTGTCGGTCACAGGTTTCAGGCTTGAGCAGAGGACGTGCTTCCCCAGAACGGTTATTCCACAATCTCTCTGAACAGCGAAGGGGATGAGAAGCTATCGGAGGGATTCACCACCCTTTCCAGCCGACGGGACAGACGTGTTTCTGCAGCGGAAGTCTTCAAGGCTTTATTTGTATTATTTATAACCTGAAAACCTCATCTCCCGGGGGTTCATTCCACCTATCTAGTTTCACCGGAGCGTGGCCAGGAACGGTATCAAGTTGTGCAACAGCTGGAGAAACCCAAGTGGCTTTTTTTTTTTTTGATCTTCTCATTGTCCTCATATTGTCACATCACACCTTGGACCTCAGGTTTTAGGTATTTGCAGACGACACCTTTGCAGTGCAGACAACCGGATCAACAGTGGACTTTCTTTAATTAGGCTGATGGAGAGTTCAGGGAGTTCAGCATCTCCTACATTACGTGCTGGGATACATCAGTTATTGAACTTTGCGCCCTGCCTATTTTTGTCATGCCAAGGTGAAACAGGTTTATCGTCACAAGAAGTTGCAGAGCTCGGCAATGTCAGGAAGAGGTTGTAGCTCAGAAGAGATGCTCCAGCATGCATATAACCACAATACCTAAATTATTCCTCGCTCTGTTGTCCGATAAATTGCCATCATTCTCCTTCAGGGTTAACAGCTCATTGAAACAGATGGGGTCATTTCTGTTTCTCTGTCAGAGCTCTTGTTCTGGCTCTTTGTGGATTGAAGACGATGTCTGACAGGCAATGTTTGACGCAGGCAATGTCTGACGCTGGCAATGTTTCCCTCGTGGCCATGAGGACCAGGAGGAGGGAGGCAGCTCCTGGGAGGAAAGCAGCCAGCAGGGAAGCTCTGGAAGGTCCCAAGATGTCCAGGACACCTCCCGAACCCAGAAAATGTAACCTCATAGTGCCACTTGCTAACAAACCTCTGCTCTCTGTAGCGAATGTGAGGGGTAGCGGCTTTTCCACCCCCCCAGCAGATTCAGGGACAGAATCTCCCACCTCGCAGCCCTTTGAGAAACCCCTGAGGACCGAGCAGGCCATCAGTGCCCCCGTGAAGCTCTCAGAGCACGGCATCCAGCACCAGGATTGTTATTTGGTCGACTTGGTTACCCCTGGGGTGATGCGCCGTCTCCAAGCCAGGTACCAAGGCACGCTGCACCCAAAATTCTGTCCCTGCTCTACGAAGTGAGACCAGAATTTTCCCCTTCTCCGTCTTAAGCCCGAGAGCAGCCTGCAGGATTTAAGAGCGAGAAGCGAAGGCACTCACGTTGAACTCCTCCCGAAAGAGCTTGTTGTCATCGGCCATGCGGCGGTTGATCTCCTCCTCCAGCTTGTCGACGGGCAGAGGCGGGTACTTGCGGTTGGTGCTGGGGGAGCGGGCGAGCAGCGGCATGCTCTGCGGCTCTGCAACGACAGCCCAAACATCAGAGCTGCCCACCCAGCCCAGAGCTCAGCAAACCCAGCTGGGCACAGCGACCTTGCACATCCCAGGATGTTCACTCTTAGGGCCACCTTGTATCCTCGCTGTCCTGTATTTTCATAGAATCATAGAATAGTTTGGGTTGAAGGGACCTTCCCAGCTCCCTCAGTGCCACCCCTGCCATGAGCAGGGACATCTTCACCAGCTCAGGTTGCTCAGAGCCCCATCCAGCCTGGCGTTGAACACCACCTGGTCTTTTGCTCTTCCTATGGACAGTGCGCAAAAATTTGGGGATGCTGTAATAACATGAAAAGCTTTCAGTACCCTGTGGCTGAGCATTATGCTGTTGGAGAGGCAGGATAGGACAGTGAGGACCAAGTCTAACAACCCCGCTTAATGCTACAGGCTGGCGGAAGAGTGGCTGGAAAGCTGCATGGCAGAAAAGTCCCTGGGGGTGTTGGTGACAGCGGCTGAACATGGGACAGTGTGTGCCCAGGTGGGCAAGAGGCCACAGCATCCTGGCTGGTACCAGCACTGGTGTGGCCAGCAGGCCCAGGGCAGTGATCGAACCTGTGCTGGGACCTGGGGAGGAAAAACCGCGAATCCTGGGGGCAGTTCTGGGCCCCTCACCCCAAGAAAGGCCTTGAGGTGCTGGAGTGAGTGGAGAGAAGGGAACGGAGCTGGGGAAGGGGCTGGAGCACAAGTGTGATGGGAGCGGCTGAGGGAGCTGGGGGTTCAGCTGGAGAACAGGAGCTGAGGGGAGACCTTCTGATCTCTGAACTGCCTGAAAGGAGCTTGGAGCCAGGGGGGTCGGGCTCTGCTCCCCAGGAACAAGCGCCAGGAGCAGAGGAAACGGCCTCAAGTTGCACCAGGGGAGGTTGAGGTTGGATCTGGGAACAATTTCTTCCCCAAAGGGCTGTGGGGCATTGGAACAGGCTGCCCAGGGCAGTGGGGGAGTCACCATCCCTGGAGGGGTTGGACAGACGGAGATGAGGTTCTCAGGACATGGGGCAGTGCCAGGGGTGGGGGGACAGTTGGACCTGATGACCTTGAGGGGCTTTTCCAACCAAAACTATGATTCTGAGTCATCAACACTGGGGCTGATCAAGATCCCATTGCTTGGAATTCAGATTTCACCTTTGCTCACACGGGAGGTTTGGCCCCATCACCCTGCCGTGACTCCCAGGTGGACGCAGCAAACGCAGCCGCTGCTTGTGGTTCCTCAGCAAAGCCAAGAAAGACCACGGCAGGTTACACCAACACATCCCACAGTTTATGAAGTTCACACCTTCACTCACAGCAATGTAAAACGGGTAGGGAAGGTCTTAGCTGCCAACATTAAAAGAAAACGTGCCAATTTTCAGTTGGCGCTCGCTCCAAAGGTGTTTGGTTTATGTGGAGGGAGCTCAAAAGAAGGACATGAACTGGGTCTAAGAGGTGGTGGTTCCTCTTCAGCTCTTACTTTGGTGCCTACATTACAGCAAGCTTGCAAAAGACTTTAAAATCGCATTTATACATCTTAAGAGAGTCCAAAAAGGTTTTTATAAAGAAAAAGAACAATGTATTCCCCGCTTTCTCTCAGAAATGTTAGTTTGGTGCTTACGGTTAGCACAAAGATCTGCGTGGGGGTTTTAATCCTAATTTGAAAGGGCACAAGGATATTTAATTATTCCTCAAATATGTAATTTTTCAATAAAAAGCTTCTTGAGCCAAAGAGATATTGTGAAAACGCAAGAGGAACTGTGACTAGTTCAGCGTTGGAAGTGATCACCCCTCTTAACATTCACCACGTGAGGGCAAACATTCTGTCTCTGGAATGAGCTGGGAAGAGGATTTTCATTCTATAAAAGTTTTCCCAAAATCATGGAAAACAGGGAAAGTTCAGAACAAGAAACAAATACAAATGTAGATGAAAAAAAACCCCACTTTCCTACAAAAATATAAGGTGGGAGGACAAAGCCGTGGCATCCAGCCCACCGAGTCCCCAGGCGCTGTCACTGCATCCACAGGCTTTCCTGGGCTTTTACCGTCTTCTGGTGTATAATATTTATATTATTCTGGACTATTTATATTTATTTGTATTTATTTAATTTACTCAGGGCCACCTTCGCACGCCCTTCCAAGACGAGACTTAGGGAACACGACCTTTATTTTCCTTTTTACACATTTCCTGCAAACCAGTACTCGGTGTGTTCCCAGTTCCATTCAAGCTGCCCAGTAAAAGACATCACTGGCTACGACGCTGGCCACACGTCCAACAAGTGTCTTATTGCTGTGTTGGAAGGGGAAAAACCCTGCGTGGGGGCATAAACCAACCTCGATTCTGGCGCTTCAATGGTTTCATGTCATTTTTCTAATTTTTGATGATTTTCAGGAGAATTTCTCGTTATCTCAGTAGGTAATTTGGGCCGATTCCAAGCAGGGTAAAAACAAAAGATGAAGATATCCCGTTGTTATTCTGAAGAACGCTTGCATTGACCCGTTTCGATCCGAACAAAGCTTATTCCTTCTGCAAGATGCGTTTTTTTTTTACTCCCCGTGTCGCACCCGCATGGGCCTCACCTGCATCATCTGTCCGGCCGTTGGTCAAGCGAAAGGAGTTGGAGTGACTCCCTGCTTGCTTGTATTTCTTGAACCTACCAACGACAAGGGAACAGAGAACATCAGTAGACAGCACCAAAAAGCCCAGGCCACCTTCTGGATGAGAGACGCAGCCACAAAGGGTTTTCCTCACTTTATGGCTTGAGGAACCAGCTGGTGGCTCCAAGAGGTTCTGGGACCTCTAAAATCCCACCCACGGGTGTAAATTTTAAGCGAGCGCATCTGGAAAGGCTGCAGGAGACCAGAGCGAGGTGAGAACCAAGAGGAGAAGCTTTAAGGCTGCGTTTTATAGGGGACACCCCACGGAGTTCCTGCTCCACGGGCTGATTCAGTAAAGCAAATAAACCCCGGGCCGATCCGTCCTCCTGCAGCAAAACCCGTCTCCACGTGCTTTTAACGGGAAGCAGATGCTTGCGCTCCGTTTGCCCGAAATTCAGGGGTTTGCTGAATCACCGGTAGGCGGCTGCGAACAGAAAGTCGCTTTTTTTTTTTAAATTAAGGGCTGGAAGCCAGGTGGGGAGGACTCAAACTGTGCTGCTGCCGAACTCCTGAGGCAAAACTCTCGGCAGGTTCCCTGTGTGAGGGCAGGCCGGGACACAAAAGGAATTTTTCCACCACTAAGCTGAGAGTTTTTTCTCTCTTTTTTTTTAATTTTGTTCTTACTTATTTAATCACCAAATTGTTGAGTAAATTAAAACGTTTAGTGCAGGCGAGCTTTCTTAGCTGAGCAGATATACACTCAGGATCAGGGAACACCATGTTTTGAGCAGCCCAGACACTTTGATTTTTTAAGAAATGGACCTAAAAAGGCTTTTTTTTTTAGTTATAATTCCAGCTACAGCATCACTTAACGCTCCTAACAAGCTCTGGTCGCACACAGGTCTGGTACCTGAGGCAGAGCTCGGCTCTGGATGCTGGATCACGCTCAATATCCAGGTGGGAATGCAGGAATATCACACCCGGTTTTACATACGAAGGACTTTCTGGCTCGAGCGCCGTGTTCAGGTCCCTGGATTCCTCAATTCAACACCCTCAACCTTGCAAGGAAACCTCACCTGCTTTTTAACAGCACTTGTGGGGCTTTGGTTTAATCTAGCCTACCAAACATGACATTTTCAGTAGCAGAACAGGCATCGCCCCACACAGGGATCAGCTTTATAGACAAAAGAATAAGCATCACTTACTGAATAACAACAAACATAATTTTCATTATCCTTACAGGTTTCTTTTTCAACCACCGGCTGTGTCAGCCTTTAGCTTAGAAAACAGCACAAAAGGCTGATTCCTGTTCACTCAGTAATTAATTTCTGCCAATTAAGGGAAGTCAGCATTAACGCATTTCTTACCTTAACATGTACAGCACAATAATAATAAATACTATGACTAGAAGGGAAGACAGGGCCACCATCACAGCTATAATCGGAGTCTCATCTGCAATAGGAAAAGAAAAGTGGGGTTATCAACAGCGAAAATCATCAAGTGCCAACATTTAACAGGGCAGAGCTCTACAACCGCTGCTTGCAAAATATTCTTCTTATTAATAGTATTCAGTAAGGTTCTGTTTCTCCAGTCTGAAAGTGGAGCCAGATACAGGACCTGAGCGAGCACCACGTATCACAGATACTCTGAGGTTTGATAAAAAACTATTCGAAGCACCTCAAAATTCTCCAAGGGTTGTTCGCTGTGAAATTGTGACCCCGTAGATGAAAATAGAGACTGAAAAAGTTGGGAGTGAGCTACCTCGGGGGTTTCTTCTGCACAACTGAACGTGCTCATGGCTCAGCAGCCACCGGTGGAAGTTTGCTCTGTCACCTGGGGATCTACAAAGTCTCTGCCTGAGACATAAGGACCCATATGAGAAGCGTCTAATAGGTCCATGAGTTTGGCCCAACATGATAAGGATCCTTTTGGAAAAACAGGTGAAAACTGTGGCACTCTGAAGATCCCACAGACGCTACATTTTAAAAAATAGTCCTGATTTTGCTGCTCTTTCCCCTTGGAAATACTGAGTCTGGGGAGGAGGTGCCATCAGATGACCCATCATGACACTTCTCAAGGGCAGGTGCTGCACAGTTCCCTGGCAAACACCCTTAGATTAGGCACATCTGAGATGTTCGCATCCTCTGAGACCCACAACAGACTATTAGTTGTTTTTTTTAAAATAAGCTATTTGTAACTTGCCCTGGAGGTCAGCGAAACAGCGTTTGGCTCAAGCAAATTATCCAGATGGGGTTGGAAGCCAAGCATCACTAACCAGATAGGAAAATGACCCTGAAGGGCATTTTTTCCAGATAAATGAGGATGCAGCGATGCCAGCTGGGGGTATTTCCATTTTCCATCAGCTCGCTCAGTCTGTCTGGGCCACGGTGCTGTGTCTACAAGCCTCAGCCCCCCGAGACTATAGGGCATGACCCCCCTTTCCACCTTCTGCGCATCCATTTCCCTGCCGGGGCAGATCCCCGCTCCACGGCTCTCAGCAATCCCAGCCAGCAGATTTTCTTAGGTGCGATTTATTTTGTCCATCTCCGATGATGGAGCTACCAAGAGATGCTCTGGTTGAGTTTCTGCATTTGTTCCTCTGTGGCTGTGAGGTCTAGAAATGTTATTCTGATCCAAATATAAGATTTTTGTGTAATAGAATAGAACAGTTTGGGTTGAAGGGACCTTCCCAGCTCCCCCATGCCCCCCCTGCCATGACAGGGACATCTTCACCAGCTCAGGTTGCTCAGAGCCCCGTCCAGCCTGGCCTGGGATGTCTCCAGGGATGGTTCAGCCACCACCTCTCTGCCCAACCTGGGCCAGGCTCTCACCACCCTCAGGGACAACAATTTCTTCCTCATGTCCAGCCTGAATCTCCCTCCTTGAGTTTAAAACCATCACCTCTTGTCCTATCACAACAGGCCCTGCTGAAAAGTCTGTCCCCAACTTTCTTATTGCCCCCTTTTAAGTACTAAAAGGTGCAAAAATGATTTGAACACAACGACCTGCTGTGGCAAATAAAAACATGAAACCCTCTCGGTCTTGCATGTCTTTCCATCTAGTGCCCTCACGTGTCGGCATCTCCCCCAGCCCAGCAGCAAAAGGCCAAGGAATTCACTGGGAGAGCTTTCTATGCTGGGTAACTGCGTGAGCTTCGGTATCACCCACCATGAGACTTCCCAAAAGCAGGACGGGGAAGGCAAAGTGACCACAGAGCATCTTAGCCCAACCACAGAGAGTCCCTGCGTCCCCTCTGAGGTGCTTCTCGTTGACACCTCCCACCGTAACCATCATCACCGTCCTGGGTGTAGGAGAGGACGCAGAGCTGCTTTGCCAAAGCCCACGGCGCTATATCCCCACTATGCACCGCTGAACCATTTTTCCTGTCTTGGCTGGAGTTAAGCTCAGCCTAACCCCTGCTGAGCCGCGCTGGGGCCGCTGCGGCAGCATCGGTTGGCAGGAGATGTGATTTATGGGCAGGGTTTGGGCAGGGGTGCCTCTGGCAGCAGGATGCAGGGAGCCTGGGGCGTTGTTATTTTTTTATTGCAGCCGTTCTTTCGACATATCTGGCGGGATGAGTTAGAGCTTTGGACCGCGGGCAGTAACCGCTGCCGTGCTGCCGGCCCACCCAGCTAAACCCAGGCAGGAAACAAGCTGGAAGGTCCCTGGCCTCCCTCCATCCCCTGCGAGTGGTGCCAACCCCCCCACAGCTCCTGTCCCGCTCAAGATCGGCCCTGGGGGTTTTACACGCGTAATTCACTTGGAGAAGGGAGAAGAACTTGGCCCTCGGCTTCCCTGGGAGCATCCGCCACGGTCAAGAGCCTGGGAGGCATCAGGATGCTGAAATCTTGCCTTGGCACCTCTGAGGAGCCAGCAAACCGCCTTCTGGTGCTTGAGATATGTCTCCAACTGTACGCGGAGGTGCTATATAGTGGTCTATAGGCTGTCCCCTATACATCATGCAGACCTGGGTGCAGCCACCTGGCAGAGGGCTGAGGAGCCCTCCTTGCTCATCGCTGTCAGCTCCTGCCCACAAAACAGGACACAAATCGAGCAGACAAGAAACTGTGGGACCACAAGCAAAAAAACGGGGGTAGAAGAAATGGAAGCAAAGACGTAGGGTCAGTATTTCCTAAATAAGACCCCCAGAACACGAGATACGGAGCTCCTGGCAAAGCAAGTCCTGCAAAATGGTTGCAAAGGGAGAGCAGAGCAGCAGCAAGAGTTTAAATCTCCGAGACGTCAAGCAGGGTTTAAACCACATGCCAGCTACGTTCCCTGCAAACATCACAGAGATCCTGCAGGAGCAGATCCCTGATTCAATCCCTGGGTTTTTTCCTGCAATATTTCTTTCCTGGTCGTGTTCGGGAGGTGGAAGAAG
Organism: Pampusana beccarii; assembly: GCA_013399365.1. Taxonomy (NCBI): domain Eukaryota; kingdom Metazoa; phylum Chordata; class Aves; order Columbiformes; family Columbidae; genus Pampusana; species Pampusana beccarii. The sequence goes on from VWYH01010687.1 coordinate 275,752, forward strand.
CAGCCACTCCAGACACTACAGCTCAGGATAAACCAGCGTGTTCACAAAACACCTTTAACCACTCTCTCATGACTGTGTTGCCCACATGCACATATTTTGCTTGGAAAAAGGCCAGAGCTCCGTTGTACTCTCATGAGGTTCAACAAGGCCAAGTGCAAGGTCCTGCAGCTGGGTTGGGACAACCCAGGTATCAGCACAGGCTGGGGATGGAGGGATGGAGAGCAGCCCCAGGAGAAGGACTTGGGGGTGCTGGGCGGTGAAAGATGGGACATGAGCCACAACGTGCGCTTGCAGCCCAGAGCCAAATCGAATCTTGGGCTGCATCCCCAGCCCCGTGGGCAGCGGTGGAGGGAGGGGATCCTGCCCCTCTGCTCCGCTCTGGTGAGACCCCCCTGCAGTGCTGGTCCAGCTCTGGNAATTGTTGGCCCTGAGGGTGGTGAGAGCCTGGCCCAGGTTGGGCAGAGAGGTGGTGGCTGAACCATCCCTGGAGACATCCCAGGCCAGGCTGGACGGGGCTCTGAGCAACCTGAGCTGGTGAAGATGTCCCTGTCATGGCAGGGGGGGCACTGGGGGAGCTGGGAAGGTCCCTTCCAACACAACCCATGACACAATTCTACTCTATGATTCTCCAGTGCACGTTCAGCACACTGAGCAGTGGGAAAGCAAATTGCTGTGGAGTTTACAAAGGTGAAACACCCATCAGAGCAATGACGGGAACACGATTGTTTCTATCGGCAGCAACCAGACCAGCAGCAGCTCCGCTCCACCTGCTCCCACACTGCTGAAGCAATGAGTAATTTTAGATATTCTGGTAGCAATGTCAGTTCTCAGAACTACGAGACGGAAAAATGCACCTAAGTGGTTTTATATGACAAGAAATGGACTTGTGCTACTGCTTGCCAAGAGAATTAAGGAGAATAATAATTATTCACATCATTTGCAGAATGGGTCCGGATCAAACAGGGTAGGTCACAGTCAATAAACACAATTCATAAGCAAAAAAAGAGAGAAATTTCCTGAATGGCTTCTTAGACTTTGGTCATCCAAGTCTAGGGATGGTAATGCTGATGTTTTCAGAGTGTTCAGCGAGAATCTGTTGTATCTTATAGGACACGTGTGAATTAGTACGGGATTGTTTATTTCTAAAAAGTAGAGCCCAACACAAATGCGGACATCAGTGTGTCACCAGCTCTTCTAAAGAGCCTGATAGGCTTTGTAAAAGCAAGTTTAGAACTGTCGTAAGGAGAGGTATCTAACAGCAGAATACTTGTGGAAATGTCTTCACTGAGGGCTTGACTAAAGAGCAACGAAATATAAAATTCTTACCTCTTCTGTCAGAGTTACCTGCAGGAAAAGAAAACAAAAGTCTCTTAGCAACAAAGAAATATACATTTTAATAAGTCAGGAAGGATCAAAGAACAAGACAATAACAAATTTAGTAACTCTCATCATCTTTGTGTAAATCCTCCCTTTAAAACACCAGCTACAAAGCCAGGATGTTAAAAAAAGAATTTCAACTTTCCCTTAGTGAGAAGGAAAAAGGAATAAAAAGCAACTTTTTATCACCAGAGCAGGGAGCTGAAGCCAAGTTATAACATGGATAAACAAAACCTACTGCTCTCAATCACTAACACGCTCTGTTTAAGCCTATAACCAGCAAGTCACTGGTGGAATTCATTAGCACTTAAATATGAAGAGGTGACACTTGTGCACAATTTTAAAAGAGTGGCTGAGCCAAGAGTTGAATTAAGAGCAGCTGGGCTCAGGGATTGGGACCATGAGCATCCCCGGAGAGCCTCCCTGTGCTGTTTTACATGTGAAGAGCTGTAGAACAGGGTTGAGAACAATCTTGGGAGGTTTGGAGAAGCAAGAACCGCTTGTACAACATATAATTCATACAGCGCATTCTGCCTCTGTCCCTCTCCTGAGCATCACTTAATTCTTCCGTGACCGATATTCAAATTTCCCATTAAGATTAAGAGCAAGGGCAGCCCTAAAACTAATTTTGCTGCTTGACAAATGACTTGAAATAAAGAAAGAATCAGGTTTGGTTATTTGTTCCCGGGACTGACATCGAGTGAGAAGCCACGTGTGGCCCCGATGGTGCAATGGCCAACGTGTCACAGCGCACACCAAGGGATTCACCCAAAACAGTGACTCAAGTCGTAAAAGAAAAGTAGGCAAGACACAAAAACGATTAATTCAGTCCCCTACCAGCAGACATCAGATTACAAAATCCAGATCTTCACAGTAATTAAGGCTTTTGCCTCCATCACTATCACTGAAGGTGACAATTATTCTAAACTTGCACCACGTACATATCTGAGGTTACTCCGGACTCTCCCTCTGCACAAAAGCCTCGAGGGTTTGTGTTTGAAAGGAAGCTGGATGGGCTCGGGGATGGCAGGGCGTGAAGGAAGGCGGGTTGCAAACTTCCTTCGGCCACATCCCTTCCTATGTTGGTGGCAAAAACAACTTCACTGCAGCTTCAGGGGCTGTGGTTTCCAAAAATGCCCAGCGAAGAGATCCCCACCACCCAGTGTCTCTTAGAAATTTGCTCTCAAGGAATGTACACTTGACATCTCCCTGCGGTAACTCCAGTATTATCTTCTTTCAGTCTTTTCTATGCCAAGAGCAAGTTTCCCATCCTGGTTTTTCCACTAAATCCTGCACTGCCAGGCTGGACGGGGCTCTGAGCAACCTGAGCTGCTGAAGATGTCCCTGCTCATGGCAGGGGGGGCACTGGATGAGCTTTGAATGTCCCTTCAACCCAAACTGTTCCATGGTTCTATGACCTCTAGCAGGCACTGCTATGTAACCATTGCAACTCAGAGGCACAGAGCATCAAATGTGGGTCTCAACCAGCAATGGGGGAACCATGGCTGTAGAATCAGAGATCAGCTCAGATTTTCGGTCACTTTGGCTTATTTTTGTCTGATTTTTGCTTTCAACCTACACTGAGCAGCCAAACTACATCCTTAGGGGCACTTCTATGATGTACCAAGAAGGGAATGAGAGCAGGATGGCAATAGAGGTAACTCTTGCTCATCCAGATCTTTCAAAGATGAAAGTAGCCCAAGTAATGGGGAAAAAACTGATCATGTAAGCATAGAGTTGCAGAATGGTTTGGGTTGAAGGGACCATCAAAGCTCATCCAGTGCCCCCCCTGCCATGACAGGGACATCTTCACCAGCTCAGGTTGCTCAGAGCCCCGTCCAGCCTGGCCTGGGATGTCTCCAGGGATGGGGCATGCACCCCAACAGCAGATGCATTGGTATATGCAAGATTAAGACATCCAGTGCGTGGAATACTCTGCTCAATAAGGTTTCACCACGTTGCTCCTGGTGCTCAGCACAGTGGAGCGCAAGCACCTTCAGATGGTTTATCAAACCATGTGCAGCTTGTGTCTGCAGGCGGTTTGGCAACCACCGGCTGGAGGGTACAGATTGCCCTGCGGATGGGCCAGCACGGTCCTACCACATCGTCCTTCACCCCCAACTTGGCTAATTTTGGATAATGAACCAATTTAGCAGCTTTTCCCAGGACCTAGATCTCACCCCTTGGTTGGCCAGCTCTAGTCTAAGCCTTAAATCCTTTGGGACCGGACCTGCCTTGGTGTGCGTGTGCTTGTACGGTGCCAAAAAGCACGACGGTGGCTACCAAAATAAATAAATAAAACGCAGAAACACCCTGGCTAAGCCAAGCTCTGCAGCTGAGCGGCAATCCCGAGTGATTTATTGCTGTTGTCCGCACAAACCCGTTACAGATCAACTTTTCAGCCAGCACCTGGGAGCTGTGCAGCACCAGCCCCATTTCACGCTCCGGAAACCGCAAAAAGCGATGAAATTCATCTGCGACAAAAGTGGAAGGCGATCCGAGGGTTTCTGGTGCCCCAGCGTCTTGGCAAGAAGCCCAAACCTTCAGCAGGATAAATCTCTTCTGATCTGGTCTCTTCGGGGAGTTATATTATTTCGTTATCACTGTGGAATTTGCCCCCGAGTGTCTTCTCATTCCCTTTTGTTCAGCAAAACAAAAGAAGAGCAAAGAAACAAACGCATGGGCAGGGGTGGCCTGGAGGAGAAGAAGAAGGTGGAGGAGATGCCTACCGTTGTGGGCAGCGGACGAGGTCTCCTGCGTGGTCACCGTCGCGCTGAAATTCCTCTCCGTCGTCTCCGCTTCCGTGCTGGGGAGATCGGTGCGGGGAGCAGGGGACGTCAGGCTGGGGAGCGCGGAGGTGGCTGGTGGCACGGGGACGGTTGTTCCCAGGGTGGAGGTGTTGAGGCTGAGGGTGGTGGCATTGGGGGACATCCCGGTGGCTGTGGTTGCGGGTGGCTTCGGCGCCAGGGTAGCGACAGTCACTGGGGTGCTAATGTTGAGGGTGCTGGCGCTCGTGGTCGTCGTCCCATCCTCAGGACGTGCCGTGGGAGCTTTGGTGGGGCTCCTGGGGGAGGTGGGTGCTCTCGTGGGTGGCTCTGCAAGAGGAGAAAGCACAAGGGAACCTCCATGAGATACTTGTCTTCAACACTAGAGGGTTTAGGTGCTGGAGATTTGTGAGACTGTAACTAAAAACAGCCAAAAAATGCCAAATTTTGGGAACGCTTTGCACAGCACGGTGATGCACACCCTATAAAAGCAGGTAATTGAATATATATGATGATATCGAGGAGCTACAAAGATTAAAGACCCTGTAAGAGAGGATCAACGTTTATACTGATTTATAAGCACCTCCAGCCCATCGTTCTCTTTTTGACACTTTATATTACAGCGAAGCGCAGGGCAGAAGCAATAACCCAGCGAGCAAGAGAACACTTACTCCTCTGATCCTAACGATGGTTTAGGGACAAAAAAGACAACGAGCACAGTTTACCTGTCGTCACGTTGTTAGCACCTATGCTTATGAGGCCACTTCCGAGCAAAAGGAGAAAGAACCACAAATCCATGTTGACCTGGGGAAGAGAGCAGAGAACAGTTATTGAAACCCTCGCGCAGCATCATCCCCGGGTGAGCTGGGAAGGTCCCTTCCAACCCAAACTATTCTGTGGTTCTGCGGAGGGTGCACAGAGAGATCCAGGCTGGCGGAGCAGTAAAGTGACCAGAAACGAAACAGGGAACGAGCAAACAGTGAGGGAGCACGAGAGGAACAAGCTATGAAGTTGAGAACCAACACAACTCATTAGGATAAATTTCTTAAAGGAAATGAATGTGTTCATACAACGCTCTGCAAATGAGTCTACTTTGAGCCAACTGAAACGCAAAAGATGTGAAGACCATGGCAAGGAGCCTTGATCCAAAATGCCCATAAATCCCTATGAATAATAACCCAAGATCATCCGCAAGCGCAGGCTGCACGTGCGTTGTCCCGTACGCTTCTTCCCAGGAAACGTCCTGCAAAATCACAGCACGATGACCTCAGTGAAGTTGTCTCCCCCAGGCTTTCTGCCCCAGCCCTTTGAAACACCAAGTTTTTATGGTGATTTCTTTCCTCTGTAGACCTCAAAAAACCCTCCTGAGAAACGAGCACAGTTATCTCCTCCCAAACAGATACTGCTCCAGAGGCTGAGGCAAACGACAGCGAGATGTCAGACGTCACCGTCCTGGCCAAGAGAGCCCAAAGCTGCCAAGTCCCAGCGCCCGGGGTCTCCCGAGGTCGGACCAGCACCTCGCATCTGCTACGGGCCCAGAGAGGGCTCGGGGGCGGCTTCGCTCCGTGCCAGCGGCCGGCAGCTGCCGTCCCACTCTCTCCTGTCCTTCAGGCTTCTGTCCCACGTCCAACTGCATCTTCAGCATCTCCTGGGAGGTGGCTGCGAGATCTCACCACCAAGGCAACTCGTCGCGCTGCCAGGAAAGGGTTTTATTCCCCGCTATGTGGCCTAAGCCTCCCCCTCTTAAATACATCTCGTGTCGTTTGTTCTCCTTCTACTTATTTAAATCGGCTTCAGTCTAGACCCATCCCAAACTCCGGGCAGAAGGACAGCGCTGAAGTCATCAACGTGCTGGAAATGGTATCAGAAATACAAGATCCTCCCCACCCCACCCAGCAGTATCCTCCCACCAGCACCACCCGCTTACGTGTTTTCCCTCCTCTCCAAAAGAAAACCTGGCAAAAACTGAATTTACTCAGTGTCCAAAAGGTCAGACAAACCCTGAACCAGAAGGAAACCAAGCTCCAGAGATAAGAGCTTTCCCTTGGTTCTCTCCACGAGTGGCAGAGCTTTCTCCAAGGGGTCCCACTGGTGTGAGCAGCCAGCTTTCCAGTGGATTATTAATAAAACATCTGTCTGGATGAATCTGGTAGGGTTTCGATGGCTCACTCCACTCCCAGAGCTTGTTGAGGCCTCTCACCGAGCTGAAGACCTGAGAAGGTCCTAAGCCAAAGAGCTTTTCCACCCCCGCAGCATGGGAAAGGGACCTCGTGTCCTCCTCATGTTTAATTGCAACTGGGAAGCACATGGAGCTGACCCACCGGTGGAACGAAAGCAACTCGCTGCAAGGCACAGACTGCCCGAGCATCCCGCTGCAGAAACCCGCGGGAGCTGGGTGCTCACCACGACGGGACCCACGTGCAAAGGCAGAAGGTCCCCAAGGCCACGCTGGGTGTCCAAGGAAGGTAACGGCGGCACTGAGATGCTCCTGAAACCTCACGGGGCTGACGAAGGTGCCAAGGTCTCAACATCGCAACAGCTTCCCTGGCTGGGAATATAACAAGGTCAAGACCTGGCTCTTCTGCAAACATCAGTGGGAGAAAAAGTGACTGTTCACTGTGTTTTGGTGAATATTTGCACAGAAACATTCTCATGGGTGGATGTGGCTCCTCTCCTCTTCCCCAACTCGTTTCTCAAAACAGGAGTTCCTATTCATTGGGGAACCTGTTCATTTGGGATCCTCATTTATTTGCGATCCTGTCCATTTGGGATCCCGTTCACTTGGGATTCCCATTGATTCGGCATCCCATTCATTTGGGTTTCCCATTCACTTGGGATCCCATTCATTTCGGATCATGTTCATTTGGGATCCCATTCATTTGGGATTCCCATTCGTTCGGAATCCCGTTCTATCGGCAGCAGTTTGCCCCCAGAGCAGACAAACCAGTCACTAACTGGGATGCTCCCACTGCATTGACGCCTTACTGGCTCCTCACATGGCGATCTTCCTCCTCACCGCCTGGCTCATAATTAATTGATCACTGGAAAACCACGTAAAATCATAGAATTATTTTGGTTGGAAAAGACCTTCAAGATCGAGTCCAACCATCAAGGTGCCACGTCCACCTCTAAACGATGTCCCTAAGAACCTAGAACCATCTGGCTCTTCATCTCTTCTAAGCCTTTCTTAATGTCTTGAAGGATCTTTCCGAGCTGGCTGCTCCTGCTCTCGCAGCACAGCTCAGATCCCAGGGGAGTGACAATTCGCTCACGGTCACCCAGCAAAGGGCTGGCAGGACCAGGGGACCCGGTTCCTCTCCCATCTGTGGTCCCTGGAGCCCTTTTGAGACGTTAAGGAGGGACAGACGGACGAGTTAACACAGACTGACCCCGCACCCCCTCTAAGTCCAACAGCTGGATGTCCTGTTGGCTCCGAACGTCTTGTCCCTCATTCTCAACACGTTTTTCCCTTGGTACCAAAAGCAGTGGGTGGAAATAAGTAAAAAACTGCGAATCCCCTCTTCTTTCTGCCCTCTGTTACAGCGAAATAACCCACGTACCATAAACGAGCTGGATTTTATTTCCACGATCGTGACCGCCGTACGGATGAGAGCTGAAGGCGATTCCTGGACTGGCCAGGGGTACCAGCTGGAAAACCCGTTTGGGATGGTGCGATGATCGTAGAATCATTTAGGTTGGAAAAGACCCTTAAGACCAGTGACTCCGACCATGGGTGCAGGTCCCTCCTTGGCTGGGCCGGCCGGGGTTACACCAAAGGCTGCCTGCCCTTAAAACCCCCTTGATAAGTTTAATAAGTCCATTGATCCTTGAGCGGATCGCATTAAGGGTTGGCAAGGAGACAGAATACCAAATTTCCCCAAGCCTTGCCCCATTTTTGTGAAGAAGGCGGTCCGTGCGGATCCTCAGTTTTTATGGCTTTATTACCGCGAATATCAAAAAAAACAGAGAGCATCGCGGGAGCTGCTCCTGGGACCAGCTGCCAGTGCCGCTTTATCACCTTTCAAAATCCGGATCCGGAGCAGAGAGAGCAAACGCAAAAGCCCCAGCTCCTGGCTGTTAAACACTCCCGATTCCCAACCACAGGATAAATAAATGCCAGCTCTCCGGCGTTACCCGCTTCTGAACAGAAAAAGGCCTCCAGAGCCCTACCCCGAAGCCGGAGAAACCCGAGTCTCCCTTCCCCCTCGGCTCTCGCCCCGCTGGTTTCGGAAACGGAGAGGAAATACTTGTAATGTTATCAACATAAACACAGCTCTTGGCCGGCTGCAACATCCTGCGAGCTCTGCAGAAAAACAGGCTGACGGCACGGCGCCGGCCCCGCCGACCAGAAAAGGAGCCGGATTCGGCACCGCTGCCCCGCCGGGTTGGGACGCTCGGCATCGCGTCTTCGTTTGAAACCTCCCTTTTCGAAAATCAGGGTTAGAAACCTGAAAAATTTATATATATTTTTATACATATACGCTATATACGCATTGAACTATCCCATAAGCTGCTCGGGAGCTTCCTATAGGAAAGGCTGGACTTTAGGCTCTGGGATGCATGTTTTAAAATAAGCGGATTTTGTCAAGATGATTGATGCTGTTGGGGGCGGGAAGGAAATAATCTCTTAATAAAATAATAAGTGGCTTAAAAATGGTCCTTGTGTGTGCTGCTGTAGGGGGGTTTGGCTGCGGGACCACCTCCCCGTGTTTCCAGAAAGCGACAAATTATTATTATTATTATTATTACTATTATTATTATTATTACTGCAGAAACTGCCCAGATCTCGCCCGGATACAGGCGTCCATAATCAAAGGCAGGATTTACCCCCACCTCTGACATTCTCCTAACTCCTGGAAAATGAGGCGATCTTTCTTCTGTGTGCAAAGAGGAGACACGACCTTAATTCCATCCGGTTTTCCGGGATACAGAAACCGCTGCTGCTGCCGCGCTGATGCTAAAATGTAGTGGTTCGACCGAGACCACCCGACTACCTTGTGCTGGCCCCAACTGCAGTGAAAAACAGAAAACTGCTCCATTTTCTTCTTGTCTTTTGGCATGAGTAAGAGTAAGGTTAGTGTTTGCACCGGTTAGCGCCCCGAAGCAGCTCACAGTAGGAAGAGAGCGTGCATGAGCGTAAAGAAAGGGGGAAAAGGTCTATTTTTTTCTCTTTTTGGTGGCAGCAAGCCACCAGCACGGCTCAGCCGCCCTGGAAAACAAACCTGCCGCCTCCTCTCCCCGCTCCCGGCTCCTTTTAAATCCCATTTGTGGTTTTTGCAGCCTCTCGCAGGAGCTGTGATCCGCGGCAGAGGGGAGCTCATCCAACGGCACAACCGTTTCACCGGCATCGCGTTCCCCTTGCTCGTGTTGGATGAGATGCGAAGGATGGAAAAATAATGATGAGGATGAAAAGCAAAGCCCGGTCCCCTACGGGAAATCCCCCTGGGACCAAGCGTTGTGCAGAGGTTTCCTAAGCCATTTATTGATTTCTTTGCTTCGTTAACACCCTGCAGGGAGCTGCTTCGGCTCCGAATCACGTTGGGGTGGGTAATGGGGTGCAGGCTGTCTCTGGTCATTGCAGGGAGAGGAGCCATTGAGTTTAGGGAAGGAAAAGGGTTTTGTTGCAGTGACTAACGCCTTGCATGTGTCTCTGAAGCTGAAACGAGGCCTCGATGTGTCACCGAACATTATCGCCCCACCCCGCCCTCTGCTTTTCCACTCCTCAACAGAGAAGATGAATCACAACCACCATTCAATCTCTCTGAAAATCCACTTCATTTGCTTTTTTCTTTTTTCTCTTTCAAATAAACAGGCGGCTTCCACACAAGTGACAGCCGCTGTAACGAATGGAGCGCGAGGAGGATGAGCCTGTGGGCTAGGGGTTTTGCTTTCTCCAGCTGCCCAACCTTCAACAAATCACCGTTTTCCTGCACCTTGATATTTACTCACAGAATAGTTTGGGTTGAAGGGACCTTCCCAGCCCCCCCATTCCCCCCCTGCCATGACAGGGACATCTTCACCAGCTCAGGTTGCTCAGAGCCCCGTCCAGCCTGGCCTGGGATGTCTCCAGGGATGGTTCAGCCACCACCTCTCTGCCCAACCTGGGCCAGGCTCTCACCACCCTCAGGGACAACAATTTCTTCCTCATGTCCAGCCTGAATCTCCCTCCTTTAGTTTAAAACCATCACCCCTTGTCCTATCACAACAGGCCCTGCTCAAAAGTCTGTCCCCATCTTTCTTATCGGCCCCTTTTAAGTCCGGAAAGGCCGCACTAAGGTCTCCCCGGAGCTTCTCTTCTCCAGCTGAACACCCCAGCTCTCTCAGCCTGTCCTCCCAGCAGAGCTGGTCCAGCCTCGGATCATGTTCGCAGCCCTCAGTCCAACAGAGGGACGCACGGTCTCCTTTCAAAGAGCGAGACCATCATACGTGCACGGATGGAACCCGACCCTACCTCCACCTGCTCTTCTGGCTGTCCGGAAATAGCCACCACTGTCAGGATGATGAGAAAATCCGCTGTCCTGAACCAGGATCAGTCCCTCTGCTGGAGGTCATCTTTAGCGAGATGTAAATCTATCCCATGCCAACCACACAGGCTCTCAATCGCACTGGGAGCAGTAATGTGTGTGAAACCATCGCGAGGGGATGTAGAGAGGATCAGGTGTTCCCCAGCCAGACTTCAGAAGAATGTTCCTTTCCTACCTCTGCTGCCAAAAACTGGAAATCCCCATGCTTCAGCCTGACCGACCATAAAAAGCCTCCCAAAATATTATTTTTTTTTACTTCCTAAGTGAATTATGGGTTTAATTCATCCAGAAACATATAAAAGAACCTTTAAGACCACAGTTAAAAATAACTTACTGGGTATATAATAAATAACGGGACACGCGGGTTGCAGCCCCGATACGCCAAGGGCAGATCGGTGGCACATCTAAGAACGAGATACGACGTGACCTCCAGTCCTCGCCCACCGAGCCGCAGGGACGGGCTCTCCTGGCCACACCACCAGCAAAGTCACCATCGGGAAGCCACCCAAGCGCCTTGGAGGGGAAGGGCTACAAATACAAATGATTTTGCTAATAACCCTCACAATTAGAACGGGTTTAATTGTTGTCCCTGAGGGTGGTGAGAGCCTGGCCCAGGTTGGGCAGAGAGGTGGTGGCTGAACCATCCCTGGAGACATCCCAGGCCAGGCTGGACGGGGCTCTGAGCAACCTGAGCTGGTGAAGATGTCCCTGTCATGGCAGGGGGGGAATGGGGGAGCTGGGAAGGTCCCTTCAACCCAAACTGTTCTATGATTCTATGAGACAGAAGGGGATGAAGAGGTTCTTGGACCTGTAGCGATGGAGAACAACCAGCTGGAGAAAGTTTCCTAAAGGAGCATCAAGGTGGGACAGGCAAAAGCTGAGAGAAGGTGCATTCCCAAGGAAAAGGAGAGCGGTGAGCTAAGCCCAAGGGAGCCGTCGGCTCAGGGAGGATGAAGATGAAGGATGGACGTTGAGCCGTGAGCACGAGGAAGGTGCTGGGAACGGAGCGTTTCGCTGCAGTGGGGCTGGCGAGGGGCGGCGGGGCGGCCAGAGCTGCGTTGCAAAGCGGAGAGGGAGGTGAAACCTCTTTCTGAGGAAATTACAACTGAAATGATCCTTGTGGTCCCTTCCAACCTGGCATTCCGTGACTCCACGGCTGATTCTCCCATCTGCCCCGGGGTGCGTTGCCCCGCAGGACGGGCATCGCGGCTGCGACGCGGCGCTGGGAAGCGGAGAGCGATCGCCCAAAAGGCTTGAGTGAAGCTGCTTCATCCCATTATTCAAAATAATGAATTACTAAATGTATTTTTTTTTTAAAGTGAAGTCATACAGGAATATATCTCTTTAAATATTCCATTTTATGGTTGGACTCTACGATCTTAAGGGTCTCTTCCAACCAAAGTGATTCTATGATTTTAGGGTGTCCCCTTCTTTGTCCCAAGCATCGTTTGTAATGTGTACAAAGAAAAGATGAGCGCAGTTCGTGCAGCATCTCCTGAAAGGACCGGCTGCATGTGATTGAGGAGTCAGGATGAAGCGTGGCCATTATTTAGCGTAACAACATCCCTGCCTAACAAGATGCTTTTCAGAGAGCGAGCGAACGGTACGTGGGGAGGAGAAAAGAGGTTTAAAAACCAAACAAAATAAAACAAATCCACAAAAAATAAAGCTCAGCTTTTCTGCAGGACCGAGCTGAACTCCCAGCTCTGTGCCGAGATGGAGCCGAGGAGCTGGAGCGTCGGGGCAGCGAGCGCTCAGAGCATCCTGCTTAAAACAAAGGTGTCAGCGGGGATCATTCGCATGACAGCCTTAAAATCTCATTAGAGGGGCTAAGCTCCAATTAGAAGGCATGCGTTCGGTCATGCAGCTTTAATCGCTGGTTGTGCTTACCCTGAAATCCACCCGCGACAGACGCGGGGTGCGGGGAGCAGCCAGCCCGTCCCACGGAGCAGCCCCGGGGCTCACAAAGTGCCGCGGATCCCTCAAATCCCCGGTTTACCTGCGGTAATTCTGCACCGCTGCTCAGTTCAGCCCTGTTGCCACAGTAACACTCGTGGTGTAGCCGAGATCACTGATTATGAAACTAGGAAAAAAAAAAAAAAATAAAAAAAAGTAAAAATCAGAGGCTGCTAATTAGGATATACTCCAGTCCTCCAAAAGCTCCATATTAACGACGCGATGATTGCGAGCACAGGGAAAATAAAGGTGCCAAAAACCATCACCTCGGTCAGCACTGGCAACCGCCAGCCACTCTTCGGGTCTTTTTATATACGGGTTTTAAAATTCAGCTTGCAAATTCCCTGTAAATTCAGCTTGTTTTCCTTCTCTTTAAACAAATGTGCAAGACTCGGTGGAACAGGCTTTACTCTTTACATATATTTGCATGTATTAGAATGGGAAAAAAGGGTCGAGAATGATGTACAAATGGTGCTACCCCAAGCGGGGCCGGAGATGCATCCCCTGCATCTCGCATTAACTGTGTTTTTGTTGCCGTTTGCCAGAAAGAAACCAAAAGCCCAGTTTAACCGGTGGCCGCGAGGGTCTATAAACGAGGTTTGCAAACGAGGGGAACCGGAGTCTCAAGCGTTTTCCTCTCTGATTCTGTTACTCTAGTGCCAAAAGCATTTTGAGGCACGTCTTCTGCTGAAGGCTTCACGCTGAGAAGTCTGACTGGGAGCAGTTGTGCTGCCAGACACAATTGTTTTTCAACATAACCTACAAATAAAATACAGGAGAGTATTTCCAAGCGAAAGGAAAACGGCCTGACAGGTACCTCTGGAGCTGCAAACCCAGAGTGATGCTGCTTTAAAAAGTCAGATTATTGAAACGCCTTAATTATTCCTTTCTCATTGGATGGTGGCTATACCGAGAGGATGAAACGGTGAGAAATAAGCAGTGCCAAGGACCACAACTGAGTTAATAGCTGATAATATTCGTTATATACCGGCAGACTCTGCGTTTGTCCATCACGCAGGGCCACTGCAGGAGGCACAGCCCAGCTGCTCGACTCGAGGCGAGGATGAGGAGCTGCTGCCTCCCGGGGGGAAGCAAAGCCTGAAATTCCCAGTGCAAACCAAATCGCTGGTGAAAACCGTGCCCTGAGCTCAGGAACGGCCCCGGGGTCGCCCTGGGGAAGGGAAGGGCAGCAGCTGGGTTGTGATGCCCCGACCCCGACTCACAGCTGAACTTCTGGGCTGCGACTTTACACCCTTTGTGTCAGCGCGTGGGATTGCAGGACAACGAGCTCGAGCTTTCGGTCCAGAAAAAGGGGGAGAGAAGAGCTCTGCCCTGAAAGCAGCACGTAAAATGTTCAGCTGGAGAACAGGAGCTGAGGGGAGACCTTCTGATCTCTGAACTGCCTGAAAGGAGCTTGGAGCCAGGGGGGTCGGGCTCTGCTCCCCAGGAACAAGCGCCAGGAGCAGAGGAAACGGCCTCAAGTTGCACCAGGGGAGGTTGAGGTTGGATGTGGGAACAATTTCTTCCCCAAAGGGCTGTGGGGCATTGGAACAGGCTGCCCAGGGCAGTGGGGGAGTCACCATCCCTGGAGGGGTTGGACAGACGGAGATGAGGTTCTCAGGACATGGGGCAGTGCCGGGGGTGGGTTAATGGTTGAACTTGATGATCTTGAGGGGCTTTTCCAACCAAAACGATTCTGCGATCATATGTGACCTACCAGAAAATAAGAAAAAAGGAACAACCACTCTTAGGCCATCTGAATTTATAGAAAGTATCCCAGCCCCTACTTCCTAAATTAGTAAAAATAACTGGAGGGAAAAAAGATACTCTCTCTATAGAAGAAGTTTGTGCATGCTGTAGGGCCGTGCTCTCCCTGTCGCATAAGCTACGGGGACTTGACACCCCCAGCAGCCACCAGCAGAGCACAGCCCGCTATGTTAAGTGTAGCGTTTATTACCTATAAATGTGATCCATTAAGTGGAAACAACACAAAGGGCTGATCTCGTACGCCAAGACATCCACCGGCCACAATGTAAGATCAACCGGGCAAGCGCGAGGGCATCCCAGCCCCGAGCAGACGGGGTTGTTGTGTCACAAACAACAAATTAATAAAACCAGTGGGATCCAGCTGCCATCATGCTTTAGTCGGAGGCATTAATTCTAACCTCTTAATAGGCTTATTTACAGGAATTAGTCCTTTAATGCCGTGTGCTCATGTACGTAGTACAGCAGAAGCCGGTTTGGTGCGGCCATAGAGAACACATCTGCTTTTGTGAGCAATTAAGGAACATTATTGCCACTGACGGGGAGTGCAGGTAAGAGCGGCCGCGGAGGCTGTCTGAGAGGAGGGGTCTGAAGCTTTTCAAGACACCGATTTGAGCGGGAACTTCACCAGGACCATAAATATCCCGGCGGTTTTGGGGTGATCCCTGTTATCATTCACGCTCTTGGCATTTCCAGCAAATCAGGCTCCCAAATATTTCTTCTCATCCTCCCACGCTCCTGAAAAAGGACCCAACTCTGCCTCTGGTGGTTCGATTTCCACTTCCCATCCTTGGTTTCCATCTATAATTTTCCACCCATCTTTTATTTTTCCATCTATAATTTTCCACCCATCTTTTATTTTTCCATCTGTTTTCCAACAAGGGTGTCCCCACTCAAGACAAAGTGATGCTGTAGACACAAGTCTTAGAGTCAGACCAACAAGGGCATCTCCTATCATTGCTACTGCTATAAACCTGTGAAATATATGTATATATTTTTATATCTATAGCCATAAACTTATTATAAACCTAATATCATAAAACAACTATATTTTATATATAATATTGCTATTAAAAAACTATCATAAACCTAATGTCACCATAATAAACCTATTTTCTTGCTGACACAACTTTACGCAAACCGAAACGACCCCGGTCTTAAACAAACAACAGGGTGGGCACAAGGCCCTGCAGCCCCCCAGATACCAACACAAAACCTGATAGAATATATAGAATAACGCTCAGTAGTTCTGAAAAAAAAATAAAATAAAATGCACTTTCTTATCCTTAAAGTGACTGAACAGCCTGGGACGATTAACTTTTAGCCCTCCCATGTTATTCACAATTCATTCGCTATTTTAATCTCCGCAACAAAAGGCTGAACTCAACCGTATTCTCGTCAGCGAGGGCTTTTATCACCAGCCTTCAAAACGGTCAAGGCACGGGTGAGAACAATGACTCTCACAGGAGAATAAATACAGTCTAAACAAAACTACCCTGTTGCTAAGGTTGAAATCAGCCCTTTTTTTGGGGCACAGCCGGGTATCCCGGTGCCACCCTATGTGAAAAAACAGGGAGGAATTAGGACTCGGACAGAGGAAAATAACGTGACACTCGGCCCCGGTGTGGTTTTCCCTCGAGGGCGGCAGTTAAAATCTGAATATTATGTAGGGGACTTTAATCTAAATATCAAGTGGGGGACTTCAAACCAAAGCCAACAGCCGGAGCACGTTGGTGCTTGCAGCAGGTGATGCTCCATCCTCTGCAGTCCTGGGATCACAGAATCACAGAACAGTTTGGGTTGAAGGGACCTTCCCAGCTCCCCCATTCCCCCCCTGCCATGACAGGGACATCTTCACCAGCTCAGGTTGCTCAGAGCCCCGTCCAGCCTGGCCTGGGATGTCTCCAGGGATGGTTCAGCCACCACCTCTCTGCCCAACCTGGGCCAGGCTCTCACCGCCCTCAGGGCCAACAATTTCTTCCTCATGTCCAGCCTGAATCTTCCTCCTTTAGTTTAAAACCATCACCCCTTGTCCTATCACAAGAGGTCCTCCTCAAAATTCTCATATGGATGGACAGATCAACCCTGTCTTTTGTTTCTAGGTGTAGAAGAGCGTAGCGGATCATATGCACGGCTTCCTAAACAGAGAACTCTAAAATGGTAAAGGAGACCAAGACAAGCACTCTTTAGGACCAGTTATTCTAGATGTCACCAGTTCTATTAACGTGTTATCTCATGAAAATTAGAGATACCGAAGTGTAGTGAATTTTGACGTCTCGCCCCAGCAAGGGCGGGAGGTGAACCGTGACCAAAGGACCCACGGTGAAACCTCGGGCTCACTGCAGTGCTGGCGGTGAGCACGTTCACAGGGCCGGCTGCTGGGACCGCCCCGCGCACAGGGCCGGACGGTGCCGCGCTCAGCACCGCAAGGGGAACGCTGGAGAAGGTGGAGGAGCAAGGTCCACCAGAGGAAAGAGGTGCCTGGAGATGCTGGCCACCTCGCCCATGCAGCTGTGGTGCAGATGTTGGGAATGTCCAACTGGGGTGTCCTCTCAAGGAAAGCCCCAGCCCAAACCGCACAGATTTCTCTTGTGAAATCAACCCAAAAGCAACCGCGGGGCTCCGTATGATTTCTACGTCTTTAGCCAAGGGATCGGCACTTGTTTCTGGGGTTTGGTGGAGAAATCCCCTTCCTCAGTGGTCATATGGAAAGCATTGGGTTTGGTCATGGTGTCCTCCCCGCTAAACACAGCTGCTGGCTTTGCAGCAAGGGTTTTCAGCAGAAAAGTGGCTCCATGGTCAAGAGCGACCACAGGACCAGGAAAGCCACGGTGACAGCCCCAGCAAGGTGCCACAGTGCAGAAGGTCGGGTAAGGGGACACCAGAGCCATGGTGGCCCAAAGAAGCCACCAGCCTCCACAATCAGCCCATTGTCCTCCCCTCTAGATGGAGCTCCAGGAGAAGCCTGAGGTCTCTCCCGAAAGCGAAGGCGGGCGCACCCCACCATCTCAGATGAGACGTGAGGAAGGAATTGTTGTCCCTGAGGGTGGTGAGAGCCTGGCCCAGGTTCCCAGAGAGGTGGTGGCTGAACCATCCCTGGAGACATCCCAGGCCAGGCTGGACGGGGCTCTGAGCAACCTGAGCTGGTGAAGATGTCCCTGTCATGGCAGGGGGGGCACTGGGGGAGCTGGGAAGGTCCCTTCCACCCAAACTGTTCTGTGATCTCCATGATCTCCACACATCTCCTGACCTGCACCTTGGTGCTAGAAAACACGACAAGTTTGCCACAGCAATTTCGTAAAAAAACAACAAACCATCCTATTAATTATCCCCTCCCGCAACACAGCGGTAAAACACCCTGGATGCCCATCCCACCAAATCATCCTCAAGGAACAGAGCCCCCCAAACCAATTTTCTCCTCCTCCGGCGGGTCAGTTCTCAGCACAAAACCCACCCAGAAGCCTGGAAGAGCTGCTGCCATCAGGCCCAAGGGGACCCGCAGCAGCCGTGCTGGCCACAAGGAATGACTTCTCTGAAACAACCCGAGATTTTATTTGCACCGGGACCACAAATATCTTTGCACACGCACGAGTAGCGGTGAAGCGCCGTATCTTGGCTATTTTGCGTGCAAAAATAAAAACCCATAAAGAGGGGATTTCAAATTTCCTTGATGACAGCAGCCTGGATGTGTACGAAAGAGAGAACAGAGTCACGGTAACGCTGCAATTCAGGTTTTATGGCCCATTCTATTTGTTTTTGCTAATAAGCAAGGTCTCCCCGAGCAGGCATTAATAACACCTTGTGTCACTTAGATTTTAGTGATATTCAAATAAACATTAAGAGGTTACGACAGAGCTCAAATCCCCCTCTATTAGGCACCTAGGCCGAACAGCCATCCAAATTATTCTAAATAAAGTTCATTTCAAACTGATCTGGGATGACGGAGCACTCAGGTTAAATATTTCCATTTCAATAGCAAAGCGCTGGGTAGCAACAGCGACGTCCCCGTCTTTCAAAGTCGTTGCTGTCCCAGCCTTTTCAAAAAGCTTTGAAAAGCAGCATTCCCACAAAAACAGCCATTTCCATCCCGCCCAGGCGAGGAGCATAATACACAGAAGGCTCCTCAGTATCGCTGCTAAATAAGAGACCCCCCTAACCAGGCATTCAATGGTACAGGAGCTCACACGCCACAACACAGACGGCCTTCTGTGGCAGCTCGACGCTGCACAGATACAAGACAAAGTCTGTTGCTGAAGACCTAGAGTGTATTTGGTGGCGCGGTGGCTGAACCTCAAAACTTCATCCTGTTTTGATGGCATCATGGCATGGTTTGGGTTGGAAGGGATCTATAAAGCTCCCCCATTCCCCCCCTGCCATGACAGGGACATCTTCACCAGCTCAGGTTGCTCAGAGCCCCGTCCAGCCTGGCCTGGGATGTCTCCAGGGATGGTTCAGCCACCACCTCTCTGCCCAACCTGGGCCAGGCTCTCACCACCCTCAGGGACAACAATTTCTTCCTCATGTCCAGCCTGAATCTCCCTCCTTTAGTTTAAAACCATCACCCCTTGTCCTATCACAACAGGCCCTGCTCAAAAGTCTGTCCCCATCTTTCTTATCAGCCCCTTTTAAGTCCGGAAAGGCCGCACTAAGGTCTCCCCGGAGCTTCTCTTCTCCAGCTGAACACCCCAGCTCTCTCAGCCTGTCCTCCCAGCAGAGCTGGTCCAGCCTCGGATCATTTCTGTGCTCCTCTGCCCCTCTCCAGCAGGTCCCTGTGTGTCCTGTGCTGAGCACCCAGAGCTGGACCAGCACTGCAGGGGGGTCTCACCAGAGCGGAGCAGAGGGGCAGGATCCCCTCCCTCCACCGCTGCCCACGGGGCTGGGGATGCAGCCCAAGATTCGATTTGGCTCTGGGCTGCAAGCGCACGTTGTGGCTCATGTCCCATCTTTCACCGCCCAGCACCCCCAAGTCCTTCTCCTGGGGCTGCTCTCCATCCCTCCATCCCCAGCCTGTGCTGATACCTGGGTTGTCCCAACCCAGCTGCAGGACCTTGCACTTGGCCTTGTTGAACCTCATGAGGTTCTCATGGCCCCACTTCTCGGGCTTGTCCAGGTCCCTCTGGATGGATCCCATCCCTCAGGTGTCACCTGCACCGCTCAGCTTGGTGACAGCCGTTCTGACTCCACAGAACGCAGCCTGCTGAAGACCAGGGCCCAACCTGCCCCAAATCCCCCCCGCTCCTCTTAGTGCAAACCAAATCCAACCCCATCACGTCCAGCCCTTTGGTGAAAGACTTCAGCTCTGCAGTGCCCGCTGGTTGCTGAGCTGAAGGAAACCCCCACATTCCAACCACCATCACCTTGCAGAGCCCACCAGCGTGCTCATGAGTACGACTGTGACCACCTCCCAGCTCCAGCGCTGCTGGTGAAGACAACGGCCACAGCTCAACCCCTAAAAGCAGACTTTGCAGCATTTGCAAAGAAACGCTCTGGAAAGGGTGAGCGCAGACAGAAGTGGAGCCGCCTTTGGTCTCTCCAGGTGGCCTTTCCCAGCAGCAGGAGGGCATTTCAGGTGCGGGACGCCCTCAAACCAGCCGGAGGAACCAGTTATAAATGGCAGATGCTGAGATACTTATTAAGAGTCAAGCGAGGAAAATCAGCAGTGGGGTGACTTGTAATCCTTGCTGGCGGGGACTGGAATTAAAATTAATGAGTTAGAAAGAAATGGCTCGCCATCCCGACCGGCACCCCAACGCGTCTCTGACTATGAGATTTACGTATAGACTGAATTAATCCAACACCATTTTCTCCCTGACCTACTTGGGGATGGAGATAAGACCCACAAAAACCACCCCGCAGGGATCCGACACGGTGCCACCACCATGGATTGCTTCTCCCCATGCCCCAGAGGACGCTTTGAGGGACAGAAGAAGCAGCAACATCTCTGAAAGCTGCTTTGGTACAGAGGCAAAGACCTGAAGGGAAGGGAAGTTTGGGGTGACCTGGTTCAAGGATGCAGCTCTTGCTGAGCAGCTTTGACTCCTCTCATCCCGGATTAGCTCCTCGGAACTCACCAGCAGCAAAGCTGCCTCACTTGCTGGAAAGATGCCACGTTCGTGTGTCGGACTAAACATCTGGGCTGTTGAGCCCTGGATTTTCAGCTCAGATCTACGTGTTTGGAGGGGGGAAGGAAAGCCAACACGAACTGTTGGGAGTTTCATTGAACAGAGACACCATTATTTCTTCCTCTCCACCCCCCATTCATTCCTTCTCTCCTCCCTCTACAGGCAAAGTGGTTCAACAGATTTCAGGAAAATGCAGAGAAAAAACATAACGTACGTTTCCTGCAGTCAGCGTTTTCCTATCAAGTCAGAGAGGAGCTACCAGAACCACAGCGGGAAGTTGGCGTCTTCCCCTCCTGCCTCATCGTCACAGGGAAGCACCCGATTTGGGATCTCGGGTTTGCGGACCAGGCGGACGGTCCCAGCCCCACGCCGCCAGCCCTGGGATCAGCCACCATCCTTCATCCACATCGGACACCATGCCCGAAGCACCTGAACCCAACTGCACCTTCCCTGCCAACCAAGGACGCGCTCAGCCCTGGAGAGCTGGGTTCCTCATTGGGAAGGTGGGCAGGAAGGCTGAAGACAGAGAGGTCATCTCTAGCAAAGAATCAGAATCATTTTGGTTGGAAGAGACCCTCAAAATCATCGAGTCCAACCATAACCTGGCTCTAGCACTAAACCATATCCCTAAGAACCTCGTCTACATGCCCTTTAATCCCCTCCAGGGATAAAGAACCCAAAGCCTTTAGTTGTGCCGGTAAGGTGCGGAGCAAGCGGATGGATCCATTCAACAAGCTATGGCTTAGTGGTGTGAGATAACTTCATTTTTCGAGCTATGGCTGATTAGTTTGTCTCACCAGTGGAAAACTCTCTGAGAAAGAAGCAGAGAAACCCCCCAAGCCACGAGTGTCCTCATGGGGTTGCTGCTCTGTTGGTGTTGTACGAAAGGAAGATCTCCCAGGTGGACTCAGTGTGACCTGGGTAAGTTTTTTACTCCATCGCGTCCGAGGGTTGCACACGCTGCTCCTTTGGTAGGTCCAGGCATGAGGGTGGAACCCGCTCAGCCACCAAGGAGAAGCTCCCCAGATGATCGGTGCAACTGTGGTGAACACTCTCTGAGCCTCTGGTGTGATCCCCAACCAAAGGGGCAACCAACGCCCCACCATCAGGGTCATTTCATGTCGCTCAGCATCTTTGTTCTCTCTTTTCTCATTCAGTTTCCCTCCTTAGGTCTCACTGTGGTGCTGGGCAACTTTTAACATGGACAGAAGCTGTGGAATGAGTCTTCATCCTCGGAGATCTTCAAAACACATCTGGACATGGTCCTGGGCCACTGGCTCCTGGTGGCCCTGCTTGAGGAGTTGGAGCAGATGACCTTGCGATGTCTCTTCACTCCGCAATTCTGCGAATTAGCACCACAAAACCTTCGTGCTGCTTTTCTAGCATGTAGCCCCTCCAAGATGACCCTCACTAGCTCCAACATCAAGCAGCAGAATGCAGCTCTAACAAAGGTCAGGCTCAGGCACCATTTCCAGCTATTTTGGATCTCTCTGATGAAGGTGTGGTAACGATCAGCACTCACAGTCCGACTAGAGAAGGTACATCAAATCATCACTATCTTCCATCCCTGGAGACATCCCAGGCCAGGCTGGACGGGGCTCTGAGCAACCTGAGCTGGTGAAGATGTCCCTGCTCACGGTTTGGGTTGGACTGGGTGAGCTGGGAAGGTCCCTTTGCACCCAAACCATTCTGTGATTCCATACAGACACCACACTCAGCTACAGAAACATTAACCAGCTTGGCAAGAGGTCCCACCGCTGGCTCCTGGCACCCACCGTGGCGTGATCCCCAACCCCTGGGAGAATCCCCGCAGCCCCACCTGGAGCAGGCTCTGTCCCCACCACCCAGCACCGTCCCTGGGTCACACAAGGTCCTCGTGGCCCAACAGCATCTTCACGCGGGGTGTTTTTTGCCTCTTTTCCATTTCAAAAGACTTGAGATATTGCGAGAGCTGCGGCGCAGCACACCAAAACCGGGGGTTCACAGCTCGGCAGGCTCCGAGATGGGTCACACAAGTCCAGGAACACACAGAACCGTGGAATTGCACAAGCCCCGCGGCAACCAGAGGACTCGGTGGGGCAGGAGAAGGGGAATCCGGCGCCTCTTGTTCACACCAAGCGAGTCCCCCGGGCAAAGTATTCCCCAAACCAGCCCTGCGGCAGGAGGGCTTCTCAGTACCACGGTGGGAACCAGGGAGCTGGCTGGGAAGCAGGTGACAAGCTGGGCAGCCCAGGACAGCGAGGTGTCTCGAGTCCCAGCCTTCGGTCTTAACCAGCATCTCCATCCTTCCTCGCCGCACAGAAGCTTCGGCTTCAGCTATTGTTCCCACTTTTTTTGGTGTGTGCCTTGCTGTGCACCCACCTTCCCTCTCCTGACCCCAGGGAGCTGTTGTTCAGCCTCCTTCCACCCCATTTTATTGAGGAAACCAGCGCAAGGATCAAAGGAGGCTCCTGGGCCTGATGCGGAAGGGCAGTGAGCGGAGATTTGGCTGCAAAGAGACGCGTTAATGGGTCCGGGGGCTGAGCAAACTGAGGGGTCGCCCCTTTATGCTGGAGCCTCTGGCCATGGAACCCAAGCGCCAGGGCAGAAGACGCTGAGAAGCAGAGGAAAGAGAGGAAAAAAGACCTACGTTTGGATCAATGAAAGAACTGGGTGACAAAATTCATGTGTGAGCTCCTCCTGCTTCTACTTACGTGTCGTTGCACCAGTCATCCTCAAACGACCCTCGTGTTTTACTGGAAGAGGAGAATTTGATTTCAAGTCATACCCTGGAAGCCCTTTGGTTGCATTTGATGAAAAGAAACTCTACTGGGGAAGCGAAGCAAGCACGAGGAGCAAAGCTGAGCCCCAGCATTCCCGCACAACGGACTGACAGGATCGGCCGCTTATCCCTTCCTTTTCCCCAGTGAGTCTACAAAACGAAAAGCACCTCCGGCATTTGGCTGTCCCCATGCTCACCAACAACATCTGTGGTTTGGGTGGAAGGAGAACTAAAGGTTTCCAATGCAATTTCTTATCCTCCCCGCACGTCCATCTGTCTCCCATCTGGTTTTGAGAGCAAAATCCACATCGAGGCAGAGAGAAGTGGATTTTTGTTCTTTTTTTAGGGATCCTTTGGATCCTAAATACTCTTTATCAGCTCTGGGAGGACAGGTCCCAGGTTCTGCTTGCTCCTACACCAAGGTTTTGCATCGCTCGCTCGCGGGTGTTCAAAGGCATCTGCCAACCTCGGGCCATATAATCTTATTCAAGCAGGACTCCTCGTGTAATGAGGGTGGCCTGGAGGTAGACAAGGGCAGGGCCCAGGTTATATTTACCTTGGCACCTGATTGCCAATGCTCCATCTTCCAGAGTCCTCCTATTTTCTCATCGGTAATTAGTAGCCTGTTGGTGGGGAGAGGAGGAACGAGGCATTTCACCCCATTATTTGGTGCCAAACCCTTGACCGTGCCCAGCAGCTGAAGTTTGTCACAGCACTGAAAAATATGGAAGCAGCGAAAGGAAACTGAGATCCTTCTTTTTTAGATCTTATGGGGATTAAACTGCCTCCAAAGACAAGATCCAAGGTCACCCAGAAATACTGGAGCTGGCAAACAGCCCAACAAGCGGTTTAGAATCCACGCCAAACAAGCCCAGTATATCAGAATAATCTTCAGAAAGGTGAAAAACCTGCTATAAATTATGTCAGAAGCTCCTGCTGGGGGAAAAAAGACGTAAGTCCTTGCTGATGCTGAAGTAACATTAATCGCAGGCTCTGTGAACCTTCCCGTCCCCAACGCATCACACCGAAACACGCTGCCGTCATGAGCCGTCGTCCGACTGACCCAGTTATTTCTATTACAAACTGGGTGAATAAGGACAAAACCATCTTATTTTCTTTGAGAAAAAACTAATTCCCATTGAGCAAGGTAGGATCGTGGCACCGTTCTCCACGCCCCATCCCCTCCTGACCTATTTTCGGATGTGTTCCTGCGGGCGGGATGGTGTCACCCGCCCCGTAAAAGCCGAAAACTACACCATCCCACAAAGAGCCGGGATAAATCGACCCCTCTAAGCAAATGGGTTGCCAAGCTTTTCTCTTCTCTTCATTGTTAACTTACACCGAAGCGGAATAATTAGACGATACGGGGCTATACAAGGCGCTATTGGAAAGCCCTGCCTTAGCAACTCAATTGTATCTGTAATGCCCGTGTCGGCTATTATATATACCTACTGGTTTGGAAAGCTGCTTCTCATTTAATATAGGTACTTTTATGATTTTTGTCCAATTTCCGCCACTTCATATTACGGCGAAGGGAATGAGTTGTGAATTTTCGGATTAGGAAAGCAAAGTGACTCTCAAAAAACCTGGTGGGCGATTCCTCTGGCTGCGTTTTCTTGCCCTTCATCCAGTCGAGACGTAAAAGCCTCAGGACACAGATGATTTCCGCTTCTCTCGCAGAGGTTTTGCCATGGTATTAAAAAAAAAATGCAATAAAGGGAACAATAAGCATCGAGATGTGTCTAAAATTAGCGGTTTACAAAACAATCTAAGTGTATGATATCCCAAGCACAATAAAAGCAAAGAGCCAGCGGGCCAGTTATTTGAAAGTTGCAGGATAAAAGGAAACCTTGGTCAAAAGTGTTATCAGGGGAAAAAATCTGCCTTGATTGTGTTGCAGTTTTGATAGGAACTGAAATAACTTTAAAGAAATTACCATTATGCTGCGAAGCATTCACTAAATCGAAGCAACGCACCAAAAAAATCACACTGACTCACTCAGACCGTCAATGTGAGAGCAGCCCGCAACCGCTTCATTATTTCTGCCAAGTTTTACATTTCAGTATATTTGATGATGGTTTTCCCTCTGTGCACCTTCTCCACACACAGATCAGAAACCAGATGGGCTGATTTCCATCGGGTCTCAGTTCTGTTTGCATTTTGGGTCTCAAGTGGTGGCAAAGCTGGAGCTCCTGGGCTGTACGTGAATAGGTAATTTAAGAGGAAAACAGCGAAGCAGCATTTCCATTGGTGGTGGTGTTATTTTTAATATAAATCTTAAACAGGGAGCAAAATTTGATACAACAGTAGCCCCAGAAAAATAATTCTCTTTCTTCCAGGGGAAAATGAAACTGTCCTTTAAAACACCGGGGGAAAACAATATTTATAAATCACTGCCGAGGGGAGAGATGCAAAACTGGCGGAGGAGCAGAGATCACGCAGCATCCAACTTCTGCCGCCCCTCACAACCAGGAGAATTCAGAAGGAATTCAAGTTGTCAGGGGGATAAAATCACTGTCGAGAACGGACCTTTCGTCCTGAAAAACCAGCTCCTCTTCCAAGGGAAAAGAAAGATCCGGAAGCAACCTGAGCTGAAATTGTGGAAGGGGATGAAGATGCTCCGAGCACGTCCTGCTCCAGAGATGGTCGCGTCCACACTCTCTGGTTCAATTTTTCACATTTGAAATGAGGGAATATGAGCCCTGTAGCACAGAACGAAATAAAGATGGATATGATAGTTACGCAGCCTCAAGAACAGACACGTGTGAACTGTTTACACGCACCCATGTTTCAAGGACAAACGTAGTCGTGAACCGCAGAGAGATATTGCTCCTCTTCAGTGATGTAATGAATAATTTTTCTTTGGTTTGGGATAAAATATAAGGTTTCCTTGTATGGGTTTTCCACACGAGCCCTGTTGGGCTTAGGTTGAACACCCAAACCCCACATCCTACCACTGGACCCCACTGCAGATCCAAGATACCTCAGTTTCTCCTTCATCAGAGGCTCTGCAGTCCCCGTCTTCCCTGCTCCAACCATCTTTGCCCAAACCCAACTTTCACGTTTGTCACCAACCCAAACTTTAATCCATCTTCTCCCCAAAAGCTGCACACAGCCTCCTCTCCCACCTTTTCCCTCCTCCCAGGTCCTACAACCATCTCCTCCACCACGACACGTCAACCCTGCTGGCAAAGCCGCCCTTCCCAGGAAAGAACTTATCCTCAGATCTCTCCATTCGTCCTCGGAAATCCACGCACAATCATATATTCCTGTTTTTCTTGCCATCAACAGAAAGAGCAACCACGTTGGTAGATAAATAAGGCTGGCGGTAGACCAGCTGTGACCTTGAAGCCACGATTCAGCCGCAACACATCAAGAGGCATTAACCACACCATTTACCGTTACGAGCAGGTTAAATCCCAACAAGCTTCAAAAGGTTTTCTCAACAGCAACCTGCACGGACAACCGAGGTTTGAAGAGAAGGTGAATACAGTGTTCTTGGCCAGCTACGTTCTGACTCAATTCGATCTCATCAATGCTGATCAATATCTCAGGGTGGGTGTCAGAGGATGGACCAGACTCTGTTCAGTGGTGCCCAATGACAGGATGAGGGGCAACGGGCACAGACTGAAACACAGGAGGGTCCATGTGAACATGAGGAGAAACTTCTTCACTTTGAGGTGCCAGAGCCTGGCCCAGGCTGCCCAGAGAGGTTGTGGAGTCTCCTTCTCTGAGACATTCAAACCCCCCTGGATCCTGTGTGATCTGCTCTGTGACCCTGCGTTAGCAGCTGGGTTGGACTGGGGGATCTCCAGAGGTCTCTTCAACCACAACCACTCCATGACTCTATGATTTCTGACCCATTCTCAGAGCTCTGTAGTACAGAACACATAGGAAACAGGATTTCTTGTGTGTGAAAGCAAAGAAAAATCAATTAAAATCCCAGCGAAAGAGTATTTGGTTATGAAGCTCCTGAGCTGCCACCCTATTGATACAAGACAGTTTTGGGACTTGCCAATCGTGGTTTCAGGGAAGCTGAAGAGCAATAGGCGCTCAGATGGTTACACCCTTCTACATCTCGAAATCCTCAGAGCAATGGCTAAAAAGTCATTTTTAATTTAAAATATTTCGGAGTAGCACAATCAAAGCCCAGAAAAAACATGAACTCTGCAACAAATGACCAATCCCTAACACCACCTCCCTTCCCCACCTCTCGGCAGAAGGAAATTAAAACCATATGAACTGGAGAGGAGAGATCGATTAGATCATTGTGTCCTACCCACCACGCAGCAAAAGGCTCTTCCCTCCAAGAAACTGCCCAAATCCCCCCATCCGCTCTCACTCACGAAAGCCCAAAGCGTCGGCGTTTCCACCTCTTCTCCTGGGATATGATTTCTCCCCGCAGCCTAAAACATCTCACCGCCAGCAAGATTTTCCTTTTGAAAACCTCTTCATTTTAATTTGCAGCCCCCCTCTCTCCCCTGCGTCCGTGCATTTATGAACTACGCTAATTAAACAGATTCATACCAAAAAGGAATTGCAATCTAGGAATAAATTACTTTATTTTTCTTTTATCCTCTACGAAAGAAAAAAAAAAGAAGCCCAACGCGTCTAAGAAAGTCTGAGTCTCTCTGAAATGTTCCGTTTTTAAATTGGTCCCACTGCTCATAATTACACCTCCCTTTTATCCATACAAGTTACTTCGCTTTCCTTCCTCCCCTCCTTTTTTTGGGGAGGAAAGCAGAGAAAAAAAGGAGGAAGGGTGGGATAAGGGGACCCATCCCATCAGAGCAGCCCAATTGCTGGCGGATGAAAACGCAGGTTACGCCACCGGCTTTGCTTGATGAATATGCCTAACTCTGGATCGGGGTTCATCCAATAATTGGCTTTTCTGCAGCGGGCACAAATACACTTCACACAAATACACTGAATATACACTGAGGAAGAAAAAGGCTGAATTCTGCGAAAATTGCAGGCAGCAGGTTGGAAAAAGAAGGACCAGGCTCTGAAATGCTGCTCCAAAAAAAATAGGATTTTTTCCCCCCAAATTGGAACAGCTGCAAGAGACAAACAAGCTCCCACATATGCCCCAGGCTGGTGGTTATGGCATTTACCAGTAAAGCGCCTAATAAACGCAACGGCTTTGAGTGAAAATATCCTAAATAAAGCCTTAATTGGAAAAATCAACTCAATCTGCAAGCGTCTTTCCCCCATAATTTTCAGTATAGGATTTTACACTCAGATATACCTGTCTGATGGGCTGCTGCTGGCACTAACTATCCAAAATTATTCGAAAAGATGGTTATTTTGGGGCTTAATCGTAGTGGAAGGTCTTACACTTTAATAAAAGAATTACCCATTGGATCTAAGAGCCATGTCGCTCCTTTAGGGTCCTGCCTCCTGAGTTGTCCAACCAACACGAAAGGAAAGTAAATCACAATTAAGACTCGATACTTTCTCAGCCTACACTTTTAAGGTTTCTCTTCATTTTCAACTTAAATGCAAGTGCTCTGTTGCCAGGTAAGTCTGGAAAAGATAGGAAAAAAAAAGGAATTACAGGGAAAGATGATGGCAGATGGTTGGAATTGCTCTCTTGGGTTCACCTGCACGACTTGACGTGGTTTGATGTGCTAATGTTTGGATGTTGACGAGCAATGGCCTCTCTTTTAGAGGTTATGCATTGAGCCTTGATTAACTATAAATAATTAAAGGCTTTTCCCATTATACGAGTGTTCCTGTTGCTTCCATCCTCACTGCAGCTCATGCCCAGCTCAGCTCAACTTCAAGTTTCAAAGGTCAACGCTCGCGCTCAAGGGCTATCGCCGTTCCTTCTTGTTTAAAACACTTAACCATGTGCAAAACTCCTTTCAGGGCTTTGCCAAATAAAAAAAAAACTTGCTCTACAAGGGCCTGAAAGGCAAAGGGAGCGTTTTTGGCGGGAGGGCTGCTCGAGGTAGGAATCCCCATCGAGAGGGGTGGGAGGGAAGCTCAATCTGCAGAGGGCCTATCCGCTTGCATTCGCAGCAAAGTTCATTTCCCACCCTCGTACAGCACCGTCTAACGGTTTAAAATATTCAGCTGACTTCAGCGCGTCTGCACCTCCTGTGCCCTTTATTTTTCTGACGGCTTCTCCTGGACGGGAAGTCCGGGAACATCCAAATCGCAGCGATCGGGCCAAGAGCCAGGAACTACCGCAGTCACCGGTCTGGGGCCAGTTTTGGCTTTTTTATTTGTTTAAAATGCGACTTCTAGAGATCTGTAAGCCTAAATACGTATTCTACACCCTCCAACAAGTCTAAAAGAAAGGAGCCTGGGAAATAGGAAACGCGAACGTGAAGGGAAAGCCGGAGCGCCGGCCCTTCCCTCGCCGCGCGTCCCCCTTTCTTGGCCGCGAGGCGCAGCAAGGAAGTGATTATAAAGCGCTTATTTGTAAAATCGCAGCCAATAAATCCAACAGCAACAATACCCCCGCTCGCATCGCTGGTTCCGTGGTGGGGGATAACGAAGCAGAGGCGCGGGCCCAGCACGCGGGCAGGTGCGCGGCAGCCGCTCTCCCTTCGGAAGGTTTTCGTGACAAATTCAAGCTCGTAATGGGTAATATCCATCCAAGGGCTGCCCTAGCCCTGGAAAATAAAAAGCCCTAGAAAGGTTGAGATATGTAAACCTCTGAAAAGGTTAAAAAAAACCAAACTGGGCGGTCGAATGAGGAAATGAGTAAAGGAGAGCGTTAGGGAAAAGAGAATGGTACAGAAAAAGCCATTTAGTTCTCCTCCCCTTTCCTGGATACAAATACCACCACAAGAAAACCATAGGAAGCGAATCTGCCGGCTTTGAAAATCACCGAGGTCAAAAGCATGACAGAAGAAAGGAAAAAGGATTAAACAAAGGGACGATACAATCTACAGAGCTATAATTCAAACCTTCGAGGTATAAATAGCTACACGACAGGGCTCCAGTCAAGCACTAATTTACAGCGCAATCGGGAGGGGGAGGCAGATACCCATCCCCACAAGCAGATTAATCCTTAATTGCTCGTTTTTGCATTTCTGACACCTTTCTTTGAAGTATTAAAGCTGGTGCCATCTCACAAAAGGCACTGGAGAGCCTGGAAATCCACGGAGATGGGACTTGGTGCTGCTGGTCCAGGGCTGCAGCGGCTTCTGCACCATCCCAGACGCTTCAGTGCATCCTCCGTGCAACGAAAACGGACACGGCCCTAATCCGTAGGGACAAAAAACTTCCAAAACACGTTTTTTTGCCAGCCTAAAAGAAAGGGAAGCAGGACTCAGACGACAGCTCACGTTTCAGTATGTTTTCAAAAGATCTGAATTGCAGATAAATACTCCCTGGAATATTCAAATGCTGCTGAGCGCTTAAAGCACTTGAGCGGCTTTGTAAATCCCCCTGGAAACAGTGGCAAGGACAGAGTGTATGATGCTGAGATAAGAGAACCAGGGTCATCAAGGTTCTCAGCTGGTGCAGATGGGTCACTCAACCACCCGGGCAGGTTTCTGTCCTTCCCCCTCGACTCATCTCGATCCGTGTGAGGAAGACAACGACAGTGATGGAAGATAACGACAGTGATGGAAACGTAACCGTGCGGGTGTTTCTTCAGCCCCTGCCAACCTGCCCTCTCCTTTTATGTTATTTTTCAGGGGAGAAATCGCTTCGTTCTTCACGGCGTCGCTAACTCCTGCACTTCGGTTCATGAGCACGTCCCTGGCTGCAGGGGGAATGGTTGAGTGTTCGGTGCTTTCCCGGTGACACCAGCTGCGTGCAGAAATCCCTCGCGCATCCTCCCGTGTCTGACGGGTTAATTAACGGCCAGCACCCCGGCCCTGCTACCGCGGGGCCTCACCGCATCCCAGCCTGTTTAAATCAAACAAATACATCCCTGGCGTTTTCTGACCGATGAGAATCCTGCAGTGCTGGGTGCTCAGCACAGGACACACAGGGACCTGCTGGAGAGGGGCAGAGGAGCNGCATGAGGAAGAAATTGTTGTCCCTGAGGGTGGTGAGAGCCTGGCCCAGGTTCCCAGAGAGGTGGTGGCTGAACCATCCCTGGAGACATCCCAGGCCAGGCTGGACGGGGCTCTGAGCAACCTGAGCTGGTGAAGATGTCCCTGTCATGGCAGGGGGGGCACTGGGGGAGCTGGGAAGGTCT
Organism: Pampusana beccarii; assembly: GCA_013399365.1. Taxonomy (NCBI): domain Eukaryota; kingdom Metazoa; phylum Chordata; class Aves; order Columbiformes; family Columbidae; genus Pampusana; species Pampusana beccarii. The sequence goes on from VWYH01010687.1 coordinate 307,185, forward strand.
CTTCCAACCCAAACTATTCTATGATTCCACGATTCTTTGATCAAGACACACTACGCGATGAGAGTGCAGCTCGTGGGAAGAAACACTTGTGGATGATGGATGGACACTTTTCCTATCGAAATAGAAGCAGCATCTTTAAGCACAAACGGCACCGGAGTCCTCGGGCAGGAGATCTGAGCCAACCTCTGCAACCGGCTTTAACTACTCAACTCACACAGGGCAGAGTTGGTCAAAGACAGAACGTTGTTTTCTGTATAAAAGCAGCCACGTGTTCCAGTTGAATTAAACGCCGTGTAGGCTGGTGACAAAAAATAACTCTGCTCCTCCCCAAAAACAGAACTTGGCAAATTCACATCGGAACTGGCTCAGGCACAAAATAAAAGTCACAAGTATAAATGCTTAAAAAGTACCATATTTTACCAAATACAGACATGAAAGCCTGATTAGAAAAAAAATAAAATTAAAACTTGTTTTATGATACCCTCCAAATATATGTTTAAAATTATATAACAGAAAACTCTTCCATATTTTTCCTCCCAAGAATAAAGACCGCGGCAGATCAGCAGTGGGAAGGGGCTGAAATGTGTCCTGCCGTGAGCCTTGCATTTCCAACCATCACCCTGTCCCGTGCGCGCTTTCGAGAAAATCACAGTCAGAATCGGAACGAAAGAATCGGATACAAGGAAGAAATTAGAATTCCCAACATTTCAGCATAAAACCCACCCAGACTCTTCAGTGAGTCCTCTACAGTTCTGACGTTTTAATTAAAAGCAGAATCACGGCAAAGGGGAATTCACGTTGACGTGGGGTTTTGCAGATGCCTGTTGGGCCAGATGGAGCCGTCCCCATCGCTCTCGCTCCAACCAATGCCATAATTTTCATTTTCCAGAAGTCCCTTTGTTTTCTATCCCGTAGAAAGGCTTTTGCCTTCGTTACTTTTGCTTTCTGTTCAGTTTGTGCAGAGGGCATTTTGCACTTGCGATGAGCTCAGAGCGAAGAAAGTACCGATGCCTACAGAAAAGTCTTGGTTTTCTTTCTCAATCTGTTAATAAAGAGGTGTATGGAGGAAATAATTCAATCTGCTGAAAGGCAGGGGACAGGTTTTAAAAGGTACTTTTCCTTTTAAAAAGAAAAATCTGGCTCATGGTGAAGAGAAGCAGCAAGTTCATGACATTTTTTCCCTTCTGTGACCGAGAAAAGTTTATTAAAATTATGCTGATTGCTGCACAAGAAAATAATTCATTTCATCACAAGCAGGACATGAATCATTGAGGAAGAGCATCTCCCCATGCTAACGCTCAAAATACAGGGATGCTTCTGTTAGATTATAAAGCAGCGATGCTCCAAGCACCGTTCGTGGACCACAAGTGATCTTGAGCATCCCTGCGACGATCTGCATCACATCACTTGAACGGCGTTTGCAATTAAGCGCGTGATAATTAATCATTGTCTTCAGGAAGCTGACAGCCGTTCAAAAAGCACAGAAACAGCTGCTTTAAAAACAATGAAAACTCTTAAACACCTGCCCGAGGGATGAAAAAACTAGTCTCTAGCAGATATTATCTTTTTTTATTAAAGGGCAAATAAAATCGAACCAGGGAGTCGATGTTTTAAAACAGTTAATGCAGAGGAGAAAGCGAGTTGCCATCCAACATCTCAATAAAACATCTTCCCAAATGACACATCGCAGGCCCTACTCACAGCACGTAAAAATAAAGGCATTGCTGTTAAATAGGTTTCAATCGAGCCTCTGCCTGGTGCTCAGGACAAGGACTGAACAGATTTGTGCCTGAAGTAAAGCAGCGTAACGGGGGAGGACGCCACCAGGAGAAGGCGGCAGCACCCCCAGCGAAGCTGGCTCAAAACCAGTGGTAAACTGGGCTTCCCAGTTCACACTTGTGCCTGTGGATACCTGGTGGCGTCCCCACCATAAGAGCCAAGGATGGTTTCAGCACTGCTGATGGAACCCGAGCCCTGCATTGGGAGCCGGGGCTGGCAGCGGAGGAGCAGAAGATTCATTTCCTGCAATCGGTTGCTTGAAGACACAAATCTTGGTGATGCACAACGTGTGTCAGGGCTGTGAGACAGCAGAGCTGGGCCTCCGATAGCAGGGAATGGAGCTGGGAAGGGGCTGGAGCACAAGTGTGATGGGAGCGGCTGAGGGAGCTGGGGGTTCAGCTGGAGAACAGGAGCTGAGGGGAGACCTTCTGATCTCTGAACTGCCTGAAAGGAGCTTGGAGCCAGGGGGGTCGGGCTCTGCTCCCCAGGAACAAGCGCCAGGAGCAGAGGAAACGGCCTCAAGTTGCACCAGGGGAGGTTGAGGTTGGGTCTGGGAACAATTTCTTCCCCAAAGGGCTGTGGGGCATTGGAACAGGCTGCCCAGGGCAGTGGGGGAGTCACCATCCCTGGGGGGTTGGACAGACGGAGATGAGGTTCTCAGGACATGGGGCAGTGCTGGGGTTGGGTTATGGTTGGACTCCATGATCTTGAGGGTCTCTTCCAACCAAAACGATTCTATTACTCTATTCTATGGCAGCGCTGGCAGGAGCACCAGGGTGGGTGTCGAGGTCTCCTTGCACCCCAGGGTGCTGCAGGAGCCGGGCTCTGCCTTTTCTAAACATCACCTTAAGGAGGTGCCAAAGCAGGAAGCGCCCTGTGTCGCACAACGAGTGCCCCGGCAGCTGAGGGCAGTGAACCATCACAGCTGTAGTTCCAGACTGGTTTTTTGACTGTAACTGGTGCCTTTGAGGTGACAGCTGGTCCAGCGGCCGGAGGAGAGTGCACAAACAGAACCCCTGTCCTGTCCGGGTGGCTCGGGCTTCATGTTCATTTGGAGATGCAGACTCAGAAGAAAACATCCAGGCAATGCCACCAGCCCCGATGTGGAGTTCTGCAGATGGGGGTCCCTCCATGGGGACCCCCAGGTGCAGGAGCCATTCCTGGGGTTCCTGACCTGCACCTCTTGCTTTGGGAAGCATGGGAGAGCTCCAGCCTTGCCGGATAATTTGGGTTTTGCTCAGATTTAACTCTTTCCCTCCAGATCATAGAATCATAGAATTATTTGGGTTGGAAGAGACCCTCAGGATTGTCGAGTTCAACCATAACCTAACTCTGGCACTACCCCATGTCCCTGACAACCTCATCTATGTGTCTGTTCAACCCCTCTAGGGATGGTGACTCCACCACTGCCCTTCAAGCTCACACTGGTCTTGATTATGCTGCCTCACCATGTTCCCTACCAAATCTCTAACTCGGTGTTCATCTCTGGAGTGAAGGAAGCGAGAAGCTGGACATTCCAGCAAGCACCCACTCAACACCCATCACTTCTTCCTCCTGTGCACCTCGAGCACACCTCCCCCAGTCTTCTCGCACAGATTAAAATGCACCAACACAAAGTGGATCCTGAGGAACTTCTCTCCCGAACACCTCAACCCAGCTGCAGCAGTTACCCAAGAGGTGGTGGCTGAACCATCCCTGGAGACATCCCAGGCCAGGCTGGACGGGGCTCTGAGCAACCTGAGCTGCTGAAGATGTCCCTGTCATGGCAGGGGGGGCACTGGATGAGCTTTGAAGGTCCCTTCAACCCAAACTATTCTGTGATTCTATGATTCTCTGGTCCTTCTGCTGCTTCATCTCCAGAGTAGTTTCCCCTTGACTTTTCTCTGTGAGGAGGAATACCCCACGCAGCGCAATGCAATAATGAAACCCAAATGGATTGCAGCAGCAGGCACCTTCCTGCTCAGGCACACCTGTATCTCAGAAGCTCAGATGTCGGTTTAGATGCCGTAATACCCACTCATTCCACGGCAACAGCAGCAATCAATCCTCAAAACTAGCTTGTCTCCAACACAAAGCTGTTTGGTTTTTTTTTCCAAAAGCTAAGGCACTTGGGTATCTGGTTTCCTCAGCAGCATGGTCTTGTTCACACAACCTTGCTCACTTCTCCAACCCCCTGTACAACACAGTCCACATTAATTTTTATTTATTTTTTTTAAAGGACCAGGTCTAGCTGAATTTATAACCTACAAACTTCCTCAACAACTACCGCAGCTTGACCTTCTGCTTCCTCCAAGCTCAACCCAAGCAAAGACCCGAGGCTGCCAAGAACATCTGCGGAGCAAGATGCAGCCGCGCCAGGACGCGGGGCCGCGTCGTGGGGGAAAAAGAGCCACACAGAAGCAACACACAGCTTCGCTGTAGTATAAACCCCACCGAAAATGGAAGTATTTTACTCTAAAGAGCTTTTCCCCTCCCTCCAGCTCTTCAAAGAGCTCCCTGACCTCGGCAGATCGCTCACCAAGGCCCATCAGATGGGAGCAGAACCGGCTGAGCTGCAGCGCTCGCCCGCAGCCCCCATCCCCACAAACGCCCTTTGCGGCAGCAAAACCCCATGTCATACAGCACTTGTTTCCCCAGATTTCGTCCGCTTCTCCCAACACACCACCCTCCTCCTGCCCTACACCGGAGCCAACTCCTACCCCGGGCAGAGGCACCGGGGGAACAGCGAGGACGGGCATTAGTCTTGCAAAACGCATCGACCTTGACGGGTATCAATAAAACACCTTCAAAAAGCAAGTTTTGGAATTAAATTCACTGCCAGCTAGTTCCCCTCATTTACTGTCCCCCCACTTCGTCCCCAGATAACCCTTCCGTGTTCCCCAAGAAATAATTTACCTCCCTGCCCCGTGAGCGCATCCCTCGGCTCCGCGGGTACCACCCATCCTCTCTCTTGCTCCAAGTGTTGTTATATTCAGATGGAGCTCAGAGCAACTGGCTGAACTTGTAAGCCCGATAATGATTTTTGGTCTCAGAACTGGAGGATTTACGCATCAAAAGCTTCTCTGTCTCTCCCCAGCTGCGGCAGTTTACCTGCTACCAGATATTATTTCTCCTAAAATGCACCTACCTTAGACCACCCCGGGTAAAACATCACTCGCAAACATTCCGCTCTCCCAGAGAATAATCTATTATTCCAGCCTGTCTTATCCCCACCGTGCACATCCGCAGACAGAAAATAACAACCCAAATATCTGCTTGTCCTCAGAAGGGCTCCGTGTGAAAAGGGAACAGGTCCCTGACCAAGCACCGGCGGTTCCTCACCGCAAATAAATCATAAACGTCTATAATATAAGTGTGACGAATCTGTCTAACCGCCGACCGGAGCTGCGAGAGGTCCACGTAACGCTTGCCAGATTCCCGTAGCATATGTATATACTTTTTTTCTTTCTTTTTAATCACTGTATAAGCCACAGAAGATTTAGACAGCAATATTAAAGGAAAAGTTACTGGTCAAAGGAGAGAGTAAAATACCAGTGACGGTGCCAGCCCGAGGACAGGGGATTTCCACACTTTGCTCTTGGGAAGACCTGATAGGATTGATGTATTTGTTTTTACTTTCAGCAGGGAACTTCAAGTATTTGGACTACAAAACACTTCAATAACCCCGTGAGAACTGAGTTCTGGGAAAGGAGAAACAATAAGTTAGTGGTGTCACTAAGTGCTGAGCTGTCTCATCCCATCACTGACCTGCATCCAGCCGACCAAACGTCTTCCTGAAACCTGGACGTGGTCTACAGCACACGGGAAATCTATTGGGTGCAATTCCATAATTTCATGGGTTTTGGTTTATATTAACTGGGATGGGATGGGATGGGATGGGATGGGATGGGATGGGATGGGATGTTCTCCCCCAGCCCCGCCAGCAGAAGTGTCCTCTATATTCGATACCACCGAAAAATTGCCCGAAATGCACCCCAAATGTGTCACTAAAACCATTGCACTCGTGTCATTACCAACAAACCCAAAGCCCGGCTGATTGAATTTCCTCTCCTCGTTTTGCTAACGGGCATTTCTGCCATCAGATCCACCCGAGGTTCCGATCAACCTCGGCAACCACTGCTGATGGAACCTCCTGTGTACCGAGAGGCCACTGCCACCCACGGCACCCTTCATCTGCTCTTCTCCATTATGTTCCACCACCAGCTAGCAGGGATCTTTTCTGACAACACAGTCTCCCAAAACAATGAGGATGGGGGGGATGAGAAGCCAACGTCAGCATGAAGGACACGCTGAAAAATCAGGAACGGGCACCACTGATTGAAAATAAAGGCAACCCAGAGCCACTCCATCCTTCAGAGGGACCTGCTGATGAAGGAGAGCGAACACCGTCCCTTCCACGGCTTCAACTTGTCACCTCTGGTTGTTCTGACCAGGAGCAGATCAACTCTGACCAGGAGCAGCAACGAGGAACTCGCCTTCACATCTTGTTACAGAATATTGATCAACCAGAGCAAGGCAGGTTTGGCTGGAGCTAGGAAGCGCAACTTGCCCAGAAAATGATCCATTCGGAGCTGTAAAAATAAGTCATTTAAATCACTTAATATGTTAGGACAAGTGGAGATGGCCTCAAGTTGCACCAGGGGAGGTAGAGGTTGGATCTGGGAACAATTTCTTCTCCAAAGGGCTGTGGGGCATTGGAACAGGCTGCCCAGGGCAGTGGGGGAGTCACCAGCCCTGGAGGGGTTGAAAATACAGAGATGAGGTTCTCAGGACATGGGGCAGTGCCAGGGGTGGGGGAACGGTTCAACTCCGTGATTTTAAAGGTCTTTTCCAACCAAAATGATTCTATGATCTCCTTGATTTGAAAGATTTGTTTCACTGAACGAGATACGGATCAATTCAACCTTCTCACGGGACCGAACATAATCAACGCGGAGATGCATCTGAAGCCATCGACACGAAAAAAATTGCTCCCATTGATCCAGGTCCACCAGGATCAGCAGTAACTGTGTTTAGCTGTAATTAGCACTGCTTGATCTCAGCGGAGACCTGATGTTGAGCAAGCCCTTCACCTTAGCAAGCAAACAGCATTAAATCCTGAAGCCCGGGTGCAGAGCAGAGCCGCCACCGTCCCGCAGGCTGAAGCTGTGGTTGCTCCACCCTGCCGAACAACCCGGTTTTGAAGGAACCAGTTTCCCGTCTGACTCAGGTGACAGATACACCAGCGGCTGGTGTCAGTTCTTCAGGACTGAACTTCACTAAAAGTCACGCGTCTCAGCCACAAGAGCAGGCGGTGTCCGTGCACTGATAGTTCCGCTGAATCGACACAAACCCGAGGCCTTGCTACACACCTGCAGGAGGAAAGCTGCCTGCAGAAGTGAAAAAACCTGAGAATTGCTATTCAGGGAGGTAGCTGTCAGAAATAAGAGGGAGGGTGGATGTGTGTATTTACACACAGCAGCTCCAGGCCGGGGTTGCAGGTCCCGACATGCGGCCCAGGGCGGTTTCTGGAAGCAGATGTCTCCTTCACATCCCCAGCGCACAGCGAGCGCGGGAGGGTGAGAGCGGTACCGAGGGCTGCTGGAACCGCTCGCACCAGTCCCAGGGTATTCCGACCACGCGGCCGGGCAGGCCAGCCCACATCTGTGACACCAAACGCCGTGGAGGAGTTTGAAGCTTCATAGGGAGGAGTGGGGAGAAGCGTCTCTGGGATTTAGGAGCACCAGTAATTTGTGATTTCTGGTCCCAACTTGTGCGTTTCCAAAAAGCCCCCCAAGGGTCAGCCTGCACACCAAGTGCCAGAATCTGCCAGCACAAGGTCTGGGAAGGGCTAAAGCTGTTGGTGGCTTTAACCGAAACTACAGGAGGAAATCACAGAATCATAGAACAGTGTGGGTTGAAGGGACCTTCCCAGCTCCCCCAGTGCCCCCCCTGCCATGACAGGGACATCTTCACCAGCTCAGGTTGCTCAGAGCCCCGTCCAGCCTGGCCTGGGATGTCTCCAGGGATGGTTCAGCCACCACCTCTCTGCCCAACCTGGGCCAGGCTCTCACCACCCTCAGGGACAACAATTTTCCTCCTTATCTTCCAAGTGGGGGCAAAATCACCTCTTGGCTTGGTCACCATCTGATGCAAAAGCCACCAAGGTGAACCATCTCATGACTGGGACGGGTCCTGACCTGTCACCTCCCCTTCGCTGCTCCTGCGGTTTGCTCACAGCTATGTGTGCTCAGCGAGAAGACCAGACTATGGCAGCAATGTAATTTTCTGAAGGGTGACCCTTAAGAGGGTGCAGGATCCAACCGCTGTGGCACCCAGTGCCTCCGTGCAGCCTCCCCTGCCCGCTCCGCAGGGACGGAGCCCCACAGCAGCAACACTCCAACGACAAATTAAACTGCAAGTTAATACGGGAACGCATACCAGAGGAACGAGCCAACCACAATTACAGGCTCTTATCTCGCAGGAAAGATCTTTCAGTTATTGTGGGTAGCGCTGAAAACATCAGCTCGGCGATTGGCACTGCTGGAACGGGCGAGAAGAAAACCACACGTATCAAGATCTCCTGCAAATCCACGTTGGTTTGGGTCCCACCTCCCAAAGGATGTTGGCAACGCAGCTGGAAAAGGCACAGGGAAGGATACGTGTGGTTCGAAGGCAGCGAATGGATTCAGGTGGGCTGCATCCCCAGCCCCGTGGGCAGCGGTGGAGGGAGGGGATCCTGCCCCTCTGCTCCGCTCTGGTGAGACCCCCCTGCAGTGCTGGTCCAGCTCTGGGTGCTCAGCACAGGACACACAGGGACCTGCTGGAGAGGGGCAGAGGAGCACAGAAATGATCCGAGGCTGGACCAGCTCTGCTGGGAGGACAGGCTGAGAGAGCTGGGGGGTTCAGCTGGAGAAGAGAAGCTCCGGGGAGACCTTAGTGCGGCCTTTCCGGACTTAAAAGGGGCCGATAAGAAAGATGGGGACAGACTTTTGAGCAGGGCCTGTTGTGATAGGACAAGGGGTGATGGTTTTAAACTAAAGGAGGGAGATTCAGGCTGGACATGAGGAAGAAATTGTTGTCCCTGAGGGTGGTGAGAGCCTGGCCCAGGTTGGGCAGAGAGGTGGTGGCTGAACCATCCCTGGAGACATCCCAGGCCAGGCTGGACGGGGCTCTGAGCAACCTGAGCTGGTGAAGATGTCCCTGTCATGGCAGGGGGGGAATGGGGGAGCTGGGAAGGTCCCTTCAACCCAAACTATCCTATGATTTTGTCATTGTAAGATATGAGGTTTTAGTATTCAGCCTCTCAAGACGACACGTCCCTCCGCTCAGCCCTGCCCTGGGATTGATGTGACCGTCACCTCCAGGCCTGGATGGCCTTTCTGCCCCTGTGAGCCGGTACTTACCCCCAGCCACACACACCCCACAACACACTGACAGCACCCAACGGTGCCAGGACACACACATGGCCCAACCAGTACCTGCATCAGCTGGCGGTTAATTACTAACGAGCATCTCTGTTGAAGTTTTGCACCCACGAACACGGTTGTCTCGACACCACGTCGTGTCTCCAGCACATCTCACATCTCGCTCCTGTTGCCTTCAACACAAACCAGTGCTCTCCCAACCCAGGACCATTCACACGAATGGCGGGACCAGTAATGCCCCACCAGTCTCATTGCTCACACCTCCTCCTCTCCATTTCACGGGGATTTATTTCAGTAAACGAAGAAATCCTTCTCCTCATTTCCCTCTGTCAAAACCAGCTTTTGAGAAAATAAGTACATTACACAAAGTATTTTAGAGGAACATCCCAATATATTTTCCTTGGCCTTTTGTACTGTCTACGAAAAGAAAATAAAGGATTGCAAGCAAACTATGTAATGCTAAGAGATTTAGTGAAATTTTAAGTGAAGGTGACAGGTTTAACATCCATGTCTAATTTTTGAGTAAAATCAAAAGCCTGCCTTTCTACCTGAAACCTGGCTTTAAGTTACCCAAACTTCAAGTGATTCTTTCAGCGCTCTTTCTATTCCTATGAGACCGTAATTTTAAATATTAGATAATTTTGAGTCTGCAGCTGGAAGGTTTCTTTGAAACATCAGCTTCTTGCTTTTTGCAGACAGACTGATGACACTGTAGCTAATTTGCTTAATTAGTGACTTACAGAAAGATCTCTCTACGAGAAGGGGAAACCCTTCATATGAAACGCTCTAAGTGCAGAATCAAGAGACCATCCGTAATGACTGTCCATCCACATCTTTGATGTATTTTTTGGGCCACGCTATTTCAATCAGCAGCTCCTGCGATTGATCCTAAATCCAAAACCGAACTCCGCAAGTGTAATTGTCCTGAATTCTCCGTAACGGGAAGACGCTGGGATGGGAAGGGAAGAAGTCAGCACACAAAATAAACACACACACACATCCTGAATCATCGTGCAGCCCAGAAGGAGCTTTCCCCTTGATTTCAGCGGTTTTGTTCCCATTATTCCCTTTCCTTCCCCCAAGCGCTTGGCTTTTGCTGACCGCCGCATCCAGGCACACAAACCCTCGTCCTAGCGGGCGCCGCGGTTCCGTGGAGCACGGGGGGAGTTTGCACAGCTGCTCATTTTGTAAGAAACAATAATTCATGCAAATCCCCGCTCCGAGCGAATTCCACAGTAGTGCATCTTATCACAAGCCAGACAAAACGTGCAAATACATTCGAGAGCTGTAAGCCTGTATTGAAGGAATTCGCTCTTGTTACAGCTTGAATTTCCTTCTCTCCCTCTGACGACTCAGCCAATAAACCATCCACCAAACACCAACCAAACCACTAATTCCACACGTGCTAATAAGGAGTGTAAATAATTGCGATATAAAGCGAAGTACGATAGACACAACACACCCCACGTTCCCCACTGATATTTCATACACCTTTATAGCCCAAATAAATGAAAGAAGAAAATCCTGCCGGGAATGTTGCTCTCACCAAACATCTCACCAGGCTCCAAAGCATCCAGCTTTACAATATTTTGGGTATTTGCGCACTGCCGAGGTTTGATATATCAGTGGGAACTCAGAGACAGCTCTACCCCCTTTTCCAGCTCGTAAATCAAAATGTTGTGAGTGTGTAGAATGGAAATGGTGCAGGGTGCTCTTGCCTGAGTAAAGTCAAGTTGGCTATTTAAGGTTTTTTGACTGCAAGAGGAAAGATCAATCCACATTTAGGAGTCGATACGGTGCTTACGGTGAAGATCTTTCCGCCAGCAAAAGGAGGCAGAGAGCAGCAGTGACCCTGCTGATGCTTCTGAGCACAACAATCATAGCAGAAACGATCCAGCAAGACGAGAATCCAGTTATTAACGTATCATAAAAACTACTTACAAATACATGTAACTCCGCACACATTTGCACTTTCTTTTCCAAGCCTGGCCAATAGTTTAGTGCTTTTAATATCAGGGATTTTCCTCCGTTTCATTAATCAAGAACTGAGCACTGTCTTGCCACATTTGGAGACAGACCAGCTTTCCACAGAAACTCCAGATGATTAAAATAAACGAATAAAATATATTTTTAGTGTGGGTTGTTCGGTTTTGTGTTGTTTTTTTTTTCTGAGATGGCAAGTTAGAACCTGAATTCCACCTCAACCGCTACGTCTCAGCAGAACAAAAAAGTCCCTGTGCTTGAGTGCTCTCAAATAAGAGTCACGGCCCTTCCACCTCCGCACCAACAGAGACCTTTTTATCCTTTGGGGGAGGAAGTCGGAATTTTTCCACTTAGTTACGTTCCCAGGTAGTTCTTAAATAAGATTTCCCTTCCCCCTGTGTTTAAAGGGACACTTGAACACAACACGTTGTTGCCTTGGCCGTGCTGTCATCTCTGTGTACTGAACCCTAAAATGCCACCAGCGAGCGCAGTTTTATTTCAAGGAGAGGACAAATGCCAAGATGCCAAAATTAACGAGCGCTTCTTCCTACCTTAATTATCGTAAGCGAATCGTCCACCTGCATGTCATTAGGAGCCCATAAAGGTTCTTCCAGCGGTGCCCCCTGCAAACAAACCAACAAAAAAAGCTTTTAAAACCAAAGAGTGAAAACTCAGCAACACCTTCGGAAAACAGTATTTTTACTCATTTTCCGCTTCGTTTGACCCGTATGCAAAATGCAGCTTTTCGTTGTTGCTCAAGCCAGAGACAAGCTTGAAAAATGAAAATAATTTTTAAGTGCAGGAGGCAAAATGAGGGGAGTTGCCAGGGTTAAAATGGCTTTTTGGGGCAGAGGCAGCAGCAGGTGACCGCGGGTCAGCAGCAGCAGGTCCAGATGAGGAGGAGGCTCTCGTTGTTCACTCGATACGGGCACTGCTGGCTGGGGGGAGTAAAATTAAAGTAAAGCAAAGTGAAGTTTAGGAGGGTCCACAGTTAGAAGAAGTTGGTAATTTTTATTACCGTGAAGGCATCGTATTCACCCTGGGCTCCTACAAATGTTTCTTTACCCAGACACAAGTGACTGGGGCATTGGGAAAAGCGTATTTTTATTTTTCCCACCCCGAGGGAAGGGGACAGAAAGCCACAGGGTGGTCACCCACCGAGATGATGTCCCCGTAGCACTGAGACACCCACCAGCACATTTCCCCAAGCCCAAACCTCTCTGGATACAGATTTGGGTTGTAGGATCAAGCTCAGTCCTAAAGGGACCGGGCTGAAGCTTGTCCCTGCGGTTCGGGTGACCTGTGGTGACATCTGCGATGTCCTCACACCTCCGCACCAAAAGCTTTCCTCCCCACCAGCTCTCGGACGTGGGTTCCTCCATCAGCAAAATCGCATCACAGGGGCTTGTGGTTTACTCACGAATTCCAGACCTTTCCCGGCCGATCCCCATTTTTACAGAACAAGCCAAATCGCTCCCACTCTTTCCACCTCTGGATTTTTCACCCCTATCAGCTCCGAGGCCGCAGCGGCTCCTTTGCAGAACCAAGCCCTCCCTCCACTAATCCCATCTCCTCCAAAGGACGAAATTAGAGACCCGAGGCACTTCTGGGTGTAGAATGGAATATATTTAACCAAACGAACGTTTTTCTCCTCTCGCCGTCTCCTCCCCGCGGGCTGGGGCAGGATGCGACCCGGCATCAGCCGAGCGGCCCGAGCTCAGACGTGATCCCCGGCTGATGCACCCGCCGCTTTGCATCCTCCTCAAGCGCTGACTCGAGCGCTCGTTCCACCGGACAAGTCTCGGCACTTCAATGGGACGGGCGCGCGGGGCTGATTTTTACCTCCAAGGAGAAGAAAAAGTCGGGTTCAGTCGAGTGTGAGAGAAGCAGGAGGTTCAAAGCACCGAGATCGCGCCCGCTCTGAAGTCCGCCACAAATTGCTGCTTAACCCGAGCAGCCCACCTCAACTTCCATTTTATGAGAAGCTGAGAGAGAGCAGATTAAAAAGACACCGGATCTGGCGGGAGGAGGAGAGCTGGGCTGCTTTTCCAATATTTCTTTTTAAAGACAACTGGGCTGAGGCGTCTGCTTTCTCTTTCTTGTCTCTAGCTCAAAGGGAGCAAACCTGAGATGTGCCGAACCCGCTGGTCCCCACGGTACCGCCTGCATTTTCTTCCTTACGACCCAGTATTTCCCAACACCTCCCAGCAACGCCGCTGGCCCGGGGCAGAGCGGGCTGGGGGCTGCAGAAATGCAGTTCAGCCTCCTCCCCGTGCGATGAAGATGAGGCCTCTTCATCCTTCAATTAGCTACACGTGCTTAAAATAAAGGGGGAAATTTTACGAGACCAAATCAGCGTAAGCAGAGAATCACGGAATCACAGAATTGTTTTGGTTGGAAGAGACCCTCGGGATCATCGAGTCCAACACGTCGATATTTTCACGGTCAATTTATTCCCCCGTTCACCAAGCCGCAGCCTCGGACAGCGCTGAGAAGCTCAAGAGAAGGTGGAAGACTTCACATTCGCCGTGGGTTTTATAGAGCATTGACGGAACAAAGAACTCCCCTTTTCTGCCCTTCTTAGCATCATCTGAGAGTTAAAAGGGAATCGGCGACGAGGTTGAGTTTTCACAAAGCTCGGAGCAAGACAAATGCTCTGTGTGCAAGGACAAAGGCAACGTCTCGCTGAAGGAAAAACACTACGCTGGGAGATAACGAAAAAAAGCAAATGCAACGGCAGAATGGAAACAAAAGAGCTTGTAAAAGCTTATAAAAGTCAACGCAACACGTCTGAATGGGTTTTATGGCAGGCTGTGCGATCAGATGGCTGTAAAAACAGATCAGGAAAGGAGAGTAATTCCTGATGCACGCCTTGGGGTGACTCACAAAGCCCCCTGCTCCTGACAGGCAGGGAGCGCGGGCAGGAGGCACTGCAGTCGCTCGGGTGCGTAGGAGCAGAAACATCTTCTGTTCTGCATACCTACAGGAACATCTCACATCCACGGCTGTTCTTAGAAATCAGTCACACAGCCCACGTGGAGAGGAAAACCGACCGCCAAAGGGCAAACGTGTGACAGAACTGAAAGGAGGTGGCGTGTGCCACACTGGGTCGCTCGTCTGCCCCATGTTCTGCCAGCACGGTGATCCGCTTGCCAGATCATCCTCCAGAACTGCGGGATCCCCGGGCTGCGGTGCAGCAGCTGACTGCACTAAGCCACGGGAATAGTATCGTTACTATTGCTAATTAGTATTTGTGTGTGTTGGTTGTATATGTTTCGATTAAAGCAATTTAACCAGGTAAATGTTACGCACCGTTAAAGAACATAGTGAGGAAAGCACGTTGGCTGTAGGATGGAGCTTCCATTCCCTACAACCAAAATTCAGTTGTCTAAGACCAGCTGCATTGCGAATAGAATAGTAGAATCACTTTGGTTGGAAAAGCCCCTCAAGATCATCAAGTCCAACCATAACCCACCCCTGGCACTGCCCCATGTCCTGAGAACCTCATCTCCGTCTGTCCAACCCCCCCAGGGCTGGTGACTCCCCCACTGCCCTGGGCAGCCTGTTCCAATGCCCCACAGCCCTTTGGGGAAGAAATTGTTCCCACATCCAACCTCAACCTCCCCTGGTGCAACTTGAGGCCGTTTCCTCTGCTCCTGGCGCTTGTTCCTGGGGAGCAGAGCCCGACCCCCCTGGCTCCAAGCTCCTTTCAGGCAGTTCAGAGATCAGAAGGTCTCCCCTCAGCTCCTGTTCTCCAGCTGAACCCCCAGCTCCCTCAGCCGCTCCCATCACACTTGTGCTCCAGCCCCTTCCCCAGCTCCGCTCCCTTCTCTCAACTCGCTCCAGCACCTCAAGGCCTTTCTTGGCCTGAGGGGCCCAAACCCAACACTGACCCGATCCAGGAGCTTATGGACAATGTTGTAACACAAAAGCACTTTGGTTCATAACTCCAGTTATGAAAGAGCCTTTGGGACTCAAGAGCCAAGCGTCTTCCAGTCTGACGTTGTGCTGAAAGATCAGAGACTCCTTTTCAAACCACAAGAATTGGTGAAGGGAAAGGCCTACCATGTGCTCTGGTATTTAAGATTGACAAGACAAAGCAGTTTTATCGGTAAGAAGTCAGGTGACTCGGTTTTGTTTGTGGGTTTTTTAAGAGCTGCATGCTCAGAGGTTCACCCACAAGCTCCGTCCCCTGGAGCCGGACCAGGCCGAGGGACGACCCATCAAGTGGCAGGGCACAAGTTAACCCCGGGAGAGAATTCAGCCACACTCGTTGCTCAACAGACAAGAGAGGCAGCTTATCTCACAGAGCTTGGGAGCCCAAAACTGCAGCTCGACTGCTGGCTCCCCATCATCAAACTGGAAAATGCTGCGGGCGGTGGGGTGGGAGTGAAGAGCTCCTATAAATTCAGTGGTGTCCCAACACCTGGGCTGCGGTCAGAGCCTTATCATGAGCTATAAAGAACCGTACAACCTTCCCCCCTGAAAATATAATTACATCTGCAAACCACTCAAAAAAAGACGGATGGGATCAGGAGAAATGTCCCATTCCTCGGTGTTTCTCTCCCAGAACGGCTCAAGCAGAAGGTCGGTGAACACAGGTAGCAGAGCCCAAACCTAATTTCACAGCCTGGTGCCATGATTTACCCACCAAACCTTGGCAGCCAGACTGTGCCTCTCTCCACAGCAAAAATTCACACCCAATCAGGGGAATGAACATCGTGGTGCACACGTGGACCTGCAGAGAGCCAGACCGAGAACTTCATTCAAGCCGAACGTTTCTGTGCGGGACCATCCCGCTCCCTACGGAACGATTTTATGGCACAACACCATTTATTTTATAAAAACGAAGAACAGAAGCTCACAAACTAAGAGGTTGGTTTTGGAAGAACCCCGCTGAGAAAGTGCTTGGGGAACGACCGCGCTAGGGGGGACTTCAGACAACATCGGCGGGTTTGTTAGTCGAGAGTGTTAATGGTATAAAACGTCACATGCAAAAATGGCCAAGATCTGGGGCTGGAAAATGTGGCCTGCAGTTACAGGCCTCCTTCATCTCTCATTAAAATAATTAAAATAAAAGTAAGGCAGGTATTAGTTGGCTAGACAGCCCCAAATCCCTCCGCCTGTGTAATCCACCTGAAAGCCGAGTGTATCAAGGCGAATTAAAGTCGCCTTAATCCACGCAAATCTCAGCGCAGGAATCTTTCATTCTCTCACCTCCTGCCGCGGGTTCAGTCCTGCCCTGCGCCCCGTCGTGCTGCCAGAGCCGCGGGGGCTAAACAACACAAAACCTCCATAGTTTAGTAACATGGAGAACAAATTTTGGACTTACTGCACGTTTTGAGAGTGGATGTAGGTTTATGCTTCCCTGGTTGCGTTGAGACCGAAGCCTGTTCTACTTGTGCTTGGTTTAATCATATGGAGCATCTTTCTTATGAAGAGAGACTGAGAGAGCTGGGGTTGTTCAGCCTGGAGAAGAGAAACTGAGAGGGGATCTCATCAATGCTGATCAATATATCAAAGGTGGGTGTCAGAGGATGGACCAGACTCTGCTCAGTGGTGCCCAAGGACAGGATGGGGGCAACGGGCACAGACTGAAACACAGGAGCGTCCATCTGAACATGAGGAGAAACTTCTTTCCTGTGAGGTGCCAGAGCCTGGCCCAGGCTGCCCAGAGAGGTTGTGGAGTCTCCTTCTCTGAGACATTCAAACCCCCCTGGATCCTGTGTGATCTGCTCTGGTGACCCTGCGTTAGCAGCTGGGTTGGACTGGGTGATCTCCAGAGGTCCCTTCAACCCCAACCAGGCTGGGATTCTGTACCAACATATATAAATTAGGGCAATTTGCACATAAATTAGGCAGCGTCATTATGCTAATTGGGATGGTATGATTGTGCTGAGTGTGTTTGCAATCTGCCACAATCCTCTGGGACAGCACTGGGACCGAGCTGCTGCATCTGAAAAGGCTGGTGCTCCACTGGCATCTGCTGCAGCAGGTACGGCTGCACGGCGACCCAAACCAATCTAAAAAACGGAGGAGAAGGGCTGAGATTTGCTTCGTCTGAAATGCTGGTCTATTTTCTAAGCTATTCCCCAAAATAACTCTCCTTCTAAACATCATTGCACCTTATCCCTTCCAATCTCCATTTGAATTGCAACAGAGTTCAGGATGCTTGCTGGGATACAATCACAGAATCCCAGCCTGGTTGGGGTTGAAGGGACCTCTGGAGATCCCCCAGTCCAACCCAGCTGCTAACGCAGGGTCACAGAGCAGATCACACAGGATCCAGGGGGGTTTGAATGTCTCAGAGAAGGAGACTCCACAACCTCTCTGGGCAGCCTGGGCCAGGCTCTGGCACCTCACAGGAAAGAAGTTTCTCCTCATGTTCAGATGGAACCTCCTGTGTTTCAGTCTGTGCCCGTTGCCCCTCA
>VWYH01010687.1:325036-338129 GCA_013399365.1 Pampusana beccarii
TCCTCTGCTCCTGGCGCTTGTTCCTGGGGAGCAGAGCCCGACCCCCCTGGCTCCAAGCTCCTTTCAGGCAGTTCAGAGATCAGAAGGTCTCCCCTCAGCTCCTGTTCTCCAGCTGAACCCCCAGCTCCCTCAGCCGCTCCCATCACACTTGTGCTCCAGCCCCTTCCCCAGCTCCGTTGCCCATAGACCATCCCTGCTTTCCTTCTAAAACCGGTCCCTAATTTAGCTGCCAAATGGGATCATTATGATGAAAAGTCCTCCCTGCGGGACTAGAGCTCTCTCCCACCAGAGGGAATTTGAGCTCGATTTGTTCTCCAGGAACCAGCCAGGAGTTTTTGCTCCGACAGACGCGCTGGCACTTTGCCTGGCTACCAAACACACAGCAGAAGAGCACCAAGCGCTAACCTACCACTGAAAGCGTGAAAAGAAAAACCTCATCTTTGGGCAAACCATCTGGTAACACTCACTGCGCCACAGGTGAGAGCAAATACAAGACGCTCTGCACAGCACAAAGTCAAAATAATCGACTTTCATAGAATAACGCTGCTTAAATACCAAAGCAGCCCAGGCGCAGGTGCCCTGGTGAAAGGTTTTTAATGCCTTCGACCTCAGCGTTCCTGAATATTTGCATTGCTCTGCTGCTTCGACCTTATCAATATGAAGAGATGGGTTTTGCAGCAGCACCCAGAAGCTGCCCGGCTGTAGCACGGGGACACATCACATCCCACAGGCCTGAAAATACCCCAAAATCCTGCGGTGGTACCTGGAGGATCAAAGCCACAAACCCTGTTTCCATATAGACAGAGTGAGCACCCCAAACCCAACCCACGGCAAAGGAAACGGATCCAAATGAGTTACTGCAGGAAAAGGGAAAAAAACGACGGTGAAAGGGTGAAAATATTAAAAGGGCACGGACACGTGGGAATTGGGGGATGCTCCACAATGAGTAAGAACAGGAAGCAAAACTGAGCTGCCCCAGCAGCAGGGCCAAAGGAATTAGCAAAGCATAAAGCAAAAAAACCCTGCAGGTGGCTGGGTTGTGGGTTTTTTCCCCGCTGCTTTAAGCAGAACCCCCATGAGTGGTTTAGCGGTGAAAGGAAACTCATCTCTCGCTCCCTACGAAGTCACACGGATACCGGCAGGGGCAGCACCAGCGCCTTAGCGCCCAGTAATCCCCAATTGCTTCTGAGCACCAATCCCTCGGCACAGCTGGTGCTTTAGAAACCCTTCTCTCCCCCTTTCGGTGATAATCAGTTGAAGTTTGTCACCAGCAGATCAGCTGTGGATCACAACCAAGCCCAAGGTATAGAAAAACGGTTTGGTCTAAAGACTCTCCGCAACGAATTAGTTAAAAAACCCGAAAATACAACATACGAGCTGGCGGCGCTGTCGCTTTGAACAGTAATTCCTGTAATCCAAGCCTGGCGAACAATTCCCAGTCTGAAAACGGGACAGCATCCAATCGTTATCTCCTTTCTTGTAAGAAAAAAAACCCAATTAAAAAAGCCCAGCCTATTTACTCGACCTGCCTATTTACCCTGCTGGCAGTTACCACCGCGCAGGCAACAAACGCCGACAGATCTTGCAGTTCTGCCTGTCCATGTTTCTCTTTTCATCCCAGCAAAAAGCACGTCAAAGCTAAGCGAGCAATTAAGAGCAATAAAAGCACCTGGCTGATGCCCTGACAACTGAACAAGGCGGCAGTTTTCAGCAGGTAAAGCTTTTCTACGCTTCTAACTGATTTTGTGGTGGGACTTGATGATCTTAAAGGTGTTTTCCGACCTAAATGATTCTAATACGAAGCTAATCTAATTTTGGTGTTAGCGGTTCCGTACATTCTCACTAACACATCTAACCTCCACCCATCTGTACTAAACCACCCTAGGATTTCCATCCCCAGAAAGAATTTATTAAAGACCAAAAGAGATAACCAGTTTTCCTGTAGCCGCATTAATTACAGACCTATTCCACCCTGAATTAAAACAGCGCAGACACCAAACCCTGCCTAACCGCATGAGCCCAGCCTAACGTGCACAAACTTACGTGAAAGCGTTTTGTTTGAAGGGTTTCGCTCACCGCCACACACCTGATAAGAGCCCGCAGCAACGTCGCACCCACTGATAAACCAGCCGGCTCCAGCTCTTCAAAACCCCACTCTGCATCCTACACGTGGAGGGGGGAAAACAAATACGTAAAGAAAACACGTCGTGCGCAACGAGACCATTTCCCTTGGCAAATTTTTCTGCTTTTTTTCCTTGCCGTAGCTGCGTGTGCACGTGGAAATCGTTCCCTCGCGCTTCCCGTCCAGCGGCGCCCGTTGATCTTCTCCCGTGCTTGCAAAATGTTCTTAAAACCACTGGAAGATGCAAAGAGATGGGGGCGAAGCTGTTTGAGAAGAGGCCTCTGCAAACTGAAGTGATATTGTCAGGGAAAACCAGGTGTGCAGAGGTGGCCACCGACTCCAAGAGTCACGTCCCGGGAAGCCGGTGGTTGCAAAACTGTACGCGAGAGGTGTTCATCAGCGATGATTTGATAGTCAAATATTGGTATGTGGGTCGATAGGGATACAGGGAGATGCATAAACAAGCTGTGAGCCTACCTGGGCACCTCTTGGACGTCGGAGCTGCCGAACGTGTCGGACGCAGGACATGTCGGACACTTCTAACCCAGCAAAACATTTGCACCCTTTTTATTCCTCTTCTGACTTCCTTAGTGAATAAACACACTTACGAAGGGGGGGAAAAGCCCCATTTGCACAACTCAGTCGTCCCCCGCGCAACCCGGGACATCCTGTATGTTTTGGGAGCGAACGAAGGCAGCGAGGTGGTATTTGTGCTTCCCCAGAGGTTTTGGAGAAAGAATCCCACATCCCCATGATGCTGGTGGCTTGTCAGACCTCAAATTTGGGAATTCCTATGTCTGACCAAGGCAACCAGGAGCTGGTTTTAAGGCAGATCCACAGGACGCAGCTTGTGTGGGGTCGGGCAGCAGTTTCGGTGTGATTTGTGTGCACACAGGAGGTGGATGGGGTAGGGACACCGAGAGACCCATCAGGAAACAACCCAAGAAAGAAGCTCCAGCCGGATATCTAAAAACAGTTCTAGCCCGGGACAGCGATAGGATGTTCTTCATTCCTCCGCACAGAGCGTTTCGGAGTTTCAGATAGAAATACAACACTGTTGTAGCCAGGATATCACACTTTTCTCCTGCGGGTCACAAGTTCAGAGCTACACAAGCTGTGGTGCTCAGAAAGCAACATCTTTATGTCTGTCATTAACGCTTGGATTCCCCAGCACCTTTTTTGGGGGCTCACAGTTAACAATACAACAGCCCCGGCTCCTTTCTGAGGACCGGTCATCAACATCGTGAGATCTTTGATCAGTGCCGATCAGGACACCCTGTTACACACCTCTGAGGAACCTCAACCCGTTCCAGTGGAACATCAACCAAACCCTCGGCGGACGACAATAGAGCAGAACAGGGCTTTTAATAAAAGCGGACGCTGAACATGGGGAAAAGAAATGAGCCACAACAGCAGAGACCGAAGGAAAAAGGGTTTTCACTTCTGGCACTGGCACCGCATCACTTCAGTGCATTCCTGGAAGAGTTTCGCATCCAGGCTTGGCCATCAGGCTCTGATCTCAGATTCCTGTCAAAGCAAAGTTTGCGAATAAATCCATTCAATTCTACATAGAACAAGGAAGAGTCAACTTTTCTTTTTCTTTTGCTTGGATTTCTTTGGATATTAGGAAAAAAATCTTCCCAGAAAGGGCTGTGGGGCATTGGAACAGGCTGCCCAGGGCAGTGGGGGAGTCACCATCCCTGGAGAGGTTTAAAAGGTGTTTATAAGAGGTTCTCAGGGACACAGTTTAGTGGCAGAGTTAGATTAAGTTATGGTTGGACTTGATGATCCTGAGGATCTCTTCTAACCAAAATGATTCTATGATTCTACTTATAAATAGCTTGAAACAACAAACACCCACATAGGACAGGGGTTGCCCCAGCAGTAACTCCAAAAAGGCAAAGGACCGACCCTTTCCACGATGCAAAATCAAGCTTTTGTTTCTTGCGGATTGCTAAGCACTTGGCACCAAAAAATCTTGTTGTTTTAGGCCGAACGAAATTCAGAGTTTCGACAGAAACGCCCCCAAACCCCACTGAAGTCCAAGGGGACTCAATGGACCTAAGGATCGGGAGAATTAGGGCACAAATCTTCATGTGCATCAGGTTTGAAAGCATTAAGCATCTCATTAATGGGGTTATCACATTACAAAGGGGCTATAGGGCAAACTTCTGGAGATGCAGCCCTGGATGAGCCACCTCCTGATCCACACCACCCTAATTCCCCCAAATAGGCAAAGACTCAGGACCTGGGTTTTTTTGTGCAAGAGTTTCTGAGTGTTTGTGTCGGACGGACACAGCGGACGGCAGGACAAAACCTGCGGGACTCATGCTGGTGGCGGGATCCCCGTGAGGAGTCCTGCCATGGGAATTTTGTAACCTTTGGACATATCAGAGACGGAAACTGGAGCGAAAAGTCATGGACGAGACCTCCTCATGGATGGAAAACCTTGGAGCGAGCTGTGGCGCCAGATGTTGTGTGCAGCTGTGCGGCTTCGCTTCAACCCATCGTGGTGATCTCCTGAGTCTTCAAATCCAAACGCGAGAGGACTCGACTTTCTTCAGGCCTTTGTGGTTTATTTCCTTAGCGGAGACCCTGCTCCAGCAGTCAAACAAGGCGTTTGGTTCTCTGGAAGTCCTCTCTGTGCCACCACTCATTTTTTTTGTTTAAAAACACAATGCTTTAAATGGTTGAAGTTTTTTGTATTTAAAACCACACATTTTCAGTTCAAATTTGCTCAAGTCCTTCACCCAAACAAAAAAAACCCTCCAGCCAGGACTGCCTGCTCACACAGATACCACCTTCCTACCTTAGCTACTGTGATTTGTCTGATACGATTCATTACCGGAAAGCTTTAGAAAAATTGATCAGCAGTGAAGACGCCAAGTCCTCAGCCCCCCACCAACCCCCTTAATAGTGCAGACTCGGGAACCCGGGTGCAGATAAACTTGGACGTGTCTAAGTTATAAGTTGGGTGATTGGCAGCAGCTCCATCAAGTGCTGGAGCAGATACGGCTTCAGGCAGCTGGTGCAGCGCTTGGCATCGCACCCGCTGGGCTGCGACCACAGAATCACGGCATGGTTTGGGTTGAAGGGACCTTCCCAGCCCCCCATTCCCCCCCTGCCATGACAGGGACATCTTCACCAGCTCAGGTTGCTCAGAGCCCCGTCCAGCCTGGCCTGGGATGTCTCCAGGGATGGTTCAGCCACCACCTCTCTGCCCAACCTGGGCCAGGCTCTCACCACCCTCAGGGACAACAATTTCTTCCTCATGTCCAGCCTGAATCTCCCTCCTTTAGTTTAAAACCATCACCCCTTGTCCTATCACAACAGGCCCTGCTCAAAAGTCTGTCCCCATCTTCCTTATTGGCCCCTTTTAAGTCCGGAAAGGCCGCACTAAGGTCTCCCCGGAGCTTCTCTTCTCCAGCTGAACACCCCAGCTCTCTCAGCCTGTCCTCCCAGCAGAGCTGGTCCAGCCTCGGGTCATTTCTGTGCTCCTCTGTGGGTCCCACCAGCAGGAATTCCCACCTGTAGGAAGCCAGCTCAGCAGCTCCTGCCCCATCCACCACACAAACCCACGGCGGGCGGGTGGGCAGCGCAGATCCTGCTCTTTGCTGCATTAAGCACTAAGGAAGTGAAACCTGTTTCTGCAGATCTTGGTGCCCGAGATGATCTTCCAGGCTGGGCATAAGAAGCAAGAGCAGGAACTCGACTTTGGCTCCAAGCCCCAGCACCGCCACGCTGTGATCCCAGCACAGCCACACTGTGATCCCAGCACAGCCACACTGTGATCCCAGCACCACGGCTCATGGGGACCCTGGAGCCACGAAGCTTCTCCCGGCTGCGCAGGGGCCAGGACCGTGTCAGAAGCCCCTGCGTGACAATGGGTCCAACCCAGCGGGAACATCGGCTGTGATGGGAATTAATAAGAAACACGTCAATCAAACTCTCTACAATGAAACACGTCAATCAAACTCTCAGGACACGTGGCTGCTCTTTCCCAAATCCCAGACTTTTCATCAGCCTAAGGAAGAACAAAGAAATCCATGCACCGCCTCGGAGGGAAGGTGCGTGCTGCAGGTGAGACAATCTCCTGGGAAAAAGATTAATTTTCTTTTTCTATTTCCACTACTGGCCTGCAGCGTTAACAAAACCAAATTGTTTTACCCTAATCTCTGTTTCCCTTACCATCCCAAACCTCGGCTGTTCAAATGCAAGTGTGCACAGGGGGGTTGACTCCGCATCTGTGTAAACCAACAGCAAAGCTTCCAGCATTTCCAGGGTACAGGTTTTGCTGCAGCTCCAGCACTTCTCACAATACCATAACACAACAAAATCGAGATAACCCCTCCTCTATCTTCAATACCTGACGCATTAGCAGATTATTTGTTTTATTTTATTTTATTTTATTTTATTTTATTTTATTTTATTTTATTTTATTTTATTTTATTCTGCTTCTAACAAACGAGAGAATGATTCTCAGGGACTTTTTTCCTTGATCTGAACAACCGTTTCTCCAATGCCGTAGATACACGCAATAAACTGGAAGCTCTCTCTATATACACCGTTCATTCTGGTTGAATTCAGTTAGGAAACCACTGTACTTTCACGCACAGAAGTGCCAGCAAAAACCGAGAACGAGAAAACAGAATTCAAGTGCCAAGATGTCACGGATCCCACACAGCCAACCGTAAAATGCAGCGAATTTCTGGGCTGACTAAGGGTAAAAACGGTGCTCAGAGGGACATCCTCACTCCCACGCAGGACAGGGAAGCTCTGAGAAGGCAGGTGGGGAGGGAAAGTCCCCCTGGAGTTGTGCAGAAATATTCTGGATTATCCCAAATGACACACAGCAGCTGTAAAAGCTTCCTATAGGTGTAAGAAGGTGATGCACACACATATCCAAACCTGTTTTTTTCCTCTAAAGCTGAAATGTTTAAACAGGAGAGCGACGGTGGCTCGGCAACCCCACACGCTCCTAAAGAGTTAAAATGTATTTACAGAGACCGGCGCGATTAAAATTCTGGGAGAGTATATTTAAATTGCAGGGAAAGCTGAGCTTGTCCAACTGGATAGTCAGACCGCAAGTTCCCCCAAGTAAGGCTTTGATTTTCCAGCGCGACACCCGAAATCCTCTTCTGCTTTCAGAGAACACGTGGGATCGCGCTCCCTATTGCACAACATGCTTGAGGAATAATTCCAGGTCTATGGATATAAACCAGAGGTCATTGCTCTGGAAGGGCTGAGGATTTCATAGAATCCTTGAATCACAGAATCACACAGAATCACAGATTTCACTGGCGACAGAGAAGGACGATGAGCCTGGACTTTGGTGGCAAAGCTGTTTAGAGCGGTACCACAGCGGTAGCATCTCCTGGTGCAAGGTCACAGGAGGTTTTGCTCAAGCACGGCACTGGACGATAAAGAAATATCAGCAAATATCTGAAAAAAACACAAGCAAGCAGCTCTGTGGTCCATACAACCAACCCCTTTTTCTCCTTTCCA
Organism: Pampusana beccarii; assembly: GCA_013399365.1. NCBI lineage: Eukaryota > Metazoa > Chordata > Aves > Columbiformes > Columbidae > Pampusana > Pampusana beccarii. The sequence continues at coordinate 332,664 of VWYH01010687.1, forward strand.
GGCATTACTTTTGGGCGGCGAGGTCCACCTTACCCGAGGAGCGGACTCGGAGATAAGAAGCTGTCCCTGTATTTTGTGTCCACGCAGCCCATGAGGAGGTCAACTCACCTCCGAGGGCTCCTTCCAAATGCTTCGTTTTCATTGACGTGTTCCCAGTTCACTGAGCTTTTGGTGAAACGTATTCCTGCCCAAAAGCCACCTCTTATTATTTCCGTATCCTCGCGTTTCCCCCGTGCTGCTCTAACGCTTCCCACCATCGCTGCTGATTCGACACCTTTTATTTTCTTAGATTAACATCTAAACACACCATACGTACACAGTTATCACTTCTGGAAGGGATGACACACCACTGTGCCCCATCTCCACTAAGCAAGGCTGTGCTTTAAAGCTGGTTTTATCCGACTTAGTCTAGAAAATGTGCATGGGACCCAGGAACTCCCACATTGGGGTTATTTTCATCAGGAAAATAAACCCGAGCGCTGCCGCAGATCCCAGCTCTGAGACGTGAGACACCTGGAGCCGTTCTGCCTTTCGCTATCGCTGTTTGAATCATTGAGTGGCATTGGAACAGAGTGCCCAGGAGTCACCATCCCTGGAGGGGTTTAAAAGGCGTTTAGACGAGGTTCTTCGGGACACGGTTTAGTGCTGGAGCTGGGTTACGGTTGGACTCGATGATCCTGAGGGTCTCTTCCAACTGATTCTATCCCTCGGCCGCTGGTGGTTTTTATTTTGCTACATCTACCACCACACCAAAACGACTGTGTAAAAACGCTGGTGCGCGGGTACGGCTGCACATCGGCCACCGCTCCCCAGCCGACACTGGAACCGTTCTGCAGCTTTATCCCACGCGCTGGTTTTAAAGCATCGTTGATTGACAGGAGCCGGTTGAATGGAGGGCTGAGAACAAGGCTGAAAGCAGCACACACCAACCGGGAGCTGCTTTTGTTTTAACAGCTCAAAAAAAAGAGAAAATAATCCACGGTCGCAGGACCGGGAACCGCCTGTGCAAGCGGCGGGGCTGAAAACCAAACTGCGTCGTTGCTAAAAACCAGACGGGGGGGGATTTTAATCTGTAAAGAGGCTTAAAAACAACAACAACAAAAAATAAAGGTTAAGAACGTATCGACTCAAAGCAAACCCCAGAAACAACAGCCTCCCGTGGATGCTGCTGGAGGTCAAAGCACTAGTGAGCGCCTCCAAACTCAGCGGGTGGCACTAAGGGACATTAAGGGACATTAAGGGACAGGTGAGGGCTGGGAAGATCTCGGCTGAACCCCAAAATCGCGTCTCAAGGCCCGTCCTGGTCCCCCCGGCGGGTTCCCCAGTCCCAACGAGCAGTAACCAGTGGCAACCGCGGCTAATCCAGCCCCGCGGGCTCGTTCGTACCCAGCTCACGTGCCCGGCACAGCCTGTGCGCGGCCAACAGCTCTGCGTTTATTCCTTTTTTCACTTTAAGCCCACTCTCAGAACATTTTTCTTTTTTAAAAATAAGCGTATGTAAATAATTTTTCACAAAAACGCAATTTTAATAGATGAGGTCGGGGTCAGCTTCAGCCTAAAGGATGCACAAAAGCTTTTTCACTGTACGAAATACATTTATTTCAGTGCTTTATTTCCAAAGCATTGGAGAAATTACGAAGAAAGAAGCTGCTTAACTGCTGACACCCTCGGTTTTCTGAAAGAATCACAAGGATGAATAGAAAAAATCTGTTGAAAAGGATGAAATCAGCGGTTGCTTTGCCCCATATTGAGGTGACAGCACCGAAAAGCTGCCTAATTGCCAAAATGATGCCGGTATCGCATCACCTATGAGGTGTATTGGCAGCAATGAATGTAAAGACTGGAAGCAAAGAAATAAAGTCTTAGAAATACGTATTTTCTACTGAAGTTTAAGAGAAGGCAAGTCACCAGCCACGTGGGACCCAATTTCATCGAATTGCTAATGCAGATTTTTGGTAGCTTCTTCAAAAAATATAGACTTGCCGGATTTTTATTTTTAATTCTAATTTAGCTGATTCTAAGCGGCGAAAGCCAGAGATTAAATGAAGACAGAAAAGTTATCTCCCCCCCGCTTCTGAACTGTGAATACAACGGGGATGGGACTGAGCCACAAAATGATGAGGAAAAACTTGAGGTGTGCGGTACCTGCACAAATCCCGATGTATTTGTCTCATTTTCTCTCTGGGCACATCCAGCCACCAGCACCGGCCAACAAAGGGGATGCAGCAGCTTCCCAGCGTCGCTAAGGTCAGGTGGAAGACAGAACCAGGTTCTCCACACTACTGCATGGTAGGAGGACATGAGACAGTGGGCAGAAGATGAAAGAAATGTTCAAACTATTCCATAAACTGTAGGGAGAAGGTTTTCCACCAAGGAGAAGTTGTGTGATGTCCGTCCTTGGAGGTTTTTCAAGACCCAAGGGGATCAAAGGAGCCACAAAGATGCTGAAGGGAGTGTGAGGAAAGGCTGAGGGAGCTGGGGCTCTTTAGTTCGTGATTATGTGAAGATGAACCCATGGGTGGCTTGGGTGTTGAGATGAGATCTCAGGAGGTCTCCAGTCCAACCTTCTGCTCCGAGCAGGGTCACCCGGGCGGCTGGACCAGGCTCCTGAGGGCTTGATCACAGAATCCCAGCATGTCAGGGGTTGGAAGGGACCTGGAAAGCTCATCCAGTGCAATCCCCCGGAGCAGGAACACCCAGCTGAGGTCACACAGAAGGGGTCCAGGCGGGTTTGAATGGCTGCACAGGAGGAGACTCCACAACCTCCCTGGGCAGCCTGGGCCAGGCTCTGGCACCCTCACCAGGAAGAAGTTTCTTCTCATATTTAAGTGGAACCTCCTGTGTTCCAGTTTGTACCCATTGCCCCTTGTCCTGTCACTGGTTGTCACCGAGAAGAGCCTGGCTCCATCCTCCTGACACTCACCCTTTCCATATTGATAAATACTAATGAGGTCACCCCTCAGTCTCCTCTTCTCCAAGGCATCCCTGGTATCCCATCAGCAATTAAAGCGTCTGCCACAAAGTCACATGTCGTGCTACAAACACACCAAAAAATACACGACGGAATTATTTTATTCTATATAAAAATGGGTATACAAGAGAATAGATGTCTCAGCACCTCATTGAAGAGACATCCCAGCGCCACGATGTTGAAAACCTTCTGGATAACAACCCAAAGACCCTACTTTTGATGTCACCCCTTTTTTGAGATTCCCCCCGCATCACAAACAGCCCATCACCTCCCCAGCCCAGGGAGATGTTATTCTTCTTGTAAAAATAAAAATAAAGAAAGAAAGAACTCTCGATTATTTATGCTGCTGTGCGGACAACACCAGCTATTGTCAGGGAGGGTTTTACAGCTCTGAATGTGCCATTGAGAGTCTGGTCATGCCAGGAGGAAAGGCTGTGTCGCTGCCACGGCCCCGCAGAAAACGCTTTGTTCAAAGCACCCGCAGTCCAGCGCTGGGTAAAACCTAAAAGGAAACCGGTGGGTGTGACGAGGCACATTTTGTACAGTGATATGAAAAAAAAGCAGGCGAAGGCGCTTGGTTTTTTGGGGGGTGTGAGGCAGAAAAACCCCAAGGAGCATCGTGTGAGCCAGGTGATGCCTGCTGATCAAAAGCTTCGTCTGGATAGAGCTCCGGAGGAATTCTACGGACAAGCGTGGGGGAGCAGAGCTGGAGGGGCCGGGGAGAAAACAAGGAGGGAGGTTTCGCTGTCGAGAAACGCAGGCTGGTTCAGCACACAAAAAAACCCCGTTTCCTGCCTGATTACGACTGTGTGAAGGGAAATAAAGCTCTGGAGGGAACGGTGCAAACAAAGCAGAGTTACCTTCGACACCAGGCAGGGCTTGGGAGCGCTCGGAACAGATTAACAAAAAGGTTAAAAAAAAAACCCCAACAGGCCCTTTTCTGTGGTGTGTGTTACGTTCCAAAGCAAAACTGGCCGGGTTGCAATCTTGCTGTGCTGCACCCCGAGCGCCGGGTTTCAGGTTACGGGGCCTCACGTACCTGCACGGATTTTTTTTTTCTCTCTATCTCTATGGTCTCCGGTACCACCTGGCTCTTACAGCCGAGACTTCCATCCGCACATCTTTGAAAAGTCCTGCGAAGAAAGCAGTGCCATCTCCTTCCCCCTCCCAGGCCCGTGTGCCAACGAGGAAGTCATAACCCCGGCGAAATAACAAACAGCACCTGGCGCAAAGGGAAAACGCGGATGGCGGCGGGAACGCCAGCGTCCCCGCGTTACTCCGACCCACACCATCCATCTTTCCAGCCTCCGACTCAGGAACCGGCTTTTCATCGCCGACTATCAAAGCTCCTCCCAGTTTTGGCATCTCCACCTCTTCTGCCTGCAGAACCAGCTCAAGCGCCGAAGGTTTGTTGTTTGTCTTTTTTTTTCTTAAAGCAATTTATGGATATCTGCACCGTACCCAGCGCCGGCGCTCGCAGCTTTTCCAGCTGTCGTTGCGCATCTCTGTTGACCGTCGGCAAACATCTGAGCGCTAATCCCGGGTTTATCGCTTCGGCTCCCTGATAACTCCCCCCGGCTGCTCAGAAATCCAGTTTATCGCCCTTCGCGAGGGAACCTCCGGGCACTTTGCGAGCTCCATCGTTTTGTCTGCCCCGCAATCTCCATTCACTGGGAAAATATCTGGTGAAACCTATTAGAAGCTTTCTCGACACAGGCGCATAGACTCTACCACTATTTCTGCCCACGCGATTTTCTCTAATATCCCCCAAAAAAGGCAACTTTTTAAAATACAACCTTTCTGCTGCTTCTCAGCACTCCTGTTCCTGTTATCTCAGAGGTCCCTGTGAATTTTCCCAGCGACACCACCACGTGAATCTCTCAATTTATGCAAAACCCGATTCCTTTTCCACCCGTTTGATGAGCAAAGGGTTTCTCTTTTCCTTCGGCTGATCAGTCCTTCGCTAAACGCTGCACAAAGGCCTTCAGACTTCAGAGGCCGAGGACATCTAAGGCATGGGGAGCACAGACAGCTCGGAGAGTTGTAATGTCACCGCCTAGAACAGAGAGAGCTGCACCAAGCGCTGCCTTCAGAACTTCTTTTTTTTAAGATACTGCCTTTTCTTCTCGATTTTAAATGGCAGCAGTAAGGAGAGGGACTTGCCTGCAGTCACCGGTGAGGCCGGGGGGACGGTGCCACAATCGTGTCACATCAGGTGTCACCATCTCCATCTCCAGGGGTTGGAGAGACTGTTTTTCTCTACTTTCAACCCCGTGCTGCTCGGAGCAGAGCTGGACAGGTGCTCCCACGAGGAAGCAGATGCGGTGAGCACACACAGGGATGGCTGGGAAGCCTCATGAGAAGTGTGACCGAGGGGATCCTGCCCCTCTGCTCCGCTCTGGTGAGACCCCCCTGCAGGGCTGGTCCAGCTCTGGGTGCTCAGCACAGGACACACAGGGACCTGCTGGAGAGGGGCAGAGGAGCACAGAAATGAT
>VWYH01010687.1:338308-375572 GCA_013399365.1 Pampusana beccarii
CCCAAACTATTCTACAATTCTATGATCCCAGCCTGGACCTTCTGATCCCTTTGACCCTGCTCACAACTCATCCTCTCCTACATGAAAAGTGGCCAGAACAAGCCCCAGGCACCGGCACCACTGCAAAGCAAAGAGCTCCCGCCTTCCTCCCTGGTTGGAGAAATAAAAAGGATTCAAAGCTGACGACAGAGTTTTAAAAGATGATCCATTCCTCGTGAAGTCTTAAAGGTTTTGTCTTTCTAAGCCATGCTGCGTTCACCCTTCCCCAAACAAGTCCAGATGACGGAAACACAGAAAGCGCACGGAAGCTCTTTGGGAGCACAGTGCAACCATTTTCCTAATCAAAATATTGTGATCGAGCTGATATAATACTCATGAAGAGAGAAATTCATTTTCTCCCACTCAAGCCTTCCCCATCGCCACCGGGCTTCATGTCGGCACATGTTATTTTCACGCAGGAACTACAGAAAAACAACCATGGGGCTACATTTTAAAATGTAATAAAATATTCATGAAAACATTCTGTGGTCATTAGCTAAGATCTTCAGAACAGAATTCTACAGGAACAAAGCTTTTTGGGTAAAAAACCCCACAACTCTGAGACTCTTTTGGGCACCGAATAACCTTCTATCGAAGCTTCATGCACTTACGGAAACCACCCAGGTAACACGGAGCTTTTTGCTTCTGTAAGAGGTAATAGATGAGAAACCAACACAAGAAACCACGTGCTAAATTTCTTGAAGGTGTTTTATCACTAATCGCTGGCTTTGGACCACAAGTTTTCTCCCTACTCAGAAAACAAAAATGTAATCTACCAGATGTGGGTTCAGTAAAACAGAGGAACTATTCGCCAGGCAGGAAAACTCCAGTGTAAACCTTTTAAAGTTGCGTTAAATGAGAAACAAGCAGGGTTGGTGCTGAATGATGTGCATTTGGTGACCATCATTACCAGACCACGCTGTCCCCTTCATGGGGAGATGTTTTTGAAAACAAAAATGAAGTTCAACTTGTGCAAGCAGTTTAAATTTATGATAGGAGAGTTTCTAAGCTAGAATAAAAAAATTAAAAGCCACAATTTTAAAATGTTCAATGTACAAAATGGAGTTGGGTGAAGGTTGGATTCACCAACCTCAGTGAAGCCACAAAATCTTAATTCTTTTATTTCCTTGGCCTTACGGCACCGCTGCCCATCGCACGTCCTAATAAAAGGATTTCCTTGCAATAAATGCCAAGGCGAAGAGAAAGAATGACTCAAAAATCCAAATAAAGCTCCTTTTTTTTTTTCCTACCGTGTAATTGAGAATAACAAACATATCTGTGGTTCACAGAGGAGGCAATAAATTAAAGCTACACTCACAAATCAGACCAAAAAAAGACACTTAAGTCATTCAATCCAGCAGCCCCGGACGGCTGCGGCCCCCATGGGATGCTTCTCAGTTTTGTGAAAGACTCGGAGTCCTGAACTAAGGAAATAAAACACGACCGGCGCTCGCAGAAGGTTCTTTTTCATATAAAATGAAGCCAGCCCTGTGCTTCCTGAGCACAGACTCGTCGGGCTCCTTGCAGCAAAAGCAAACGGGCTTTAGCGAAGAAGCTTTTTTTATTTGTGAACTGAGCACATCATAAAAAAAAGAAGGTGGATCCTTGGCAAAACGGTTGTGTGTTTGTTCTGTAACTACCCGAGGATGGCCGTGACATTTCGGTTTCTAGAAACCGGCACTTAGTATGTTTTTAACGTAAATTGGTGCATTTCAACCCGTTAGGAAGCCGAGGACCCCAGTATTTTAATGTGCTCGCCAATAAATGCTGCAGGTCCATGGGATCCAGCACAGCAGCAGGACCCGACCCCGAGACAGCAGGAATTCTCCTCACCTCTCACTAGACACTGCAGATTTTACTTTTCTAAAGCAAATCTCCTCTTTTTTGCATTTTTCATCCAGCCGTAACCCTCAACCGATACTCAGAATGCACGGGGAGCCTGCTCCACAGCCTCGGTGAGCAAAGGTATTTCAGGAGTGGTCACTAAACAAAACAAGTTGAGGGGTTTTGGGTGTCGCAGTGGGGGATTTTTAATAATTTTTTTCCTATTTTGAGTTCGGTATTTTGTATAAAACCTGGAGGCAGACACGTCCCAACTCGTGGAAGTTAGCGGGGAAGAAAAAAAAGCCCTATAACCACATACCCATGTACTGCATTTCCAGAATCCATCTGAGAAATGAGAAATTCAGGGTGGATGGAAGTCATGATGTCAGAGACGAGTTCCTCTGCACTAATAGATGGTAAATAGCTCCTGCGGCTCAGCAGAAGCTCGGCTGGCTGGCTGGCGATACAAACAGGTGCCCTTGAAGCGCAGGGTTTGGTTTTTCCATCCATGAAGATCCCCAGGACTTTCCAATGTGGTACAAGCAGGAGAAAACACAAAAGCTGAAAGAAAGGAGCTTTTCCGCGGGTAAATCCAAGGCCTGGGCGATTTGGGCTGATTTAGGCTGAGCTGAAGCTCCCTACACTGCAGATGTGACAGCAGCACAATAGCCTGAATAATTTTTGTTACTCACTCCGTACCCAAACGGCAGCATTCAGAGCCTAAATTAGGAACGTGAAAACGTTTAACATCCCCATTAACCCCAGCCCCACCCTAATTGCACTACATAAAAGCACAGGCAACAATTACAGAGATAACATTGTGTGTCAGAAATATCACACACAGGAATACAGCAGTCGCGGAGTTTGCTTCCTGACCCGGGAAAGCTGCTATAATTGTATTGTGCCCATGGAGGATTCAGATTTGGAAGTTGGTTTCCCTTGCTTGCTATCATTTCCCTTTAAAAATTCTTGGGGTTCCCAATCGACATCAGTTTGGCACTGCGTGGTTCAGCAGGAATTTCATGTTCGCGGTGGAAACAAATGGAGATCATCCCGGGGATACTGCAGGTTAGATATGGAGATGTCAAATAATTAGAGCCGAATTTGCGCGTTTGGGATTTTTGATGCGAATTTCGCAGTTAAGGGCATCTAAACTAAAACCATCTTTGCTCTTGGAGGTCTTCCATCCAAGTCAAGAGGACAGATATCCAGGAGATCGGTTCGGTTTTGGGTAATCCGGTTAGTACATCACACCTAAATCGGAGGTTTGCCATTCAAACGCAGCCAGTCTGCCGGGGCTGGGGTGAATTCCTCAGATTCACAGACCCCACCACACCCGCTTGGACGGGGGGTGTTTTCCCCTCCTGGTCAAATCCATCCTTGCGATTAAATCTTCCCAAGTATTCCCCCACCCCTTTCTAGGCAGAGAACTCCAACTTGCCGGGTTACAAATCTGAGGAGGAAGTGATACCTCCCTTCCAATGAGCCCCGATGATGTGGTACCTGACAAACCCGCTGGTTTTCGAAGCCCTTTTGTTACAAAACAGCCTTTCATCTCAGTCTCCATTCCGTGTCCCCAGGTAACACCAAACCCAGCTTTAGCTCTAAATGCTTTCTGACTGAGCACAGAGAAGGTTAAAAGCGACACTGTCACCGGTATTGATGTTTTCCAGTTAAAATTCATAGAATTGTGGCACTGTTTGGGTTGAAGGGACCTTCCCAGCTCCCCCATTCCCCCCCTGCCATGACAGGGACATCTTCAGCAGCTCAGGTTGCTCAGAGCCCCGTCCAGCCTGGCCTGGGATGTCTCCAGGGATGGTTCAGCCACCACCTCTCTGCCCAACCTGGGCCAGGCTCTCACCACCCTCAGGGACAACAATTTCTTCCTCACGTCCAGCCTGAGCCAAGAGATGACAGTGACCCAAACAGACAGTGAGAAGGGGTTCTCCAAAATGAAAATACCGAGGTTTTGGATGCTCCCAAGTGATACCATAAGCTGTTGGCATCTCACTTTTATCCTCGTGGTAACCTGCCAGTTTACATCTCTTCTTAGGTTTCATCTTCCCGTACTCCCCAGAAAGAACAATCATTTCTACATCAATCCCTTCTCCTTCCTTACTTAAGCTCTTCTATAAATTATACAGAGGATTTCATTTTCTGGGCCATCTCCCTGAAAATCAGCAAGTTGGGCTTTTTTCTCCTGCTCCCAGTGCCCCTTCATCTGGTTGTTTGCCGAGGACCCTGCAAAGCTCGGCCTGAGAAGACAAACCTCCCAGAAAGGTTTCAAGGGTGAAGCTGAACACTGGCTGCTCCCTAACGACGACACTTCATAAATACCTCCCTCATTAGTATGCTGAGCTGCATTAGTTCTGCCGCTTACGGCCCTTTAAAGCGGGGACGGGTCTCCAGTTTCACAGTTTGCGGCGTGACGCGTTAAACGTCGCGGTCTCGGGGCGCCGACGGCGTTGAGATGTGCGAGGTGCTGCCGGTAAATCCGCTAATGCCTGTGGAAGGGGCGGCGGGAGAGATGAAGTCACCCATACGTGAAACAGAGGTTAATGCGGCACAGGGGTGAAGCGACCGTCGCACACGAGGCTTTGGTAACACCGTGACGTGAGTTGGCAGCACCCTACAAATCAAATCTGGATTAGCTAAGAAGCAAATTTACGCCGCGAGACTTTTCATCAAGCCTGGAAAGCCTTATCAGCTCTGCAGTCAACCTCCTTGCTACTCAGCTTTCATGGGACTTGCAAGATTGGGAGACTGTGAAGTTTCGCAAACGTGGCTGAAATCGCTCGGTCGGTGCAAAAGGTTCCTTGGGGCGGAGGGGCTGATAAATGCAGAGTGGGTCCTACCACCGCTCTCCTGTCTTCAGAAAATAAAACCTAAGAACACAACGCTTTACTCACCGTTAAATTAAAACTATGAATGACATTGTCAACACTACCGCTGTACCCATACCTATCAAACAGCAGCATTTTAGCCAGTTTTTGCACCAAGAACTCTACTGAAAACAACGTTCCCCACTGAACACGAGCGCTACGCCAGCCCTGGTGCTCAGATCAGAGCACGACCACCCGAGGTTTGTGGATCATTTCTTATACGCAAAGTTCAAGCAAAAAGGTGTCGGAGACAACAAATGGTTCCCAGGGACTCAAACGAGGACTTGCAGCAGGATTTTTCAAGGCATATGTAGCATTCTGGCTTTGGAGGCTCCAGAGGAATTGCGCAGATTAATTAAACAGAGTAACGATCTCACAGTGAAGTGCTGAGCCGGAATTAAGAAGACGAGTGGTCGGGTCCTGGCTCTAGAAGTTCTCACCCTTGGGGGAGTCAGAACAACTCTTGTATCTCACCTCCCCTTCCCACCAAACCTCCTCCGAACTACTGACTGCAGAACCTGACCATTCCAAAGACATTATTAATTATTATTGTTATTATTATTATTATTATTTCCATAAAACTCACTATGAGGCACTGTCTTGTTTTATTCATGATTCTTTGAAGAAAGATCTTCCATCTTAAGCGAATAATGTGTTATTTTTTTAATCATATCACGTCCTTCTGCTGGTGGAGAACAATTCTGGACAAACAACGCGAACATAGCGAAAAACACAAAGCGCAATTTCATATAACGACGCGTTTGGTGCTTTGCTACGACGTGCTTGTAGACCCAAAGGTTACGTCAGGCAAAACTCTGAAGTTAGTGGAGCACTTCTTGGCTTAAATTCACAGGATGGGGAAAATGGGATGGGAAGAAATACTGTTCCACACAGTTTGGTGTATTTTGTGCGCTCCCATCGCTTGATCCCTAAAGACTTTGGTTCTCCTAGAGTTAAAGCAAAGCTCTTCCTTTTGTTTCTCGCATCATAGGAAGCAAAATATTTAACTCTCACAATGGATTTGTAATTCAGCAGCTCCACACCAGCTCACCTATGAATGCCCGAATGTCCAATATCTGGCATTTCTAAGAGTTCGGTCATATCCCAATTCCTTTGTAAACCAGAGATATCCAAGATTTCCTGGAATGTGGCTTTTTCTGAAGGCCCTTTGGAGAAGTTCATGAAGTTCTAAAGTCAGGCGAGCGACCTCAGCATTGCCCGAAACACAAAATTCAGGCCAGATTTTGATGAGGATGAAAAGAAAGGGAAACTATGTGGGTGGAAAAAGAACAACAAAGTTGAGTCACATGTCAAAATGCTTTTTCGTTGTTGTTTTTTAATCTACAGCCAAAACTTCTATTGAATCCAAACTTGTGCTGTGCAGTTTGAAGAACAAGGGCCGGCTTCCTCCACCATGAAAGGAGCCAAGTGTCATAAAGAAGAATTTGCAATGAGAAGAAGATTGGGTTTTGGTGGTGACACCTGTGCCATCCACAGCCCAAAAGCCACCACGGTCTGACACCAGCAATAGGTGACAGTCCCAACTGAGCCACCAATGACCACAGCAACCAAACCTCCCTCCCCACGCTCAGCCCCAAATTGCAGCGGGAGGGCTCAGAAATCCCACAAGATTTCAACTAATCTCCAATTGCCTTGGAACTATAATTAACCTCAATCGTCTCTTGATTTTATCTCCGTTTTCTCAGGTTCTCGGCTACTTGGGAGAGCGCTCCGTGTACCCAAATGTGGGTGCGCACACCCCTGCGTGCGTGGACTTGTCTGGAGTTTCCAGCTTCCCAGCGTATCCGCTTTTCTCAGGGCCTCCTCGGAGGAAAAAACATAGGGAGGAAGCCTGAGCTTTGGGAAATTCTCCTTCTTATCCTTATCACCAATAAAAAGATTTCTGCTCCTACCGTACCTTGCTGATAGGGATGAGCTTAAACCAAGGAAGCATTTAAGCTCAGCTTGGCTCTGCTAGGCTCAGCTCTCCGCTCCCCGGTTTTCTGACAAACAGCTCTCATGGGGATTTCAACAAAAAGATGCTGACACAGCCCTAGCAGTGAGATTTTCCCCCCTTCTCCACATAAATTCTAAAGTTTCCTGAAAAGTAAAATGACAGGATTCAGAGAAAGCGATGGGGAAACTATACAGAAAAAAAGACTGAGGAAAATCTGACCGGGGTTAAAGACTCATTGCCGCTCCAGGCTTCAGCCACAGCTCCGATGTTTTACGTTTATTCTTCATTTTGCATTTATTGGGGCTGTTCAGCCTTGAGAACAGGAGGTTGAGGGGAGACCTTCTCACTGTTTACAACTGCCCGAAAGGAGGTTGGAGCATGGAGGGGGGGGGTCTCTTCTCCCAAGTAGCAAGTGATAGGACAAGAGGAAACGGCCTCAAGTTGCACCAGGGGTGGTTGAGATTGGATATTAGGAAAGGAATTATTTCCTGGAGAGGGCTGTGGGGCATTGGAACAGGCTGCCCAGGGCAGCGGTGCAGTCACCATCCCTGGAGGGGTTTAAAAGGCGTTTAAACGAGGTTCTCAGGGACATGGGTTAGTGCTGGAGTCAGGTTATAGTTGGACTCGATGATCCTGAGGGTCTCTTCCAACTGAAAGGATTCTGTGATTCTGAAATTCCGCCCCCCCAGCCCTTGGGGCAGCAGAAACCAAACCCCCAACATTGCTGCCATGTGTGTGATCATACACCCCAAAACGTGAGCACTTAACTTGCCTTCCAGGAACCGCAGCGAGCGAGTTCTCCCTCCTCCCTCCGCGTCTCATCCTATGCTGTGAGCCCCTAATTCCCTATGTGATGGAGAACTGAGAGTATTTTGGGTGAATTTTACAGCCAATAACAACGATCGGTGCTACTTCCACTGCAGCAGTGCCTATGGATTACTACTGAAGAAACTGATGCTGGATTGAATCAGAGAGTATATATTTATTCCCTCCTTTTCTCTTCTGCCCAAAATGAGATTTATAAGAAAAAAAAAGGGAGTTTTCAGTCAATCAAGGGGCTCGGTGAGTCACAGGTGACCTCCTTTCCTCTCACAGGCCAAGAGGTAACACGAGCAGCACCACCAGACATCAGGGAAGGCGAACATGGAAGAAGAAAGTCAGCTTTAAAAAAAATTAATGACCCTGCAGAGCTGTTTCAGCACTAGTTTGATTCAGAAAAATAGGCTGGGTGTAGCCAAAGGGTTGGAGAATTCCATCCAATACCATACAGTTGTTTCACTCCCCAAAAAGTTTCCTATTCAGTGGAAAGTTCAGCTTCCTACAAAGTCAGATGGAAGTTTCTGCGCCAGCCCGGGCAGGGGTTCACCTCTACACCCCAACCAGAAAGGCCAAGCAAAGGCATCCTAACACTCAGCCCTGCCAAAACCTCCGTGGTTTGATCATCCAGAGCTCAAACCGAGACCTCCCGTCCTGCTGTTCGCACCGCATGCAGAAGGGTTTCCAAGAAACGTCTCTTGGCAGGAATCCTGACGACGCAGCTTCCGACCCGCAGCGGCTTCTCGGCACAGTTGAAAAAGCTGAATTTCCTACGAAGCCGCCCCCACGGCACATCCTTCACTGCTAGCATAGCGCTGGAACAGTAGAGCGTTCTTAAACAATGCCCACGCAAGCCTAAGCCTGGCCTAAGGCAGGCCTGGTGGCCTAAGGCTCAGGGAGAAGAGCTCATCCTTGTTCTCATTGCAAGTCGTGCACCTCAACGAGGACACTTCCCCACTTCACCTCCTGTAAACCGGTTGGGATCGTGAAAATTATTAGGGTGGAAAAACCTGGGCTGACCCAACCGTGGGTCAGTGAAACTGTCCTGTCCGGTACGGGGAGCTGGGCCAGACATCAAAGCCCTGAAAGATCAGGCAGGAACGAGCCAGTGCAACCACCCCTGGTGAGGAAAGGCTGGATTCCCACTCCTGCTCTTCGGGAGAGGCGGCGAGTGGGTGTGAGTGGAGCTTCTGTGGACCAGCTCTGCTGGGAGGACAGGCTGAGAGAGCTGGGCTGTTCAGCTGCAGAAGAGAAGCTCCGGGGAGACCTTAGGCCTTTCTGTATTAAAAGGGACCCACAGAAAGATGGGGACAGACTTTTGAGCAGGGCCTGTTGCGATAGGACAAGGGGTGATGGTTTTAAACTAAAGGAGGGAGATTCAGGCTGGACATGAGGAAGAAATTGTTGGCCCTGAGGGTGGTGAGAGCCTGGCCCAGGTTGGGCAGAGAGGTGGTGGCTGAACCATCCCTGGAGACATCCCAGGCCAGGCTGGACGGGGCTCTGAGCAACCTGAGCTGGTGAAGATGTCCCTGTCATGGCAGGGGGGGCACTGGGGGAGCTGGGAAGGTCCCTTCAGCCCAAACTATTCTATGATTTTTCTACCTTCCACCCTCTTCCCTCTATGCTGTTCCCAGTTCAGCCAGTTTGATTTCTGACCAGTGTGACCTCTTCTCAGAGGAGCCACCAGACCTGGGAGCACTACGATGTCTGCGATCCCAAGGGTTCTGGTCACACAAACAGAACCTTTTTGGCTGTAATTGGGGTTTTACATCTAAGCTTTGACGTCTTCTTACCTGTGTTCTGCAGACACCAGCTCCCTGGTCTGCCGGCGTCGTACCCCCTGCTAAGTCTGACTGGAATAAACGTGTGACATTGCTGAAACGGCTGACAAAAAGGGGACGGTAACTTGTGACAAGTGAGTGTGACCAGCGAAAACAAAGCCCGGCAATCTGGCGATGCAGCTGAGTGGGTATCTCTGTACAGACTTCACGCGGTCGTTTTCTCCCACATAATCCAAATCTGAATGCTTCTGAGCTCTAACAGGAATCAATCAGTGATGTAGAATGAAACGCTTTTAACAAGAAACCCATAAAAGCATCAAAGGGTGCTCAAGCTCGCACTGGCTATTTTATAACCACTGTTTTAGAGAGAAAAACACATTCAGCCCAAAATGCCTTTCCAGTAGCCCACAAAAACAACCTGATCTGGTGAAGATGTCCCTGCTCATTGCAGAGGTTGGACTGGATGAGCTTTGAAGGTCCCTTCAACCCCAACTATTCTATGACAAAACACGGCCCATGACCTCAGCTGTGGACCCGGCTGTCTCGTTCCAAAGGGATTTTGCTGTAGAAGAAAAGCACCGTTGGGCTATTTTGCTCCAGCTGCCAGCGTCACATCCACGTCTGGCTTCGTCACACAAAACACACCACTCGCACAGAAGCGATTTTGTCGAGATCGTTTACACTGGGCAGCGGCCGCTCCTCTCCATGTGAGTTCACACATCCCATGGATCCGAGTGGATTTAGGATCCCATCTGGCCACCAAATTGCCGGTTTCCAACCCAAATTGCCAAGAAGCCTTGATAGGCACATCCAGACTATAGGGTTTTTTTGAGAAAGCTACCCCTCGTGTGCAGTAGCATCTTTGTCCTACATACTCACTGGATTACGATAGGACTTGGGTTATTTTGGCAAATATTTGAACATATTTGGTCTCCTGCTTCTCTAAAATGGCTTTTCTTATACCAGCAAGAGCTGAATATTAAACAGAGTTTACAGTATTCACGTTTACAGTGTGTTTCATAGGGAAATTTCTTCTGTATCTCTGACTGTTGCTTGATTATACTTAAACCTTTTCTGGGATCAGCACGGACCAAAGACAAAGTCTTTCTAGGACAGCTGGCCTCTTCTCAGTGAATTAGTGGGATTCATTCAGCTCTTGTCCTCAATAAGAGGTCAAACCCAAAAGCGAGCCAAGCAGACTAAAAAACCCATCTAGCAAAATGCAACATGAAACTAAGTCCATACACAGACCTGAAACTCCCTGCTAAGTATCTCACAAATTCAAAGGGAAGCATTTAGTCACCCGTAAAAGTTACGACCGGCTTCGGTTTGGCACAGAGGTGTCACACCGGGTTTGCAAAGAGTTCAAAGAATTCTGACAGGAAACCATAAACCGGTGCAGCCTGAAGCGTCTGCAGTGTCAGCAGGACCCTGCGTGCGGGCGCGGGGGAAATATCAAACCACACACACAAATCTCATCTCCAGGCAGAGGGAACCTGCGAAAGCCACAGCAACAAGAAACGCTTTAGAAGAAGAGCTCGTTTGTAAAAGTCACCAGGTTTCACGCACACAGCTCAGTTTGCTGTTCTAGCAACACCACCCTAGCACCAAATGCGTTTTGGTTGGAATGACTCCTTTGAAAAACGGAACAAGAAATCTTACAGTAAGGTTGTTTTTTATTTTTTTTTAAAGCATTCCTCAATCTTTTCCTCAAGTCAGACCAGGGGAAGAACTTTGACAGAACAACTTCCCACAAACTCCCCGATGGAAGTTGGGTTTTAATTCACTAACGTCCTCAGTAACGTTCTTTCTTACTCTGTAACCTTCATTCTTACTCTGTGACCTTCCTTTCCTCAAAAAGACTGCTTTTTTTTCTTTCCTCCTCCGTAATAAATCACTCACGCCAGGGCTATGAGCCCATCTGTGCCAAGGTAATAGCAGAGGTCAGTGTATTTCAGTCTAACAGAGGTTTGTACAACCAAGAGAAAAACAGCCCTAAGAAAACCCCTCTTCAAAATACCGCAAATATTGATACCCAAACTCTACACGTCTCGCAACACAAGTCTCAAAAATGAAAGATTCTTTCACATGAATAAAAAGAAAAGAGTAGATTCACGAAAGTTCGCACCAGAACAAAGGCAACCCTCCAGTCCAGGATGACCACGCTCATTACGATCTAATTTATGTTTCTACTATACCTTAAAAGGGACGCTCATGCAACTGTTCACCTCCCCAACGCGACGGTCAAAGCTTTTTCCGATTACTATCAAACCGGGACGATGATGGGCAGTACACAATCAATCCTTATCAAGGCTGACGATTATTCTCGATGAGCCCTGTAAGAGATAAAAACCACCCAGTTAACGGCTTGTGCCGAGACGAGCGAGTCGTTTCACACATCACCCCTAGGAAGTTAAACATTTTATTGCTCCAACTGCTTGAATTTTGTTGTGGACCGTCCCACATAACTGAGATGATCCCAGCCACTAATGTATATCAAGTGAGTTTATTGAGGTATTATAGGCAGAGCTGGAGGTCCCGCAGCCTGCAGAAGGCATGGAGGTGGTTGAGAAGACTGAAGACCATAGCGTAGGACACTGAGGGATTAATCCAAAGCTACACAGTCCGCTAATACAAAATAAACCAAAAAAATCGTCTTAAACGGCTGCGTTTCGCAGAGAGGACAAAGAACATATATTACTTGGCCTAAAGCTGGAGAGTTCCCCGGTTGTGCCAGGTTTTACAGCCTGACCCAGGGGAAGGTGCCTCCAAAGCTCCGCACCCCTCCCAAAAACGACTCCGAGCTGGAATTAGGGCCGGATCAGCGGGAGCATCGGCGGGAGCGCAGAGCGGCTCTTCCGGAGCTGTGGGTACGTTGGTAAAGAGGAGAGCAAAACAATAACGATTTCATCAGGCTGGGGGAGAGATGAGTGAATTACTGCCTTGGCAACCAGCTCAATGGGACCCGGTTATTTTCTCAATTATTCAATTAAATATATTCAGTTTCTCGGTTTCTTTCTGTAGGACTCCTTACAGTTTTTAGGTTTCATTTTCAACCAACGCTCGCCGCGCTCCCCACATGTTGCATAGCACACAAACAGGCAAGATGGGTTTTTATAAAGCAAGCCTGGAATAGCTAAAACCACCTATGCTGCTAGAACATCACAGCCAAAATTAACAATCCCCTCAACTGCAGCAAGTGAAAAGCCGATTTCTTTATTATAATGCTTTATTAGAGCGTTCGAGCCCTCACACATGGGGAGTAAACTGCTGTGCACAGCACCCAAACCACCCATGCAGCAGCATGGATCCTATTTATTTTACATTGTTGTAGGAAGGATTTATACTCTGCAGACACGGGGAAGGAGCAGCAGAGCATCTTCTCCCCCGCGGTGCAGCACCGCTCCTCGGTCGCCCACTCCATCGCTTTGCATTCCCCAAGAAATAAGGCGGGCTTGCTCGCGGCAACCCGGCTTTGGAGCCAAACGGGCTCCTTCTAATTATCCCACAGCCTGACGAGGTCGAAAGGGTGGAACGGGAATACGGCAGAGGCTCAAAACCGAGGAGAGTGTGAAAACAAGCCCGTCTCTTTCTCTGTTCGCACGGCGGGTCCCGAGGACGCGCTCCCTCCCGAGCCATTCCCAGCAACGCTCCGCAGCCAAGATTCCCCAGGCAAGCGGGTTTTTTAAAGAAAAATTATTGAAAATGAGAGGATGGCAAGAGTAACTTCGGGGCTGCAAGGAGCGACGGTGTGATGAGAAGGATCGGTCACGTCTAGAGAGTCTTATTAGAAGCCATTTATATGCGAGTAAAACAAATATCCCCCGCTTTTCGAGGAAAATGCCAAATTCCAGCCTGATTTACACGCTTTGCAATCTCATTGACTTCAGAGGGACTGCCTGCGGTGCGGATTGCCGGGCCGCGGCCTCCCAGCGATACGGTAATCCCGTCATATTCCTCCTTTCAAAAACCCCATCGCCGACCAGGTGCTGCAGCCAAGACCCCGCTGGAAACGCCGTTCATCTCCCCGTTTAAAGCTTGGGGAGGGGATGAAAAGGAAATAAAAGTCTGAGGATGGAAATAAGAAGGAAAAACCACAGCCTCGGCGAGCCTGGCGTGTGGGGGGGGTTCGGGGGGAATAGGCAAGAAACCTCTTTCAAATCTAATTAAATGCAGACCCAAAAGCCATTCTGACCCGAGGGCACGAAGGATTTCTGTTAGGAAGGGCAGGGATAGATTAACTCCCGACTCATGCCCTAATCTTTTTTTTTTATTCATTGTTGTTTAAATTCTCCCACTTCCCAGGATTTCAGCGTTTCCTCCCGATGAAGACGAGCTGGGTTCCGCCAGCTCCTCTGCCCCCTCTCCCAAAGCAGCTGGGCAGATGTTTCCCCCAACCAACCTCTTCACAATTCCACGACCTGCTTCTCCATCTCCAACAAATCAGTGCAAAAGGCAACAGCTAAACCACCCCCTCTAATCAGAGCTGTTATTTAGTGTTACCAAGAGAGGCCAATAAATGTTTAATGGCCCAGTAAACACCAAGGGCTTTATCTCCAGCCCATTTCAAAGCCTGATCAAATATAATAATCCTTTGCGCGTCTGTCTGCCACTTCTCTGGCCTCCTGCGGGTCGCGAGGAGACGCACACGGTCGCTCTATATTCAGAAAAGGAGATTAGATATAGGGAAAATGGGTTAGCTATAGGGGGATTAGCTACAGGGAAATGGGGGTTACCTATAGGGGCAGGGATATTTTCCCTGCTGCCATCCCAATAGGGTAGGACTATGCACCGAGCTGTCAGACCTCAACTTGGATATAATATACAAACGGAGGTGGCATTTGCTGCAAGGATTCAATAAAGGAGTTATTTATAACAGGAATATTACACCTAAGAATTGGAGA
This sequence comes from Pampusana beccarii, assembly GCA_013399365.1. Lineage (NCBI taxonomy): Eukaryota > Metazoa > Chordata > Aves > Columbiformes > Columbidae > Pampusana > Pampusana beccarii. The sequence continues at coordinate 352,512 of VWYH01010687.1, forward strand.
ATATGTGGAGGAAGCTCAGAGAGGTATCATTTACTTACAGATTGGGGTGCAGAGGAAAAATACCTGCGCACTTCACGCTATAGGAGTCTACGAGACCAGAAATGCTGAAGCTTTTTAAAAAGAAGCTGAATTTTAAAAGAATTACGGAAACAGGATCAATATTTCAGCAATTTATATATCGTACAACTTACAGAATGTATAGGATTGCTGAGTGTTCCACATCATCTACCCAGGCAAGCCCTGATTTCTGTCAGACCAACAAATTCAATACATGGGGCAGAAAACCCATTTTTCAGGCAGATAAACCAGTTCCTCAGATTGGAAATGGAAGATCTTCCCCGCCCCAGGTACAGATGTGGGTTCACCACCCACTATTCCCTCCCCATACAAGTCCTATTTATCTTTCAGACCCTCGTATCTCCAATATGGCATTTTAAGTGGGTAATTCAGACTCATTAAAGATAAGCAGTTGTGGTTTTATTACGCTGCTACACGTGGCCGTGACGAGCTGCTGATGCTAAATCACAGTCCAGTTTTCTGGACCATTATTCAAGCTTTGATTTTGATTGTGGTTGTTTGGTTTTTTCCAGCCCCCAAAGTAGCCCCAAACCCAGGTTCTGACACCAGCACCAGCCCCTTCCCTCCCTCCATGGGCTGTTTTTACACAGGAGATGCTCGCCCAGGACGTTTTAAAACTCACGGAGCTGCCAAAAATGTCAAATGAAGAGCACAGCGAGAGCTCATAACAAATAAATGCGCCCGAGTAAACCGCAGCGCCGCTGGGTTGTCTTTTTGGGTGAAACCAGTAATCGCGAAAGCACAGATCTACCGGCAATTACACCCAAACCGCTTCCTGCCTTTGCTCGGATCTTTGTTTGCTTTGGGTTTTCGTGGTGGATGGGAGCACAGGCTGCGATTTGTGGGAGACAGGGTGTTGCTGTTAATGCAAAGAGCTTTTTTTTCTTCCCCCTTTAAGAGATAAAGCGCTAAAAACACTACTCTGAAACAGCTTGGTCCTGCAATCACAGATGGTTGCAAAAATTAGCATTATTTATTTGTGGCTTTAGTCACTTCTGAAAGAAAAATGAGATAAAGGAAGAGAAATGCACCTGAATTGGGACTCCCTCCCCTTTCTTTTGCAAGTAATACTTCAAAATGCAGCGGGGAAAGAGCATTTTGTAGAGCTCTAGGAAACCACACTTAGAAAAAATATAATACATTTACCCAAGAAGGAGAATGAAAACAAGTAGAACAATAAGAGTCACGGAAGTTTACTCCGAGGAGACATCTGGGAAGGTGAAAGGAGGAAGCAAGCGCAAGAAAACACACGGCATAAAGACAGAAATTAATCCAAGGCAGCAAGAGAAGAATTATTAAGCCATTTCACATTTATACAGCGAAGCAGATGTGATCCTCTAGTGCTATACGATCCAAATCCAGCTGTGTTTACATACAGTCAGACCCCTACAGGGGGCTCAGCCCATCCTGGATCTCCTGAGAACCTCAGCCTCCTTGGCTTGGAATCCCGGGACCTCTGGAGACCACCTGCTCCAACCCCCCGAGCACCCAGAGCTTGTTGCCCATGGCCACATCCAGATGGCTTTTGAAGATCTCCAAGGATGGAGACTCCACAGCCTCTTGGGTCAACCTGTGCCAGTGCTTGGTCACCCCCACAGTCAAGAAGTGTTTCCTGATGTTCATGGGGACCCTCCTGTGTCTCAGTCTGTGCCCGTTGCCCCTTGTCCTGTCACTGGGCACCACTGGAAAGAGGCTCCGTCCTCTCTGCACCCTCCCATCAGGTGTTTGTGGATGTTGGTGGGATCCCCTGAGCCTTCTCCAGGCTGACCAGCCCCAGCTCTCTCAGCCTCTCCTCACAGCAGAGAAGCCCCAGGCCCTGAATCGCCTTCACGGCCCTTGGCTGGACTCTCCAGTCTGCCCGTGCGTCTCCTGTACTGGGGAGCCCAGCACCGGACCCAGTGCTCCAGGTGTGGCCTCACCAGTGCTGGGCAGAGGGAAGAACCAACCTCCCTCGACCTGCTGGTGACGCTTTGTCTAACGCAGCCCAGGACGCCACTGTCCCTCTTTGTGACAAGGCCACCTTGCTGGCTCCTGGTCACCTCGGTGCCCACCAGGACCCCAGGTCCTTTCCTGCCAAGCTGTTTTCCACTGGCTGCCCCAGCACACACTGGTGCCTGGGGTGCTTTCCCCAGGGCCAGGACTTCGCCCTTCTCCTTGTTGAACATCACGAGGTCCCTGCTGGCCCATTTCCCCAGCCTGCTGAGGTCCCTCTGGATGGCAGCACAACCCTCTGGATTATCAGCCACTCCTCTCAGCCCGAAACCAGTTTGGTGTCACCAGTAAACTGGCTGAGGGTGCTCTCAGCCCCACCATCCAGATCCTTAACAAAGATGTCAAACAGGACTGGCTCCAGTATCGACCCCGGGGGTACACGGCGAGTCACTGGCCTCCCAGCAGACTGTGCCACTGGTCACCACCCTCCAGGTCCAGCCATCCAACCAGTTTTCAACCCAAATCCCTGTCTGCTCACCCAATGCATACATCAACAGCTTCTCCAGGAGGATCTCATGGGAAACATGGTCTAAAGCCTCACTGAAGCCCAGGTGGACAATGTCCACCGATCTCCCCTCGTCTACCAGCCCAGCAACTTCATTGTAGAAGTTTCTCCAGCTGGTCAGGCAGGACTTGCCCTCACTGACCACTCCTGACGATTTTCTCATCAATGAGCTGCCTGGACATGGTTTCCAGGATGAGCCGCTCCATTTCCTACACCTACTTACACTTTTGCCTGGCGAATCTCACATTTATCTACTCAGCTTTCTCAATGGCTACTGCTTGATTATTGCAGTGATAGAAATTGCAGGGAAATAGCACATGCAAGCGAGAAAAATCCTGGTAGGTCCCCATGAAACCTGGTATCATACAGGCAAGCTCATCAGCAAAGAGTTTAGTTTAGATGAACAACAAATAAGAAAGGCACAGAGAGCAGCAGCTATATGGATGATAAATACACAGCCCTTTCTCCAGCAGTGAAGCCGATCCTCGCTGCAAGAAATTGCCATTTACTTCCAGCACAAATGGATTGCTCACGGACAGAGAAGCCAGGGGCAAAATTAACTCCTGGAGGCCAATGTGTCCCAGGAGAACGGATCAAACCCAGGCTGCTCCTTTCCTCCGCTGCACACAGACCGGGAACACGACTGTTTCCATCGCCACAATAACGATTTGAATTCTTAGCTTCTTGATTTTGGCAGAGACTCTCTTAAAAGCAAAAGCAAGAATGATTACATGCAGGAATTAAGTGAAAAAAGGTGCCAACAAGGTTTGCTGTCTGTCCCTCTTCCCTTAAGTGGGATGGAGGGTTAAGTGCTCAGCATCCAGGCTCTTGAAAAAAAGCCTACAAAGGGAGGCACCCTCAGACAAGATCCAAAAAGCTTTTTTTTTCTTAATAGAAACCATCTAGAAGCTGTCAAGAAGAAAAAAGACGGAGCCCTGGCTTCAGCTCCCGCTTGGGCTCAGCACACCAGGGCCAGCAGCCCAGGCGGCCCACGGGCTTTTCTGGCCTTCGCTGACGATACCGCGCTGCTCAGCAGCCAATACACGAGTCACTGCACCCGAAAATACACAGCGGAGTGATCAGGGGACTCACCCCGAGGGAAGCTCTGGCCACGGCCCTTTTTCAGATATATCAGATATCCACTGCACTTGAGAAGGCCACGAGTGCTCACACGGCACGTGCTGCTGAGAAGAGGGACCGGGACATAATTCCTTCCCTTTTTTAATTTTGTTTTGAGCATTAAATCCTGTGCTCCAATTCAAGGTGAATCCTGTGCTCCAATTCGAGTGGCACTTGTGCTTCCAACCGTCAGAAAATACTGCAGGTTTCTCAGCAATGATCAAAGGAACACCAATCTAACACCTACACCACAAGCAACTCAAGGAGCTCCCAGTGCTGGCTGCCCAGAGAGTTCCTGGAATCACAGTTCCGATCTTAAGTTTACTTATTTATTTTTAAGAACATAATATCTTCAATAACGCTCTCCTACTCAAAACCTAACAGCTGTATGACAGTCACATTCAAAGTTTTCTACTCGTTCACAAATGCAAGAGCAAGGCTAAGCAGACGCACCATTAAGTCCAGTTTCCTTAATTTTGAGAGCAAGTGTCATTATCCCCAACTTCATAGAATGTCCTGAGTTGGAAGGGACTCATGAGGATCATCGAGTCCAACCTCACCGACACAGGACACTCCTAGAGAAGTGACTTGTCAAGCAATGAGGTGACAGAGGCAGCAGCAAAAGCCCATCACCCTACTGCTCTCGTGCCTTACAAAAGAACTACCTGCCCACCCAGGACTGCAGGTTACAATTACAGTAAGAACGAGTCAAGCCGGAAAGACCTATTTAAAAAAAGGGAAAGAAAAAAAAAAAAAGGAAAAAAGTTTTAGTGAAATCATGCAGGAGCTTTAAGACAGAAAAGAAGCCAATTTTGGCATTGCACCTCGTTTGCTCACGCTCGGTCTGAGTTAGAAACCGCACATTAAATAGTTCAGTTAAAACTTTGCTCATCTGGTACCTTTAACACTCAGTCACTATTAACTGAACATCTGTTTCGCTTTGAGGCTTTCGGCAGTGACTCAATGTTATCTCCAGTGTTGGATCACTGAAGATTAGTGTTCCTGAGGCTTTTTCCCCCCTCCCCTAGCAACGGGGCCGCTTGCGTTCGGGAGGAGGAATCACAATACAAAATCGTGTTACAAAATCGTTGAAGTTGGACACAAGTTGAGGAGGAAGCACAGCGTGTGCATCCCCCCCCCGAACCAAAGGTTTATCTGCGATGTAACCTCCACATATCTCAGCATTGCGGATCTTCATCGGCAGCGAGGTGGATTCATAGCTTCAGAGAGGGGATGCAGCGGCAGGAAATATCCCAATTAATTTGCTGATTTAAGACACCAGCAGCCTATTAATGCGAGAGATGCTGTGCATACACAAAGATGCTCCACGCCTGGGAAAAGGACTTTGTGGATCACATACGCTGTGTGTGTGCACGATCATCATCTCCTCCTGGAAGGGATCTGGCCAATATCCAAGCCGGCTGACAAACCCATCGTTAACAGCCATTTCCCCCCATTTATGCAGGGAGGATTCGGCAGCTCATTCAGCGAAGGAGGATTTTCCCTGGAAGAGCGTTAGATGTGAAGCAAATGCACAGAGCTGCCCTCCACCCCATCAAACAGCGGCTGGAAAACAGACCCACGGGGCTGCAATGTGGATACGCAGGCACAGGGTGACCTGACAAGGTGTCCTCGTGTCTCACATCAGATGTGGGCACATCACACTTGGAGGGTTTTACAATCTCCTTCGCGCTGCGCATACAGATACGGGCACAGCCCCTGAGCGTAGAGATGTCAACCTGCTGGGGGAGAGAGGGCCAAGGGGAGAGCTGGGAAACCTCTGCTCTTGGCTCCCACCTGAGCGCTTTAACCTCCAAAAAGTTCTTCATTCAGTAAACTCTTAAAAATTAGTGTGTATATTCTTAGCATGAGACTGTCCGAATACACAGAATCTTTTTGGTTGGAAAAGCCCCTCAAGATCATCGAGTCCAACCATAACCCACCCCTGGCACTGCCCCATGTCCTGAGAACCTCATCTCCGTCTGTCCAACCCCTCCAGGGATGGTGACTCCAGCACTGCCCTGGGCAGCCTGTTCCAATGCCCCACAGCCCTTTGGGGAAGAAATTGTTCCCAGATCCAACCTCAACCTCCCCTGGTGCAACTTGAGGCCGTTTCCTCTGCTCCTGGCGCTTGTTCCTGGGGAGCAGAGCCCGACCCCCCTGGCTCCAAGCTCCTTTCAGGCAGTTCAGAGATCAGAAGGTCTCCCCTCAGCTCCTGTTCTCCAGCTGAACCCCCAGCTCCCTCAGCCGCTCCCATCACACTTGTGCTCCAGCCCCTTCCCCAGCTCCGTTCCCTTCTCTCAACTCGCTCCAGCACCTCAAGGGTTTTGACATGACAAACCATGTCATATTCGTATAATTCAACACCTCCAAGAGCAAACAGCAGCAGGTCTGGGATGCAAGCGCAGACCCACATCACCCATATCATTTGCTCCCTGGAACACTTCCAGTCTCCAGCACAGACTGTTCGGGGATCTTTGCACTGCACTCCCATGAGTTTATCCAGTCTCCTTTCCAACCCATGGAAGTTTTAAAGCATCCTACAGCAAGTACCAGCAAAGCTTTATGCATGGGGTGGAAGTATTTAGAAACACCGACAGCGTGCCGGGGCGGACACGCTGTACCATCAGCTCCCAAAATTACAATGACACTTGGACAGAACCGTCAACTCCAAAAATTACGACATCCACAGCTCACAAAGCTCCACTGAGTTCTCAAAGTTGTTACGGCATTACAGCATTGCTACAGATCACGAGAAACAAACGCTGCCGTGCGAGTCTTGAAGATTCAAACTGTGCTCTTCTGCGGGTAACGAAGCAGAAGAACTGGTTTGGAAAGAGAAAAGGAAAGAAAATACAGATGACTCCGATAACACGTCTAATTAATAAAGCCTAAACTAGACGGGCTGGTTCAGTCTGCGCGTCCCATCTGCCCCGACTTCAGTCGGGATGGTTTCCATCCCCACCAGCACCGGTTTTCTTACAGATATTCCCGTGTGCTGATGGGTCAAAGACGTGAGCCCAGCACCCGGGCACACGCGCTCCCCTCTGCCGTTATGACACATCCTTGTGTTCTGCTCTTAGGAAGAAAGGATGAACAGCAAAAAATACGAGTGCCCAGCATGCAAAGGACAGTGCCAAGACACCAAGGCCACATCCCAAGGACTAAACACCAGAATTTGGTATGAGTTTGCCATAACTTTGTAGTCACCAGCCCTCCACAGCCTCTAGATTGGTACTTATCTACCTTTACAGCCTTAACCTCGTAACAGCTGACATTTTTTTATTCTGTTGCACCTTAAGCGACTTCGCAACCAACTTGCCTGAAGTTCTATAGTGTAAATGCTGATTTATAAAGATTTATTTGTGGAGTGAATAGATACAGCTCCCTAAGGTCACTGCTTAGAGTCATGATACTAGAAGTTCAGGTTCACACAAGGTCTCGGTCTCCCCGTGTTTCTGGTGCCCCTTTTGGACACAATAAGCAGAGAAGACACGTACTATGGAGTCCCAGTAATGGGAAACATCCAGACACTCTCGCAAACATGCACCCTGGCCCTAAAATCTTCAACGAAAGGGTGAGTAAAAACCAAATTAACAGGAGCATCTCCATCGTTCTGCAGCGCCAAGGATGAACATGGGAGATGGGAAGATGGTTCTATCCCATATCTGCTTTTTAAGAAGATTTCTCCAAAGGTTTTAAGTCTGTGAGAAGATTGGAGACTCCGCAGCTGGTGACAGCCAGCAGAGAGCATGAGGAGCAAAAAACTTGCCCCCCTCAAACCGAGGCAACCGCACAGAGTGGTTTTCCCTCTTTCTCCGTAATTTAGGCACGTTGGAAATACAGCAAGAGGGAGGCGTGAAGCGGTACCGACAGTCCTGCTGCTTTCCCTGCACCACCGCTCCGTTGAGGATGGGCTGACTCAATCACCCTGGTTATAAACCCAAACACCAACACGGGTCAATCTGCTGGATGTGACGGTTGATTTTTTTTCCGGTTTCATTGCTACAGGTGGTTTTCCTGAAAATGGAAACCTTGCAGGGAGGTGGAATCGTTCGGAGGCAGAGAGGAGGCGACAGTCAGCCCCAGACAAGCTGCTGCTGTTTCACTCCACATACGCCCACAGTAGCTGTCGGCACCTGCTCCTGACCCAACCTGCAAGAATCAGATCCTGAAAAGATAATCTATTATATTCTTTATGTAGCACGAGGGAAAAGGAACGAGACTGAATAAGCAAAGTCCTATTGAGAAAGTCCCCACCACACCTACGATTACATGCAACAAAGAAATCAGCCTAGCGTTCAAGCCAGGGAATGCCAAACCTTTATTAAAGGAAAACCTCGTGTAAACAAGCTCATATCCACCTGGGACGTCAAACCCCTTTTGATATCTTCATACTAAGAGCTGTTTTCATCAAGGTCTGATCTGCAGTCAGGGTTGGCTGGAGGAAGGACAGGGGAGGTTCTGTCACCGCGGAAGTGTCCCTAAGCCAAGCACTGAGCTCCAGTGCATCCCACCCCCACACCCCTCGAAATTCAACAGCGTGAAACAGCAGAGAGCTTCGGCTTGCAAAACGGAGTTGCTACACCAAGGATCATCATCGTGCATCGCAATCGCAATGTCAAAGGAACAATGAACAGCGATGGCGAAATCCTACGGCACAGATGGGCTCTCCAGATTTCCCTCTCCGAAGCTGAACGCAGACGGCGCACGTGGGCGGCTGGAACTTCGTCCCAAGGAGGTCAACCAACGCAGGCGGCCTCAGCGGCACTAGAGTGGTCGAGATCTCCAGCAAAATACTTAAAATCAAGAAGTTCTTCCTCCAGAAACAGACAGTATGTGTCCAATAGCATCCTGAAAGCCTTTCTTCTGACAAGGAACCGTTTACCTGGGAACGGAGGTAACTCAGGTACGCGCATGAAATAAAAGGCAGAAGAGAGGTTTAAATGGAATTTGCTGACTATGCTGAGATGGTTCGGGGGGGCGGGGGAAACCGGAGCAGCAGCCAGCGCTTTGGAATACGCACAGAAACAAGTTTCCATGGGAGCATGTTTCTTTAAAGTCAGATGTATTAGATCATCTTGTCCCCTAGAGTATGTTGTTTCCTAATGTTTTGCCCAGACCGATTTTAAATGTCAAAAGCAATGGTTGGGTTTGTTGGTTTTGTGTGTGGTGGTTTGTTTTTTTTAAACTACCTTGAGTCCCCACAGAGCCAGGCAAGGATGAGAATTTTCGACTCTGTTCTGTCTTTCACATTACAAACGCAATTATCGTGCAGCCTGGTTACAGCATCTCCTGTCACACAGATTCTGTGAGAGGCTTGAAAGAACAGCTTGCCTTTCAGACGCAGTTATAAAAATTCAGCTGTATCCTTCAGTGCTCTGTGGTCACATGCTGACGAAACTTAAGAAAAGCATGGGCAGTCCTGAGGGAAGAGCATCCCTCAGAGAAAGCTACTCACACTGTCTTCAAAAGAGGACGTGATGAAAAGCCCTTGCAAAGTACTTACCCTGGAACATGCACTATTTTCAAAATTACTCTTATTCCTCTTGCTTTTCAATCCAGGTAATGAAGAAAAATCTCGATGACAAAGAAGACGATTTTTAGATGCACGTGGCAGCTTGGGTACGGACAGTCTTGTCCCACCTGGATGCAAGAGATGCAGGACTGAGCAAAGCCACGCTCGCAGGACTAACGTTAAGGTTAGTTTGACTCCTCTTCCCAGATGCGAGGGCAGGGAGCATCTTGGATTCAGCTCTTGGACAACTGTAAGTGGAAATTAGCACTACAAGCTGGAAACATCTGGATAGAGATAGTTAAACAAGATAGTATCTTCAGGTCACATCTGTTTTCCACATTTTCATTTCAGCCTATCCGAAGATGAGCGTCAGGCACCGTCTGGAGAAGTTCTGCGGTGGGTTATCGTGGGTCTTTCCAAGCCGGATGATCACACAGGCCACTGCCACCAGGCGAGAGGCCCCTTGTCCTCCTCCTCCCCACCCTGGGCATCCCCAGGCTCTGCGGCAGCCAGGCCGAGCCAGCCTCCCCGGCTCCCCTGCCAAAACGTCAGCCGGGACAGGGACGGTTTCACGCCAAGGTAAGCAAGCCGAGCTGCCTCACCCCGTGCTCAGACGTGGGCCAACACGTGCAGGAAGACGGGAACAGAAAAATAAACTCTCCTACATCTTACATCAGCTCACTTCAGCCACATAACAGCTCATCAACTCTTCACGCCTTAATTTCCTTTTGCCACCGGGGCGATAGCCCTCCCTGCTCAACCAAGCGCTAACGAGGCAATGCTGCTGTGCCCCAGCCCCAGTGAACACCTCATTTTGACGAGACAGGGCTTGACCCCCACTCATTAAGCAGCAAATGGGAATATTAAGTGCAAATCTTAAAGGTGAAATAGGCACAGCTGGCACCGAGGTTAAAGGACGGTTATAGGACGGGACTAAAGCACCGAGTTCAGCTAATAGTACGCACCTGGCTATCAAAGATGACAAGGTTTAGCAGCTTAATATTAATAATGAATCCTCTGCAGGATGTTTTCTGCTGGGAAAAAGCAAAAGCGCTGCATTTTCAGTTGCCCATCACCTGAAGTGAGCTGAACGAGCCCCACTTCAGGGGAACAAGTCCCTTTTGGCTCAGGCAGTGGGTGACTCGAGCAGGAAGAGGTCAGAATTAGACACATATCTATTCCCCAAGCAAAAGACTTAAGGCTCAGACTATTTCAAAAGCTGGTGTTTCTCAAGGACATTGAAGCACCAGCTCCTCCTTTCACGTCACATCTCTCCCCTTTTCCCTGGGCAGCCCGGTGTGACACACCAGGAATATCCCATTCCCTCCCTCGTCCCCAAAACCCACGAGCGAGGCAGGTGATGATAAATCAGAGTAGGATGGCGAGCAAAGGAAAGCTCATGGAGCTCACAGAAGGCAGGAATATTAAAGAGTTTCAACTTGGAAGCCAGGAAAGATTTAACAAATAGGCATCTTTGCACTCGAAGCTACTAAGAAATAACCCTGCCCAGAGGAAAGAAAAACTACAAGTGGAAGAATTAAGTGGGCAAGTGCTTGACATAAGTGTGATTCTGTCAACAGAGACAATTTATGGAACAGGTTCATAAAAGCAAAGGAGGACGGGGAATAAAAAGGGCAGCGCGGGTACTGCCAGGCTTTCTGCCTGCGGGCACCTTATTCCAAGATCGTCTTTTGGCTCTTGGCGGTGGAGATGGAGGCGCAGGATCCAAGAACAGCTCACAGCGGGGAGATGAAGATGGATGAAAACGGCTTCTCAAGTGTCTCCCTCCTGTAGCGCAGGGGGGGTTTGCAGCGAGATTTCGGCGTGACCCGGCACCGCTGCTCTCGGCAGCTCTTGCCCGGTCGCTGCAGGCAAAGCAGAGGACAGGGTGGACCTCCCACCACCGCCTGCGCTGGGCTCTGCTTCCACATGCGCTTTGGGCTGCTCTGAAGTCATAATTTTTGCGTTGCTTTCAAAATTTCTACCTGTAGAGAAGCTCAGTGTCTCCAGCCGGCACATCTGCGGTGCTGGAGTTGGAGATGCTGTGATGCTGCATGCTAGGGCACAGTGGAGACGGGAGGGTTTGGCACCTGAGGGCCAGGAGGGAAGGAGGAGACAATCCAGAAAACCAAGCCATGAATTTAGGTCCAGAACAGGATGAACCAAACTCGAGCTCAGAAATAAATTCAAATGGCTCTTACTAGGAAGAACAGATTTAAGCACCACCTAAATATTCAGTTCTCTCCCCGGTAACATCGTTTCCTGATGCTCCTCAGGCCGCTCACTTCTCCCCAGGGGTAGATCCAAATGTCTCTGCAACCGGGCACAGCTCAGAGCTGGATGGAAGTGACTCTGAAAATGTCTGAAGGGAAAACTTTGGAGAGATTTATTCAATGGTTTGACTGCTTCAAAATAAAATTCAGTCCCAGCTTCTAAAAATATATGAAGTAAAACCACCAACAATGAGAAAAATTGATTCTAACGTAACATCCGATGCTACAGTTTGACTGTGTAACTGCACATCAAGTTACCACAGATACACTGGGGCAGTCAGAGATGCTCAAGAACTGGCTGAAGAACGCTGAAGAGCTACAACGGGGTCACTGGAAGAGCTTCACTCAGGAGGGACATAAAACACCTCCATGCCTTTTACAAAATTCACTGCTATCTGAGAGCTGGCCCAGAAATGGAAGTTGGTAGCCCAAGTCCAAATGATGGGTTCGTGCCGCAGCAGATGTCAGAGGCCACGCTACCTCCCAAGGCTCGACGCAGTCTTAGCTCTCCAAAAACCTCCAAAAAACCCCATGAAAACTGAATGAAGCCAGCAGCTGAACTTTGTTTCCCCACTAACCAGAGGCTGTAGCACCTTGGCGGGGCAGCAGAAGGGACATCTGTGTCCCTGCTGCTCATGGGGCATCCGCTCGGCCCCTGGAACCAGGTTTCAACCCTACAGGCAGGTTTCACAAAGCCCTGAATCCCAGCCTGGTTGGGGTTGAAGGGACCTCTGGAGATCCCCCAGTCCAACCCAGCTGCTAACGCAGGGTCACCAGAGCAGATCACACAGGATCCAGGGGGGTTTGAATGTCTCAGAGAAGGAGACTCCACAACCTCTCTGGGCAGCCTGGGCCAGGCTCTGGCACCTCACAGCAAAGAAGTTTCTCCTCATGTTCAGATGAACCTCCTGTGTTTCAGTCTGTGCCCGTTGCCCCTCATCCTGTCATTGGGCACCACTGAGCAGAGTCTGGTCCATCCTCTGACACCCACCCTGAGATATTGATCAGCATTGATGAGATCCCCTCTCAGCTTCTCTTCCCCAGGCTGAACAGCCCCAGCTCTCTCAGTCTCTCCTAGTCAGAAAGATGCAGGTTTGGCACTGTCACATTAAAAAATAAAATAATAAAACCTCTCCAACTCCTTGCCACGCTGCACAGAAACTCACGATGAAGAACCACAGGTGAAAGGAAACCCATGAGCACAGCTCAGCGCCTGCTCTGGTCCCCAACGCTCCAGCATCCCTGTTCCCGAGGGCTGGGATGGGGAGCAGGTCCTTGGCCCTTGGGAAGGGGCAGTGATGGCACCACTCGAACAAGATCTCGAGGGAAACGTGTCCTCTCCCAATGCGAAACAGTCCTGCAGGCAGCTTCTCATGACGGAAACCGGCACCTATATGCCAGGGGCAAACTGCTGCCAGTCCTTTGCATGAAAGGACAGGAGAAAAACCCTCTAACGCTGCCACAGCCTAAAGCTCATCTCCCCTGTGCCAGAGGATTTACCACATCGCAGATTCTCCCCATTGGAAATACTGGCACAGAGAGATAAAGAGGCAGGAATGTCCTGGGCTGCATCAGAACTGAATAGAGGATTCTAAAAAAATCTTTTAAGCTGCCCTACCCTGGTCTCCAACTGCAGGAGGGATGCTGGGCGCTCACTTGGAAAGCAAACTTCTTCAAGGGCCAAGACAAAGCATCTCAAAGGAGCTGAGCTGCAATTCGGCACCTAAACAGCAAAACAATCCTCCTGCAAACGCCAGTCCTGTCAGCAAAGAGAAAGATCAAGCAGTGCTTGAAAAGATCTCTAACTACTACAGCAATCGGCCTTTGGTAGTTAGTTACTCACATTTCTGTAACTACATCACCTCAATGAAGCAGCAGGAGGAGAAAAATCCGACACTGAAAATAAAGAAGCAATCTCAGGTGGCCAGCAATACCTTCTCCGACACAAACGGATGGTATTTCAGCAGACAGGGCACCAGGAACCTAAATTCCCTTAAATCTGCGTTGCATTTCTCAGCCCAAATGAAGGGAACAGAATGAAATCCCCCTACGCACACCGCCCTGCGCTAACAGCTGCACGAGGAGCCGCACTGCGAGTCCCATTAGGGAAGGAACCCTTAAATGGTGCAAAACACAGTTTTAAAGATTCTTTCCCAAACTGCCAGGGGGTGAGATCTCCTTCCTCCACAGCTGGGCATCTCAGATCACTGGCAGCAACAGGCAGGAGCTCATTTTGGGCAGCAGTAACGGCTTAAACAGATTAAAAGAGAGGTTTGGTTTTTCAGTCCATATCCAGGGATCAGTCACCTTTAAGGACACCACGATCACCAAGCTTGGCAGCTCCTTGCTGGGCCCTCCAGGACAGGCTGGCACTGCTGCTCCCCACACCACAGCAGCTAAACACACCGACCTCCAAAGATCCCACATCGACAGCTCTAAATCCAACCCCGCTAAAACCAAATCGTTCCAAATAATCCACGCGAAAGCAGCTGAGCAAGTATTGAGCAACTGCAAAGTCCTTGGCTTCCTAAAACCAGTCATGATCTTGCAGTAACTTTAAAAGAAAAAAAAACATTAAATAGGTCAATTCCTGGGCTTGGATGCTGGGGAGCTCAGCTTTCCCGTCACCGCTGAGGCTGCTTCGCTGCCCAGGAGCCCCGGCCGGAGTTTCCATCCAGCTATCATCAGACCTGCGTGGCTCAGCTCTGAAGCACTTTTTCCCCCCAGGATTTTCCACCTCTCTCATACACTTGTGCACAGGCTTCCTCATCCTCCGTCCACCGGACAAAGCAGCAGAGTTTTCAGGGTGAAAATTCAGTTTCTCAAGCTTAAAGTTCAAAAGGGGAGGTTGTTTGGGGGTTGAGCTTCTTGGCTTTGCTCCAGGGGGTTGGAGAGGGAATAGAAATGGATGTTTTAAGACGCCCTCATTATATATGAAGTAATTACTCAGTAGAGGCAGGCTGCAAACCCTGGTAGCATCACATCTACAAGTGCTCTTGCACTTGTGACTGAGCCATTCTCAAAAACAATGAGCAAGTCAGGGGTTGACCTGCTGGAAAGCAGCACTGAGGAGAAGGGCCTGCGAGTTCTGGTTGACAAACTGACCATGAACCAAAAATGTGCACTTGGGGTGCATTAGGAAAAGTGTGACCAGCAGGTCAAGGGAGGTGGTTCCTCCCCTTCTGCTCTGCCCTGGTGAGGCTGCATCTAGAGTTCGGTGTCCAGTTCTGGGCTCCCCAGTTTAAGAAGGACAAGGAATTACTGGAGGGAGTCCAGCAGTGGGCTGTGAGGATGTTGAGGGGTTTGGAGCATCTTTCTGATGAAGAGAGACTCAGAGAGCTGGGGCTGTTCAGCCTGGAGATGAGAAGCTGAGAGGGGATCTTATCCCCTCTTCTTTCAAGTTTGCAGCGAACAAGAACCACGAATCTCTTACCGGCTGCCGGGCTTGTGCCCCACAGGAGTCAAAGGACCCTCTTCTGCCAGATGCCGAGTGTCCTCACTTGACCTACACGGGAACAGAAACCAAGCAGCACCTGGCAAGATCAGGTCCAGCCAACTAGTCCAGCTAACACTGACTTAAGGCCCTGTGGAAAACACCAACCTGTGCCGGGCAGGGCTGCAGTCGGGAATGCAGTGGCTTCGGAAATGGGGAGAGGGTTTGCAGGGAACGATGCTGGAGCTGCAGCACCTCCATGGAGAACCCACCACCCTCCTAACAGCACGTGCATGCCCTCGAGCCTGCCGACAGCTCCCCACGGCCTCTGCCACAAGGAGCATCACAGCGTTGGGCAACAAGGCAGCATCAGGTGCTCCATCCCACGCTGCTCACTCAGCTGGACGGGAGAGAAAATAAGGACAGTGAGCTCCCTGGGTTCCTCTTTTCTTGCCACAAATAAGCCGAGATCCAGCTGAGGGTATATCCTTTTAAAGCAACTTCTTGCATTTCACAATTTATCTTCAAGTTTCTACACCAAGAGGGCAACATATGGGAAGTTACGTAAACTCAAACACCCCCCACAGAACACACTGCATCCTGGAAAAAAAAACCAACTACCTCTGCATAGGCACTGCACTGAGTTGAACAAATTTGAAGGGAGGCAAAGAATAAATCCTCTGGCATGCAGGGGATAAGACACGGACACAAGAAGCAATATCAGATACTCAGATGTCTGCAAAACTTCTCACCGTAGTGAACACGCTCCTGTTTTACACCTGTATCACTAATTGTTCCCTGAGCTCCTGATGGGGGACAGGACCTCCCGCAGGGACCCTCTCAGCAGCGACCCAGAGGGATGGAGACGCTTTGGTGACCCTCCGAGTCATCTTAACAGGCTGATGGACCCAGGGTGGACAAAGCCCAAGCAGCCACTGTGTTTGGGAGCCTCTCTGGAGCCAGAGAGGGGACTGGAGATCTGCTCTTCCTCTACATGCTAGAGGAGAGAAGCAAGAGATGCTCAGAGACTGGGTTGCAGAGATCAACAAGCCTTCCAAAGCTGCTTTTGTACATCAGCTAGCCCGTGCCTCAGTTTCCCCTTGTAACAATACCTCTGTTGTGCATTTTCTTGGTTTGGATGTTGGATTCCGGGAGGCCAGACCTGTCTGCTCAGCCCAGCGAGAGCTGAAGTGCAGCCCCAGGCACTGCTGCAATGGCCAGGTCACACATTTTACCCCCAGGTATCTACTGGAGTAAAAAAATAACTCCTACACAACCACTGCAGATCAAGCCAGGTACAAAAAAATATGATAGATGAGTTGGCTGAATATTTTATCTAAAAGGCAGTGCTATGTTACAGATTCTCCTATAGCCCCACTGGAAATACCTGTACCCTGCTCCAGACAACCTCACCGACCTGTGCAGAATTTCAGAGCCCAGCGGAAGACTGAAACACAAACCCACAGCAATCTGCATACACTGAATTACTCCAGGGGTTAAAATGATGGAAAAAAAATAGAGATCCACAAATTAAGCTGTTGGAGGCCACCGCCCAGTAGAAAGATTTTGAAGGACCGAGTGAAGAAGAAGCAAAAAGCAGTAAAACTCTATTTGCGAAACTGCAAAGTAGAGCCACGCTAGCCATGAAAATGGTCTTCTCATTTCTTTTCCTTATATTCCTACATAACCCTAGAAAATAATTTAACCTCTCTAATCCTGGTCACAGTCTTTCAGCTATAGCTGAGTGTCTTAAGCTGCTGCCATTGAATCGACCGAAGATCCCCCCGGCATTCTCACCCTGCCACTGGAATAGGAATGCAAATTCTACACGGCGACTGGGATTAAAAACATCTGTCTGTAGCCAAATAGGTTTAAAGTCTCCTCAGGAGAAAACCTGGAGGATTATCCATGCTTTCCAATTTATTATTCATTCCTAACTCATCTCCGTTCATCTCTAATTCATCATTCAGGCCTAGCACGGATGACATTAGTGTCTTCTAGGAGACAGACGTGAAGCTGCAACATTTGGGCTGCCACAGACAGACAGACTGACCTTCTGATCCAGCGATGCAGAGGGACGAGGGCAGACTAAGCCTATATTTCCTCTTAGAGACTAACTAAATATGTACAGCTGAGAGTGGGCCTAAAGTTATACTTCTGAGTCTTCATTCTCCAGAGTGGCCACTTTGCAAGAAAGTGAAATCCAGAGGCTCTGACATCTACCACGTGTTAAACAACACTGGGAAACACTTGTGAACATGTTTATTTTTAGGCTTCTCAAAGATATTCATAAAAGCTTGACTTTTGGAACAAAAGTGAGGTTATTATCTGCTGGCATGATAAATACATTACTCAAATTTTTAAGCAGCAGGGAAGTTTTGCGTGCTGTCCTGTCATATACTACCGCAATAAAAAGTTGTGGTACCTCAAAACCTTCAGGTTGAGAGCCAGGATACCCTGTGCTGCGTGGAACGAGAGGCTGCCCTTCCCCAGAGCACTGCTGGCAGCTTCACAAACCACTAAAATGCCTTTAGAAACAAAACAAAAAGGCAAATCCTGTTCTTCATATTTCTTCCTTTACTCAGCAAGATTTACTTATTTGAGGGCTTCTGCCTTTTAAAAGCTTTTAACAGCATCATGAGTGTAATATCTGTCCCTTCTGCTCCTGGGTTTAGCTGAGTACTCGGGGCAGCAGCAGCCAGGCCCCAGTTGCCTTCCTGGCTTTTCTTTCAATGACATATTTCATTGTCTGCACAGGTTGTTTTTCCTCCCTCTCCCATCTCCTCCTGTCCTTGGTGAAGTAGGAGATGTCGAGCTGGGAGCAAGCAGAACTTCAAGCTGGTTGCAACACACATTTAAGCCAAGAACAGATTTATTCCCTGGCTGCGGAACACCCTGTGACATGTACCATGACGTAATTTGCTAACACGAATTACTAATATCAGGCCTTAGCCAGCCGCAGTTTGTGAATGAAGCGTTCGAAATCCCTGGGGTATGAATTGAGACACCAACTCTGAAAGTGTGGGGTCGCGAGCAAGGGATGGACCCCACACAGCGCCTGGGATTAAAGGAGGATCTGCCTCTCGGTTTGCAAGTACCACGAATTTCACCACTACGGCCAAATCCCTTCCTTACAGCTATTATCAGTGTTCCCAGGGGCAGCAACGCTCCAGAAAAACTACTTAGTCCATCCCATTCCCATCACCTCTGCTCACTGCTCTTCCTACCCCCTGGTTGACCAAAGTTAAAGAAGACCCTCCATGAGCCCACCAGACCGTGCACTAAAAACAACAGATGCAGAAAAAGACATGATGGATGCACAGAGGACAAGCGAGGATGGTTCGGTTTGAGTTTTGGGGGAACCCTCCACAAATTGCCTGTTGGTCAGAAGATTCCCAGCCTCTTGGAGGAGGGAGAGCACCCGAGCACGGACTGGGAGCTGTCCCACCGCCAGAAGTTAAACCAGAAATGTTTGCAGCTCTCTGCAGCCCCCGAGAAAGGTCACCACCAACAGGGCGGAGACCAAAGCGAGCTAAATCCTGGATTTTAGATCATCTGAACAATCAGAACTTGGAGGGGTTATTTCAAAACATCAGGCGTGACAGGGGCAGGCGGTCGGCCCAAGGGGGGCCGGTTCCACCGCAGAGCAATCCAGCATTGATTGATTCATACTTGAATCAAGATTTCCTGTCGCCTATTACTTAACTTGGATACACAAAACCTACAAGCTCAAGCACGCCAAACTGTTTTTAAGACTGGTATGCTGCCGCAGCACCTCTAACATGCTTTTATCCATCTAACTTGGAGTGTCAAACAGCATTTCAGACCCCTAAGTTATGAACACAGGTCTTAAAACTCCCCGTCTAACCCCGTAGCATTCGTCAGCCGCAGTATCCAGACAGGGGGAAGCCCGTCTCGCTCGCAGAGCGGCTCCTGGGATTTCCAGGCGAGACATCCCCCGTTTCCACCGCCTGCAGGGCTCGGCCTGGAAAGACGTTCACGCGGCGCTCTGGAAAATGAGGCCTCGGTGCTCACCGCCCCGGCCAGCAGAAACGATGAACCTACCACCTGTGAGACGGGCACCTTCACGCTGTCATTCAGCTCGTGCTTCCCAGGTAAAGGCAGCAAGGATCCCTGCACCTCCCCTGCTTCAAACACACGGGGATTTGTGGGAGAGAAGGAATTTGGCCGGCTTCCCTTCGCTACGCAAAGGAAGGGAGAACAGCGATGTCTTCCCGGAAGGACCAGAAAATAGCCACGGCTCGAGTCAGGCCACGGGGCAGGATGTGGAAGTCCTCCTTACGGCAATAAAAAGGTCTCAAGCACTTGGCTGGGGCGCCAGGAATCCACCGACACACCAGACTGGCTCCGAAACGGCTTTTCGCATCAGCACGGTGGGAACATCCGCGTTGGTTTGTTCCTCGGATGACGATCCAGTCCCCTCACCGCAGAAGTCCTCGGTTCCCTGCAGCAGCTTCAGACCAGTGACACCTACATCTCCTGCTCCCTCCTACGGACCTGGGACGTTTGGTCTCACAGACAGGTTTTAATTTCACTTTAGAGGAGGGATGGAAAAGCACAACCTGACTCACACAGGAGAGGCAGAGGTTATGCTCTCGCCTCCTCTTCTGAAGGCAGAGAACTCTTGTTTTCCATCCCAGGCCCAAATTAGTACTAATTATTCCATGCAAAACGGAGTTGCTTCAACAGGAAGGAATTAGGACAACAAATTATTCCGGAATAAAGAAGACTCGCTGCCTAAGCAAGCGATCTTGATCACATGGAATAAAAAGGGTGTTCTCCCACATGCATTTTGGGAAAAAAAAAAGCAGTTCTCAGTCCATTTTTTAAAAGATTTCTAACCTCCACGCCTGCCACAGTAGCCACCAGGATTTCCCATGTGACCGATGTGCCAAAACCCCACCTACACTCAGTTGTTTCGATTTCCACCATCAAAACTGCAGCCACCACGAACACCACGGTACCGCGTGTATTAACATAACCACAGCAAAAGCGGATTTGACGGCCACGGCTGATGCTTTCAGCTGGGTGAGTTTTGACTCGCGGCAGAGCGGGAAGGGGGACATGAACACGTACCTTACGCTGCAAAAAACCCCACACGGGTCAACGTGGGGAGCAGTGTCACCATCACAAGGGTTTCTAGAGCCAGGCTGGGGGCACGGGTGGAATTCAAGGCCTCCTGAAGACAGTAGCCAGAGAATGGTGGGAATGAGCCAGCTCTGCACTCGTGGCTGGGCAGATGTGACAGTGACAGCGTCCACCGAGCCCAAGACACGTTTCCCCACAAATTTTGGCTACACACAGAATTTTCAAGCACTGCCATGTACTACGGCTTATGGGAAAACCACGTAAGTTGTATCTGAGAAAAGTGTTTCCAGCATCTTTTGTGAGTTTAATGAGAAGAAAGCACTCGTGATGAAAGCCACTCTACCCACTCTCAAACAGGAGAGACACCAGGAAGAACAGGCTCAGACCAGTCTCCAGCGATATCCAGGACCAGCTGCTCCCGAGGAAGACGCAAGAAATCATTCTGGACAGTTTGGGAATCGCTTGCTTATCGGTAAATCTCTGCCTAAGCCCTTCGGATAGTGATTACGCACAATGGTTCATACCCCATATATTAAATATTAATCCTTCCTAATGTGAGTGCCGATGTTCCGGTTATCCGATTCAGATAACCGCACACCCCTAACAGCCCAGCCCTTTTCCACCCCAAACCACATCAACACAATGTACAAAGCCCAGCACGGAGCAGCAGCATTTTGCAATCCAGTTAGAGAACGAGCTGGCGATATTGGCCTCCAAGCCTGAAAGCAAAACGGCTGGATCTCCCCAAAAACAGGAGGGAAAGAGTTAAGAGCAGGGAGATGAATCAGCCCACTGTGATAAAACATGGACATTTCCCACCTCTCCGCTCTAGGGTTTCTTCCTGCCCGCAGAGATGCTTGCGGACCTGGTTGCGTTCAAGTGATCTCCACCGCAACAGGAAAGCTGGGGGATTTGGTTTATTTCAAGAGGAAAACGCAATTTGTGAATGAAACCAGAAAGCGGCCGTGAGGGCTGAGCTCCTTCCCGTATAACGCCAAGAGTAACGCACCAGCCAGCGGCTTGTGTGTCTGCTGAACTACTCCTGACACTATGGGAGCGTACGGGTGCTCTGTTCGACCCGAAAACGCCCGCCGCACGCTTCGCAGGGTTTCAAGGCATCACGCAGACCGCGACCACGCAACCGTGGCTCAGCACGGCCTTACCCAAAGCGGTCACACAACCTGCGCCCGTCCCGCTGGATCGGGATCCGCCGTCCTGCCGCAAACACAGAGGATTTGAAGAAAATAGACGTCAGTCGTCGTCTGGAGGAGACGGGGAAAGAGGGAATTCAAACTGCTCTTCCACAAGGATGTTGATGTTGGACTTGGACCAGTATCACAGCTCGACACAAAGCATCAGTTATTCGAGAGTGACATTTCAGCAAAGCAGAGCTATGTGTCCTATTAGCTCGCGAACAATACAGCCGCACCAACGCCAGGGCAGCAATGCTCCTGGAAACGGGAAACATCTATTTTCAGCACCTCCCAGCATCCCCCCCCCGTCCGCCCCTGGCTTTAACAAACTGTTTTTATAAAGATCAGGCAAAAGCCCCGGAGCTTCCTAGAGAAAACCCCCCAAAAAACCTCTTCGATGCATGGACGGGGAAGGTGCCAATGCCAATTTTCTGCCCAGCGCAGACACCGAGTCTCTCCCACACAGCCCCCCCAGCTCCCAAAGCTGTGGTCTGTGCCCCCCCAAAAATTCCTGCCTCTCCACCTTGGCCACGGCAGAAGTCATCGGGGGAGCTGGCAGCGCCATGACCGTCCCCAGGGTCCCTTTTCTCATCATTAAGCCGCTTTCCCAACCTCACAGTGGGAATAACAGCATGAGTTTGCATCCGATTCTTGACAGGGAGAGCCATAAATCCTCCTTGCACACCCGGCAGCTCCCTGGATCGGCTGCAGCCACCCTGGGCACCTCCTTCCCTGCCACCGGCCGCTGCAGCAACAGGAATTAAAATAAAGAAAGGCGAAAAACTCCTGCTGGGGATGCAGATTCATCTGCCCGCGTCCCATTTGTTTCTAGAGATCCTTGCACGAGAGAGGAAAAATCCCTAAATATTTTCAAAGCATCCCGCATGCTCGCAACAAGCTCCCGCTATGGACAAGCGGAGAAAGGATGTCTAATTTATTTTTTTTTAGCATTAAATGCTGCGGAGAGCGTCCTGTGAACAAGCAAAGTAAATTCCTAAGGCTCTCGGCGAGGACCCCGCTGCTCCTTGCGAAACTTCCCAGCTGGAACCTTGCAGCCCAAAAGCCAGAAAACATCATTTTTCCCTCCTCTGACAAACAAGGGCTGGGATTCCTTTTTCACGGCAGTATTTGGATGTGAATGTCAGGCCATATTTAGCAAAAGAGGGGGGGAAGAAAAAGCCTCCCTTCCTTCCTGTCACATTTTCCAAGCTTCGATGACATCCAAGATCAGGAATAAGTAAGGAGGACGCGGCTTCCCCAGCGTGGGAGAGCCCGGGAGCTCGTGGGTTCCCAGTTGGGTGTCGGTGACACCGCTGAGGAGGGGACACAGCCCTGGGGACCACGGAGGGGACACAGCCCCGGCGCGGGGGCACCTCCCAAGGGCCAGCGCAGGCCATGAGCCCCCGAGGCTGGCGCACCCTCCCTAAAACCAGCCTGAAACCCCCGGTCTAGGCCAAGAGCCGCTTTGGGGACGCGAGGCCGCGGACACGCGTGGGCGCCGCCCGGAGAGGCCCCGCCCGGCGCTTTCCCCCCCTCGCTTCCCGCGCCCCCGCGTCGCCATAACAACCCCGGGCCCGTCCCCGCCGCCGCCCCCCCGCGGGGCCGCTCGCTCACCTGCGGTGCCGGGCCGGGCCCGCTGCTCCTCCCTCGCTGCTCCCGCCGCCGCCCTGAAGGCTCCGGTACGACGGCGCGGCGGGGCGGCCGCGACCATGGAAAGGGCCGGGAATGGGAGGAGGTGGCGGTGGGGAGGGGAGGGAAGGGGGCTCGGGAGGCACCGCCGCCCCTCAGCACCCCGCCGCGGGGCTGCCGGCCCTCAGCGGCGCCCCCGCCGCCCGCCCGCG
>VWYH01010687.1:376841-389361 GCA_013399365.1 Pampusana beccarii
CGCGGGTCCCGCCGCCGCCGCCATGGTGCGGCTGCATGCAGGGCGCGCTGCGCTGACAGGGCCGGGCGGGGCGGGGCGGGCCGAGGGGCGGGGCCGCGGCGGGATCCCTCCGCCAGGTACCGGGACGGGCACGTCGCCGTTACGGTGCTGCCACCTGCCGGTACCGGAGGGGGGGGTCTGTCCCTGGTCCCACTGCCGGTACCGGAGTGGGGCGTCCCCTCCGTGCCTGCCCGCTGCGGCGGAGCCCTTTTGAGGGGAGGGCTCGGCCCCCGTCCAGCAGCCATGAGGTAACGGGGAGGAGAAGGCGGGCAGCGCACCCCCCTCCCAGCGCCTGTCCATCACCGCGACGGGCGTAGGCGACGACCAATCAGCGACGGCGACGCGCAGCGTGGGGCGGGCTCAGCGCGTTCCCCGGCGCAATCGCGGAAGGAAATTCGGATTTGTGAAAGCGGAGAGTCGCGCGTTGAACTTTAACCCGAGTGTTTTTAATTGGCGCGGTTTCCGCCCAGGAATTCCCCCTCTAGAAAAGGCCAAACTCCTAGAGAAAAGCCCAGACTCCTAGAGAAAAGCCCAGCGTTGCCGCTCACGTCAAGTCTCAGCAAGCGCTGAAGCGAGATGGGTTTTGCCGAGGACAAAGTCTACGAATACATTATGAAAAACCTCAAGAACTTCAAGAACATCCGCGTGGCCTCGCTGGCCGATTCCCTCAGCTGCCTGACCGACGCCGACAGAGTAATCCCCGCGTCCCCGAGCCCTGCCGCGCTCCTTCCACCATCTATATGTTAAGCAACCTCTATATGTTAAGCCTTACCTCTAAGCCAGACCTTTTAGATCCGTTCTGTGTTTTCTTTAGGACGAACTTCACACGCGGGAGGAGACGCGAGGGAGCCACGCGACCGTCTATAGGTTCTACCAGCACCTGCGGTGCCGGCAGGGCTGGGTGCAGGACCTGATCGCCGCGCTGCGCCACAACAACGCCGGGGATCTGGCCGACGAGCTGCAGCACGTGTACGACTCCTGGCAAGCCCGTAGGTAGTTTTGGTGTCACCGGGTGCTGTCCTGGGGGTCTGGTGGAGATGGGGACACAAACGTGGTGTCCATGGTGGCCTGGGGGCGTCTCTGGTTGCGTCTCTGGCCTGGGGATGGTGGGGTTGTGGTTGGTTGGTGTTGGGCTGGGTTTGTCACCTGGAGGGGAGATGGAAAGATGGTGGAATCATAGAATCATTTTGGGTGGAAGAGACCATCAGGATGAGAGGAAACGGCCTCAAGTTGTGCAGGGGAGGTTGAGGTTGGATCTGGGAACAATTTCTTCCCCAAAGGGCTGTGGGGCATTGGAACAGGCTGCCCAGGGCAGTGGGGGAGTCACCATCCCTGGAGGGGTTGGACAGACAGAGATGAGGTTCTCAGGACATGGGGCAGTGCCAGGGGTGGGTTATGGTTGGACTCGATGATCTTGAGGGTCTTTTCCAGCCAAAATGATTCTGTGATTCTATGAATTAAGTGACAGGTGCAGGTGTGGAGCAGGATCTGCAGAACATTAGGAGCAGCCACAGTTCTGTCAGAAAGCAACACCAGCGAGATCATGTTAAGACAGGCTCTTTTTTAGACTCTTCCACATTATCCAGGTGTAAATACAGCCTTTCTAGCTTAAGAATTTGAATAGAACTGTTGATTTTTGGCTAGAAACACTGATCACCAAGTGCCATCTCCTCTCTCTCCCCACAAATCCAGCCTTTAACTCATCCCTAAATAAGCTGAATAGCTCTCTACTGTTAATCTGAAAAGAAAAAAAGAAAAATTTAGAAACACAACCATTCCCCCACCTCTGGCACTGCCCCATGTCCCTGAGAACCTCATCGCCGTGTCTGTTCCACTCCTCCAGGGATGGTGACTCCAGCACGGCCCTGGGCAGCCGGATGAAGGCAAGGTGCTGTGGGCACAGAGCGGGGTCACACGGGGGGCTGCCTCAGCCCCACATTCATCCTCTGCCCCCTCGGTTTTTCCCCCAGTGTCCCCATTCACAAACCTCCTTGGCTCCCCAGGTCCCGCAGCTCCCGCCGCTGCCCCCTCCCCTCCCGCGGCCAGCGCTGCCCGTCCCGCCGTGTCCATCGCTGCCCAAATGCCGTCTCCTGGGCCAAACCCCGTTCTGGGCGCCCCGCTGGCGGAGCAGCCGTGCCGAGACCTGCCCGTCGGTGGCCGCCCGCCTCTCCTGCCCGGTGACACCGCCACGAGTACAGACCTGGATGCCAGGGCCCCGGTGCAGGAATCGGTGAGTGGGGCATGTGTCAGATGGGGACACAAAGGTCCCTTTTGGGCTGGCGCATTGGTGCGTGGGGAGCCTGTGTATGGGGTAATTGCTGAGGGACACCCCAAGCAGCCTTTCACTGCTGATCTCTACTGCATGTTTGCTGCATCTGGTCACTTATAGCCTACATACTGCCCTATAGTTGCTCCCCTCTCCTGCTTCCCCGCCACAGGTGGGAGTGCAGGGTCTGCTCTGTGAGTCTGGGCTCCCTGATGCCCTGTGGAGCTCCTGTGAGTTGGGCCAAGGAGACACCCCTCATCACCAGACTCATGTGGGGCACTGGGTTGGGGTTTGGGACACCTCAGAGATCCCAGACCCCCTTATCCTGGCACAGCGATTTCATAAAATCAAAGAATCACAGAACAGTTTGTGTTGAAGGGACCTTCCCAGCTCCCCCAGTGCCCCCCCTGCCATGACAGGGACATCTTCACCAGCTCAGGTTGCTCAGAGCCCCGTCCAGCCTGGCCTGGGATGTCTCCAGGGATGGTTCAGCCACCACCTCTCTGCCCAACCTGGGCCAGGCTCTCACCACCCTCAGGGACAACAATTTCTTCCTCATGTCCAGCCTGAATCTCCCTCCTTTAGTTTAAAACCATCACCCCTTGTCCTATCACAACAGGCCCTGCTCAAAAGTCTGTCCCCATCTTTCTCATCGGCCCCTTTTAAGTCCGGAAAGGCCGCACTAAGGTCTCCCCGGAGCTTCTCTTCTCCAGCTGAACACCCCAGCTCTCTCAGCCTGTCCTCCCAGCAGAGCTGGTCCAGCCTCGGATCATTTCTGTGCTCCTCTGCCCCTCTCCAGCAGGTCCCTGTGTGTCCTGTGCTGAGCACCCAGAGCTGGACCAGCACTGCAGGGGGGTCTCACCAGGGCAGAGTATTTGAAACGGTTTAACACAGCTCATTTCTTTCCAGCTCCCAAAAAAGCTGGAGCAAGAGAGTCCCCAGCCACCTCTGCCTGGGAGCACAGTCCATGATGGGTCGAGCGATGTGCACAATGGAGAGGGGCATCTCCCGCACCCCCCCGAGGCTGTGCAGGTGGCAGCAGGACCCCCCGGGGCAGGCACTGTGGCTGTGCCATCGGTCACCACCCCCGATCGGGGCCGGGACTGGCTGAGCCGCCAGCAGCACCCGGTGTGTGTGGATAACGGGTGTTTTGGGAACGCCAACCACCTGCACCGCGGCACGCCGGGCTTGGGTCTGGGCGGCTCTCTGCTGCCGAGGGCTGCGGGGGCTGCCGGCGGCCCCCAGCAGCCCAGGAACGAGCCCGAAGAGAATTTCTACATCTCCACCGAGTCGCCCCCGAGGCCGGAGGAACCTGCTCGCAGCGGGGGGCTGCAGCCCCCGCACTCACCGCCAAAACAACAGGCTGTGCCCCGTTCCGAGCACGACGGGCCCCCGAGCAGCTTCGTGGATGTGCGTGCCCCCCTGCTCATACAGCAGCAGTTCGACGCGGAGCAGAAGCGGGTTGAGATGCTGCGGGAGCACGAAGGAGACAGAGGTGGGTTTGCCCACCTGTATCTGCCGTGCTGACGGGGAGCGGGGCTGTAGGTGCTGCACGGTGCCCGTCCTGCTCAACAATGAGGATGGAGAGTGGCAGAGAAGGTGCAGGTGTGGGGTGGAGCCCCACCGGGGGCCGTGGGGACCCTCCCAAAGGACGGTGGCAGCTGCGGCTGTTGCTACAGGACAACCTGAGGTTGTGTCTGCCTTGGTGGCCCATGAGCTCTCCTGGTGGTGCAGAGAGCAGCGCTCTGCTCCTCACCCATCCCTGGGCACAGTGCCCTCCTCCAGGAGGGGAGCGAGGTTGGGTTGTGCAGGAATCCAGCTCGGTTGCTTGTTTTCCCCACGTTTTTCCTCCAGTTGTTGTTGCTCGCTGTATTTTTGGCACAACGTCACGCCCAAGGCTTGGCAGAGGCACTCGCCTCATTTCTGATGTAAAACACCTCCAGTAAATGTCTGCACCTCCCATTTCAGCAGCCTGGGGACACCCTGCTCTCGAAGGGAGGAACAGACTGCGTGTACTGGTTTTGCTGGTGCCATCTGGTTTAGCTGCACCTACCGGGAGAGCTCGAGTGCTGTGGCAGAACCAGGGCCACGCAGGCAGCACCCAGTCACGCTGGGTCCTGCTCCCCGCGAACCCTCCCCAGCTCTGGGAGGCTCCTGTTGCAGCATCCTTGAGGAAAAGCAAAACTCACCTCTTAGGTTTTATGATTAACACATTTTGTTTTCTCCCTGACAGACAGTTCGACGGAAACAACTACCCTGGTTGCTACCATTGTGCCCAGAGACGCTTCCCTGTCCTGCGACACCTCCCTGAAGCCTCCTATGCAAGAAAAAAAACTGCCCGTGGGGGAGACGGCCAGCGGCCCCCGCTCTGTGCCCACCGAGGAGAAAGTAGGTGACCTTTCCCATTGCCACTTGCATTTCATTCAGGTCCTTGCAGACTCCCCCTATCTGAAAGATTTTCTGCTGCACTGTTAAGATTTTGAGCTGGTGGTGGTTTATTCAAGCCTTTTTTCCCCACTGTGTTCACGTCCCCGTCCGGATGCTGTATTTTGGAGCACAGGAGAAGGGAGCCAAGGTCTGTCAGGCTTTGACTACATATTTCCCCTCCTTGACTTGCCAGTCAGTCTCTTGGCTTCCAGGTGCCTCTTTCCACCCGTCTCCTTGCAGCACGTCTCCCCTTTTCTCCCTCCTGTGTCTCCTCAGAGCCCAAACACCTCCCTGCCCTGCTCGCCCTCCCGGCCCTGGCAGTTACCTGTGACCTGAATTCACTGCTAGCGGCTGCAGACGTGGTTCTCAAGTGCTGAAGTGGGTTTGTGGTGTGATGTGGGTGCTCCCCGCAGCACCCAGCCCCTCTCGTTGTCTCCCAAAGGTGCTCCCAGCCTCGGCGGTCCCTATTCTGACAGCGGCAGGAAGCTTTGAAGTCCCGTCTGGGAGGACGGTGCCCCGGGTGAGCTCTGCCACAACCATCTGGGCGTCTTGCGGCAGCGAGGGGAGGGATGCGGAGCCCAGCAAGCCGGGTGTCCTCCTGTCCATGGCTGGGGAGAGCCCAGACGCGGCTGGCAGGTGCCCAAGCTCTCGGGGACCCGGTGGCCCCCATTCCCGGTCGTCTGGTAGCCTGACCTTCAGCAGCGACCCGCTCTTGGTGAGCACGGATAGCTCCAGCTCGGGAGAAACGCCCTCCAGAGTCTCCTTGGGATGTTCGGCTCCAGCAGCCCATGAAAACACCAGGGAAAAGGAGAAACCTGGAGCAAGCGGAGACTTTTCTCCACCCTCAAGCTGGGCCAGCACCTCCCTGGGCACCCACGAGGTCGTTGTGGACCATTATCCCAGCACCCAGCTCAGGGCGGGCAGCGACCTCCGAGATGGAGAAAATTCCCTTGGGAACCCTCCGGTTTTTGACTCGTCTGAGGTCACAGTCCCCTGTGGGGACAGCAGCAGACTGTCCCTGTCACACCTCGTTCCGGCCGTGGGCATCGCTGTGATTTCAGCTCTGGCGTTCCTGGTGTACACTCGGTTGCGGAAATAGCGCTGGAGCGGAGGGGATGCCACGACCGTCACTCAGCCGCGGGGATTCCTCTTCGGAGCAGGGATTTGGCCAACGTTTGAAGCTTGAGGAGCTGCGGCCGGGATGGTAGAGGTGGTGTTAAATCTCTGGAAGTTTTTGCTGGAAGGGGCCTTGGTTGTGTGACGCTGTTGGGTTTGGGTCTGTTCCCCCACCATTTCCCAACCATCTTCTTGTCTGTAGCCTTCTCCTTTGACACACACAGAGGGGGTCTCGCTCTGGGCGCAGTCCCTTGAGTCAAAAAAGAAAGCCCTCATGGAGATTCTCCACGTTTTCCTTGTTTGGTCCCAGGGAAACATGTCCTGGTTGTCCAAAGGGTGACCCTCCGGGTCCCCGCAGGCAGCGCAGCCAGGAGAGGTTTTGCAGATCTGTAAAAGTGGAGCTGATTTTGTTGGCTCTGCTCATCTCGGCTTGAAAACCTGCCCGAGGGTCTGTGCAGGAGCCTTCACCTCACCTTGAATTTGTATTACTCGATGTCTCCGGTTTTGCTGCGGGGACCTTTGTCTGTTTTTACTGCTGCTTCTTTATGGCGCTGGGTGCACGGGCAGGACCCCATGCAGCAAGTGACGCTCATTTGTGACAAAGAGACACCCCTGTGATGAAAAAATGCCAGGCCAGAGCCCACGTGAGCTGTCCCCTCTCCCAGGAACTGTCATCCTGCTTTGGTGCTTTGCTTCACAGCATCCTCCCCACTCCTGAGGGGCAGGGATGGGCACTGACACCCTGGGCATGAAGCTGAAGGGCAGAAAGATCCACATCTCTCCAGCTTTCTTGAGGATCAACCTCATTTCACCCCCCTCCGGCCAGGGAAAGGGGGATTATGGCTTTAAGAGGAATGTTTCGCACAAAGCCAGCGTTAAGTGGACTTGGTCCCACACAGGATTATTGGGCGTCTTTGATCTTTAGGCTGTATTTTTAGCACCTGGCTGGGAGGGTGGATGTAGGTCTTGCTTTTCCCGATACCTGGTGCTACGGGATAGGAATATGTGACAGGAATATGGGAAACCTGTGTCCAGGCTGCGACACGAATAGGATTGACTCTGTACAATGCAGGGAGGCCACAGCCGGCAGTCGAGGTGCTCTGGGTTATCCTGAAGGTTTAAAATGGCATTTAAAATTGCAGTCTGTCATTTCCCTGCTGTCCCCCAGGGATCAGCTTGGAACGCGAGGGGATTGGGCTGCAAGATTTCCAAGATAAAATCCTCAAACCCAAATAAATATCCCCAGCTTCCCCCTGCCCAGGGCAGCGTTCGGGGGCAGAAGCAGCCCCGCTTAGTTCCTGCTGGCACCAGTTCTAGCTCTAGGCCGAGTTTAGCCATCACCAGTCCTGCTGCCCACTTGTGCAGCTGCAGGTTGTTCCTGATCTACTCCCTTCCAAAATCACAGGGGTACAGAAGTAGCAAAACTATTTTTATGTAGTTAGAGGGTTGTTGTAGCTAGAGGATTTCTTTTTTAAGCTCTAAAGATGCCAGCGCAGACTTTTGGGTGTTCCCACCCTCCTGTGATATGCTGGGGGGGCAACAGGGGAGCTGAATTTGCGCAGAACTCGTGCCATGGGCTGGCACGGTTTGAATCCAGCGAGGCCCAAGGATGCTGTGGGCTTTAAACCGTGGCAGTGGCCTAGGGCTGATGTCCAGGCTGTTACTGGCCACAGTAAAGCAGGGAAGAAGCAATTTATTCCTCCTGGATTCCTGCCGTTCGGTAACAGCTTCCCAGAACACAACCTGCCTGCTGGAGATGAGCTCCCTGGGACCTGGCTGCAAAGAGCAGCCATCGTGTAAACAATGAGGACAATAAATATCTGTAGCAGCGAGGGGTTGATTTTTGATCTGACAGGGCTGCTCTCCAGGTGAACCGGAGATATTCAGTGCTTGCTCTGCGATGGGTGTTTCATCTGTCAGAGGGAGGGATGGAGCTTTTAAAGAATCGTAGAATCATTTTGGTTGGAAAAGCCCCTCAAGATCATCAAGTCCAACTGTTCCCCCACCCCTGGCACTGCCCCATGTCCTGAGAACCTCATCTCCGTCTGTCCAACCCCTCCAGGGATGGTGACTCCAGCACTGCCCTGGGCAGCCTGTTCCAATGCCCCACAGCCCTTTGGGGAAGAAATTGTTCCCAGATCCAACCTCAACCTCCCCTGGTGCAACTTGAGGCCGTTTCCTCTGCTCCTGGCGCTTGTTCCTGGGGAGCAGAGCCCGACCCCCCTGGCTCCAAGCTCCTTTCAGGCAGTTCAGAGATCAGAAGGTCTCCCCTCAGCTCCTGTTCTCCAGCTGAACCCCCAGCTCCCTCAGCCGCTCCCATCACACTTGTGCTCCAGCCCCTTCCCCAGCTCCGTTCCCTTCTCTCAGCTCGCTCCAGCCCCTCGAGGCCTTTCTTGGCCTGCGGGGCCCACACTTGAGCTCCTCTGCCAGCAGAGGGGACCCAGGGGCTGTTCTCCCCATTTGAAGACAATGAGGTGACGTCCAAAACCTGCCCACAAGTGGGGTGAAGGACCCAGGATTTCCTGTCCCCAGTAAACTGTTTATTTTTTTTTTCCTCACCTTTCACAATTTTGTCAGGCTTTGTAGGGACCTGTCACCTCCCTCTGAACGCTGCAGTTTTCAGCACTAAGAATTGCACTTTATTATTTGCAGTAAGGAAATCTCCCCAAATCCTTTCACCTTGTTAAAAGGCTGACATTAACTACTGAATATTGCACCAAAATAAAGCAGAATACACATTGTAAAGCAGAGTACACAAACCTGCATAACCATACTCCAGAATCCATCCAAAACTTCATTAAAGAGCGGGGGTGTGCGCCTTCTCCACACGCTTTCTGTGTGATCCATGAGGTCCCAAACCAGCAGCATCCGTACCAAGGCCCTTTTCTCTGATGCTTTACTTGCCTGCAAAATTCTTCACGTATTTTCCCACTACATTTTAGCAATGGCTTGCGTGTTTTGCCTTTTCACGTTGAATCATTATTGTGAAACAGCTGGTTTATCGCCACTTCAGGCTCGATAAAAACAGACATTCGGTTTTCTGCTGTGAAGTGCCGGCATTTTCGGAGTTGTAACGTAGCACTTTAAAAGTGTAATGGCCAGGTGAGCCTGCAGGGAGCTGTGTCCCTGCACATCTTTTAAAAAAATAAGAAAAAAAGCTTTTTACTAACTGTATAATAAAATAATTCTCCACTTGACACTCAACTTGTGAGGTTGCCGTGCGTGTAAGATGAGGGGGGAGGATTTCAGCTTTTGAAGCCTCTGTGGAGCGAGGGAAGTTTTCACCTACAAGTTGGCTGGAGAATTAAATCCCAGACTTCCCTGCTCAGGGAGTGGAGGCCACAAAGAAGGATCCAAACATCCATCCTCTGCTTTTTTTTGGGGGGAGCATGGCTGCAGTTTGCTTTTCCCATTTAAAAAGACAGGTGCTTTTAGAGAAAGGTGTTGGTACAACTTCTGCCATACACGATTTGAAGCGACTCTGTGGGATTTGGGACGTTCTCCTCGCCGTGGAGCTGCGTTTGGATTTCTTGGAGAACCTTTGTCTGAGCATCTGCTGGGAATTCAGCTTCCTCGCCTCTTCCTCCTCCTCTGGTAAACCCTTGCTTTGATATTTTGGGTTGTTTGTTGTGCACACCGAGGTGACGCCTCCCGTTCCAGCATCTCAGAGACGAGAGGTGACCTCCCAGGGTTTGGGAGGCAGTCCAGACAGTGCCAAGAGCCACCCAGTCTGGTGCAAGGGGCAGGTAAAACCCCTCTCAGCTGCTCGCAGCAGTGGCTGGAGCTGCGTCAGCGTCTTGAGGAGCAGGAGGTTTATGAAACCAGAGGAAATGCTCTGAAGGGCACTAACAACTTTACATGGTGTCACAGCGAGATCAAGGCCACCAGTCCACATCAGGAAGAAGAGGTGGGAGAGGATTTGAGGACAGTTTTCTGTCCTTATTTTGGAGCAAGCACAGATCCTGGTCTAGAGGATGGGCTCCCCAGGACCCCAGAGTAGGCTGGGGGTGAAGATGGGGAGGATGTTTCTCAGCGCAGCGAACAGCTGAGCTGCACAAGTTGTATCCTCAGGATGTTGCGGTCGCTAAAGAGGAACTGGGCAAGTTCTGTGAAGAAAAGTGCACCAAAGGTTTTTAAGCAGAGATCTGAGCTGCAAACTGTTGCAAGGCAGAAGAG
Organism: Pampusana beccarii; assembly: GCA_013399365.1. Taxonomy (NCBI): domain Eukaryota; kingdom Metazoa; phylum Chordata; class Aves; order Columbiformes; family Columbidae; genus Pampusana; species Pampusana beccarii. The sequence continues at coordinate 386,866 of VWYH01010687.1, forward strand.
AAATAGGGTCGTAGGCAGCTGTTGGCGAGCGGTAACAGGCTGGGAAGGGACTGGGTGTCACCAGGGAGGTTGAGGTTGGATCTTGGGGACATTGGAACAGGCTGCCCAGGGCAGTGGGGGAGTCACCATCCCTGGAGGGGTTGAACAGATGAGGAGATGAGGTTCTCAGGAACCTGGGGTAGTGCCAGGGGTGGGGGAACAGTTGCACTCGATCTTGAGGGTCTTTTCCAACCAAAAGGATTCTCTGATTCTGTTCTGTGACTCCATGAGTGTGCTGCAGTGCACAGTACAGCTCAGGGCGCTGCTCACACTTCTTCATGATCCAGATTCTCCCATATTCTCTGTTCGAATTGGATCCTGGGATCCCGCACAGCAAAGGCAGCTGGGCCACCTTTCCCAGCCCGGGCTCCTCTCTGACCTGCAGAACAGAGACCAACGTCCCCAAAACCCCCACTGCACCCAGCTCCGCTCACCCCTCACTGGCGAGGCCGCCCTGGGGTGAGTCACAGTGCGTCCGCATTTTGGGGACGAGCAGGAAGTTTTTGAGCAGCATGACAAAACCAGCCCTTTTCAGTAGCTTTCCGTGCCCTTTCCACACTGCCTTTTACACAGAGGCTCCCAAGGGCTCTGCTACGTGTTCACTTGCTTTCTGCTTTCCCAGCTGGAGCTCTGGACTTGCAGCCCAGGTAAACGAAACACGTTTAGGGCTCGGTACTGACAACACTCTGAATTTCAGGCAACAAAGCTCAGCGAGTTTGTTCTTTAACAAAATGAAGGCAGTGCTTTTGTAAATTAGTGTCATTTTTCTTCAGAGAGGTTGTGCTTTATCTCACATGGGCACCAACACCATTTATATGCTGTATTAAAATGATACAAACTAAATTTGACCGATCCCTTTGCCTTGTTTTCACCACAGCGGCCAGAATTCAGCAAATTCTTACCGAAATTATTACACCTGCTTTGAACACCAGTCGCTTATCCCTTTGGTATCGAGTTAATGCCTGAGGATTGGGGTGAGCTGGGATTAACGCAGTGCAGGTAAAGAGCACCGGGGGTCAGTAGGTTGCAGTTCCACACTTGGGTGTGTGAGACATCACGTTAACGTTCCACCTGGGAACCTCCTGCGTGTTAGAACTGGATCTGTTATGCCGTAAAATAGTCTGAGAGTCTGTTTTCCTCTTGAATGTCACCCTGTTGATGGTTGCTTGTGCCACACTTTATGGTCACCTCAGTTTTTCTGTTTGCCTGCGTGGCTGCTGCTGTAATTGGGAGCTCAGCATTGATAAATGTAGGGTCTGAGTTTAAAGAATAGGGCATATCTGCATTTAAATTATGTTGTGATAAATAAGGGAGCCAAGGATTGCGGCAGAATGTCCTTGACCCTTGTTTCTTTGTCTCTCCTCCTAAATCTCTTGTCTTTGTTCCCATTTTTTTCTCTCTGGTCTTTTCCTCTGAACTTGACAGATGTCTGGAGAACCGGGGAGTTTTCATCTGCCCTCACTTGGAGTTTGGATCCAGCTTGTTCTCCAAGGCCTTGTGAAGGGAAACAGGACTTGTTTCTGCCTCTTCCTCTGTAAGACGGAAACCTCAGCTCTTCCCAAGGCCAGAGCCCCACTAATAATCCTTCAGGACACACCGAGCCCTGAAACACGTTTTACTTTTCCTCAGAGCCACTAATGTGGCCCAGAGCTGCCTCTGAGATTATCAACCAGGTGGCCTCACTGGCAGCAGCAGCAGCGATGTTGAGCTCCCCAGGCTGATGGCTGGAGCTGGATGGCGGGGTGAGCTGTAGGTGGGGATGTAGGTTTAGGCCTCAGGAGGTTTAGGCCCGAGGAGGTTTAGGCCCGAGGCCTAAATGGCCCAGCTCAGCCTGTGCTCCCACCAGGGGCGGTGGTGCAGGCCCAAGGGCACAGGCCTGACACGGTGGGGGCCCAGGGGCCACAGAACCGCCCCACAGCCAGGGGGGGATGGAGGCCTCGCTATCTGCATATGCAAATCGTATGGAAAGCAGCCCCGGCCCAACCAGTCCTACTGCGGTCTTCCTGCAGCCCCGTCTGCGTTGCCATGGTTACCTGCCCTGTCAATCAGCCGGACTTCTCCCACCCCGACCGGGCGGCCGCCTCACGCCATTGGACAGCTGTCGTGTCATTCTCTTGCTAAAGGAAAGCCATAGGCCGACGCTGCTGCATATCGGCCCGCCCCCGCGGGCGCCTTAATCCCCGCCCCGTCCGGAGCTGGCGCGTTGATTGGGCAGCCGCTCTTGTCACTACCCGAGGCCGAGCGGTGGGGGCGGGCCTAGCGCCCCGCTGCCGTCCAATCCCAGCCTTCTATTGGCGAATCCGCCTGTCGCTCCGTGCGGCGGAAGGCGCGGATTGGAGGCGCCTAATCCCGCCTTTCCCCCCGGGGCCGGGGGCTGTGTGGCGCAGGCGCGCTGGGGGCGGCGGCTGCGGCGGCGGCTGTGAGGAGCGCGGCGCGGCAGGGCGGGCGGCCCATGGG
>VWYH01010687.1:397195-414524 GCA_013399365.1 Pampusana beccarii
AGGTCCTTCCCCAGCTTACACTGGAACCTGGGGTTGTTCCTGCCCAGATGTCAGACTCTACACTTGCCCTTGTTCTATTTCATTCCATTTTCCCGCCCCTCTCTCCAGCCTGGCCAGGTCTCTGCTCTGGACTCTGCCCCATTGACCACGACTCTCTGGCTCCTTCCCTTCAGCCGGCTCACAGTCCACCTCACTACCCGCTCACCCGGACCACGCTTCCTCAGGTTAGCAGCAAAACGGGAGCCAAGTCCACGCACAGAGGAGTCTCAGCCACAATTGTGACCGTTTTTTCTTACATTTTCCACTTTAGAAATCAAACAGGCCTTCATTTTGGAGTCCCTAGAGAACCGCGCCACTTAATTCAGTTGCTAAGTATTTTGCTGGCGGTGCAACAGTAACATACCCCATTTCTTTCTTTTCTTTAGTCTTTCCTTGGTTCGGCCTGGACATCGGAGGGACCTTGGTCAAGCTCGTTTATTTTGAACCGAAGGACATCACCGCCGAAGAGGAGGAAGAAGAAGTGGAAAACCTCAAAAGCATCCGCAAGTACCTGACGTCCAACGTGGCCTACGGCTCCACGGGCATTCGGGACGTGCACCTCGAGCTAAAGGACCTTACCCTGTGTGGACGTAAAGGCAATCTGCACTTTATACGCTTTCCTACTCATGACATGCCCGCTTTTATTCAAATGGGAAGCGAAAAACACTTTTCAAGCCTCCATACTACCTTATGTGCCACAGGAGGTGGAGCGTACAAATTTGAGCAGGACTTTCGCACAGTATGCAATTTTTGGCTTCTATACCGTTGGGGATCTTGAGAACTAGAAAACTTTCTCTGCAGGCTCTTAAAGCTTCTCTAAATCTCGGCTTTGGAAGGGTGTACCTTACTTAAATTAAACCGGGTTCGGGAAGCATGGGGAGCCAAGTTCACATCTCCAAATTCTTCCCTGAAAATGCATGTGTGACATCCCTGTAACTGTAGCATTATTTGCTAACTCCCATGGCCTGTGCTCTTGCACGACCTCCTCTGTATTATTAATCTCCGATTATGCTGATCTCAGTCAGTCTTGCGGGTTTTTATCTCTTTGCTGTCTTTCACACGCTTCATATTTGGTTTATTGTTCCTTTGCTCGTGTGGTTTTGTTTCTGAAACGCATGTGAGTGAGCTGATTGGGTGGTACATTAACTGAAAGGAGGTTGGCGTTTGGGATTTGACATCATCCTGTGGATCCATTGTAAGTTGGTTCTTGTTCGTAGGTGAAAAACGTGTGTGATAAAGACTTTGTTTAACCAGGGCTTGAAAAAACGCACCAAATGAAGCAGCGTTTTGTGCAGTCGCAGCGGTGACGTGAGGGGAAAATGGTTTTATGGGATTGTTTTGGTTGGAGATCTTTGAGGTCATCGAGTCCAACCATAACCCACCCCTGGCACTGCCCCATGTCCTGAGAACCTCATCTCCGTCTGTCCAACCCCTCCAGGGATGGTGACTCCCCCACTGCCCTGGGCAGCCTGTTCCAATGCCCCACAGCCCTTTGGGGAAGAAATTGTCCCCACATCCAACCTCAACCTCATAATCATCACTTCCCCTGTTCTTTTGGGGTCGGTTTTGTTCTGTGTGGTTTTAGTTTTTAGATTTTTTCTTCCCAAACACTTCAGTCCCTTCTCATTTTCCTTTGCTTTTCCTGCTGATGCCTCAGAGCCAGGACCCAGAGCAGGCCCTCGGAAGCTGATGGGACTCTCTTGGTGTCCATCCGTGGATCCAGTTGCTCATTTCTCCCCATTTCACGACTGCACCGGGGTTGCTAAATGTCCGTGCGGATAAAGCCGGAGCCCTCTCGCAATCACAGGGAGCGACGGCTGAATTTATCCAGCAGTGAATGCATTTTTCTAGCCCTGAGCATAAACCCTTCAGATCCTTTGCTACTTCTTGAATATTCCTCTTTTTTTTCCCTTTTTTGTCTCCTGCCAGATGGGTGACCTTGAGCTTTGTAAGCTCGATGAGCTCGATTGCCTTATTAAAGGAGTTCTGTACATCGATTCGGTCGGATTCAACGGGCATTCAGAGTGCTACTATTTCGAGAACCCGACGGATGCCGAACGGTGTCGGAAGCTCCCGTTCAACCTGGAGAACCCGTATCCCCTGCTCTTGGTGAACATCGGCTCGGGGGTCAGCATTCTGGCCGTGTATTCCAAGGAAAACTACAAACGGGTCACGGGCACCAGGTGAGCGCTGCAAGGGCGGGAATTGAGTTTATTTCAGAGTGAAAAATGACATTTTTCAGGGACAAGCTGCAATAAAGGTGGTGAGTTGAGTGACCGAGCTCCTGCTCATCCCTTTTCGCTGCCAAGAGGGAGAATCTGAATTTCACGCTTTAGTCTCTTTACTGCGACCAGTCTCTTTAAAAACTTATTTTTCAGTTGCCCCGCTGTAGGAATTAGTGGTTTATTTGCTGTCAGAGAGCTCCCGTAATTTCAGATTAACCCGAATAGAATGGTTTCATTCACAAGCGTTGGCTTTGCAGGAGAGATTTGTGTCAGGACTTGGGAAATTTCCCTTATTTTGGTGGCAGGGATGCTGGCACGGCAGCGATGCTCCAGTAATTTTCCAACGGTCTTATGGTTGGAACCAATGATCCTGAGGGTCCCTTCCAACCAAAATTATGGTTCTATGATTCTGTGACTCTTTTTGCCTCGCAAACCCAAAGAGCTCTGTGGCTTTGAGCTTCCCTGAATTTCCTGAGAGTTAGCAATAATAATAATAATAATAATAATAATAATAATAATAACAACAACCCCACAGTACAGATCTTACTCTTCTTATAGACACTGTTATTGGCGTGTGTGCTCAGTAAAGTGAACAGGACATCGTTTTTTCCCCTTGATACATGAGGTATCCCTCAGCACTAATATGTATTTTAAGATTGACTTCTCCGAGTGCTGGGAAGAAGGTGGATATTGTAAAAAAAAAGAAAATGGATTTCTTATTTAGGACGATGCCCTCTGCAGAAGGCTGTGAGGGCCTGGGATTCCTTCATTTGAAAAGCAACATTTCAAGAAAACCGCTGCTCGTCCGAGATTGTTCTCACCGAAAAGAGAAGAACCTGAAGGCACGGGGCAACCCGAGCTCCCCGAGATTTCACTGAAACGAGCCCTTTTCTGTCTCTTTAGAAGCAAAGCGGGTGACTTTGGTTTTTCTTTACCTTGCAGCCTGGGAGGGGGAACGTTTTTTGGGCTCTGCTGCCTCCTGACCGGCTGCTCCACGTTTGAGGAGGCGCTGGAGATGGCGTCGCACGGGGACAGCACCAAAGTGGACAAACTGGTGCGGGACATTTACGGCGGAGACTACGAGCGGTTCGGGCTGCCCGGCTGGGCTGTGGCCTCCAGGTAAGGGCTGATCGGTTGTTTAAGTTTTTATTCTCATTTGAGATCGCGCAAGGGTGAAAAACCAGATTAACACATCTTGGGAGAGCAACTGCTCCTTCTGTCGTTCCGGTTGAATAGATCTGAATTACTGAGAGCAAGACTTTGCAGTTAGAAATAAATACTTCGCTTTGGTTAAATTAACAATTTGTGTTTTCTCCCGGGATTCTGATGGACTTTTAACCTCAAAATTGTCTTTCCAGCTTTGGGAACATGATGAGCAAGGAGAAGCGGGACTCTGTCAGCAAAGAGGACCTGGCCAAGGCCACTTTAATCACCATCACCAACAACATCGGCTCCATAGCGCGGATGTGCGCGCTCAACGAGGTATTACGGGGAAATCTCTTTGGCGTACGGTTCCTGCGCTGGCTTGAATTTCTCGCTCAGGTGCCACCGTTTCCGCGGCCGTTCCTGGTTATCTTTGTGCTTTCAGCTTCTTTACAGTGCTGCCTTGTTGCATATGGATCAAGCAGCATTGTACAGGGCTATGAAAGAGCAGAGACGAGCGCTCCGCTCCCTCCGCAGCCTCTTCCCCTGGGATCGGCGCACGGGGCGAAGCCAACGCGCGCTAATTACCTTAATTTACTGCTGAAATTAGGCAAGGCCTTCTGAACGGGCTTGCCCGCAATCCATCTGCTGAGTCCTCGCTCCAGGCAGCTGAATGCGAAAAAGGGTGCTCAATAATTAGGGGAAAGTGTTAACAAATGTGGGGATGGAAGGAAAATATAGAAGGACGTGAGTGGAGGAGCAGAAAGGCCTTAATCCTGATTCTGTGGAACGAGGAGGAACTGCAAATGATTTTCTTGTTGAGATCAAGAAAGCTTCAGAGTTCATCGCTTGGCTCAGGAGAACGGTTTTGGGATTGAAAAGTGTGGCTGGAAGTCTGATAGAAATCAAAAATATCACTACTTGGTTGGTCTTTTCCTTTCAGAATTGTGTTGGTTACATGTTTTTAAATATTTTTATTCTTTTTAGATTAACAGTAGAGAACTATTCAGCTTATTTAGTGATGAGTTAAAGGCCAGAGTTGTGGGGAGAGGAGATGGCACTCGGTGGTCGGTGTTTCTAAGCAGCATAAGCATCATCACTGCAAACAGAAAATTCAGTTCAGCCTTAATGTTCTATTGTTTTTTTTCCCCTTAATACTCACAGAACATTAATCGCGTGGTGTTCGTTGGCAATTTCCTTCGGATCAACACGATCTCCATGAGGCTTCTGGCGTACGCTTTGGACTACTGGTCGAAGGGGCAGCTAAAAGCACTTTTCTTGGAACACGAGGTGAAATTTTAAATGTATTTTGTCCCGTGTCGAGATTCGAACCCTTTGTGAAACAGCCCTGTGGGGCCTGTAGCTGTTGAACACGCAGCAGGTTACTACAGCGGCCGGCAAAGGGGCACAAAAACATGTATATTTTTCCAGTAATTAATACTAGAATTATTTCCTACCAAACCTCAAGACTCTTGAGAATGTGGATGATGATTCTGTGCAGCTCTGCTTTCCCACCTCAAAACTGTTAAAATCTATTTTGTGATGTACCTACTTAGAGTTATTTCTTCCCACCAAGTTGTTAAAATTACAATATACGTGTAATATTCTTGTCTTTCTCTCAGTTGTGTGCCTTTATTTGAATATTGAATATATTCCTCTCTGCTCCTCAGGGTTATTTCGGTGCCGTCGGTGCTCTGCTGGAACTCCTGGGTTCAGCCTGAGTCCCTACGGATTCTATACGTTGGACCTATGGAGTGGGGGCGCTTCCCCGGTCACCGAACCCACGTTTCGCTTCAAACCATCCGTTCGCTGTTTAATTGCGGGTGACCTGATCGGAGCGGGCAAGGACTGTCGCGTTTGTCTGTAAACATTTCAAACCTGTCTTCGGTTCCAACGCGGGTTCGTTCAAAAAGCAGATTTCAAAAAGCTGATTTCAACCACACGGCGCTTTGGGGCTGCTCTGGTGCCCCAGTGTCCGTCAGCCTCTGCCCTTCAGATCTACAAGTTTGAAGAGGAAATAGTATTTTATTTTCCTGTTCGTTGTGGTTTTTTTCTCTGTTGTAAAACTTGGCTGCGTATAACTATACCAAAGAGATTTTGTTTTTTCACTTGGGATCTCTGTAGCGTTTGATTTTTATGTGTAGTAAGTGTTAAACAGCAGTTTTGGGGGAAACCTTCCCGCACGCGTCCTGTCCTCTGTTTTCTCTGTGTGTCGTCTCCAACCTGCTGCGGTCTGGAACCTCAGAGGACCCCAGGCTGTGGATGTAGAACTGGTTTATTGCACGCCCAATAAACGCTCGCTCAAAACAACAAAGGTGCTGAGGGCGGGTGGCACTTTGACAAAGCAAAGCAGCGCGTGGAGGGTTTGGAATCCAAATTTTCCTTCCCCGTGGCTTTGCTTTGAGCGGCTCCTTGCAGAAATCCCTCCCAGACTTGGGTCTTGTGAATGGGGCCATGGGAGTGACTGTCACCCGCACTCAAACGCAGCTTTTTAGGCCCGGTTTAAATCGGGTTGTGCAGCTCGCTGATCCCGGTGCAGGTTTTACGGTTTGGTTTTTTGCTGTTAGAGGTGCGGCTGCACCTCAGCAAATCGCTTCGGTCTCTACCCGCCCACGTGCAAGGTTCCGCGCAGCTCCCCACGTTCCTTGGGGGGCACCTGCCTCTCTTTTGGGCCCAAAAAAGGAAGAAAGCACGAATTCAGAAGGCGCACTCTGGCTAGATGAGATCCTGGGGGATATTTCTCTTCCAACGCTGCTGGGTGAGTGTTGTATATCGTGGTACTTTAGAGGGAAGGGGTTTGAGCAGGATAACAGAGTCGTGGGGTGGTTTGGGTCGAAGGGACCTTCCCAGCTCCCCCAGTGCCCCCCCTGCCATGACAGGGACATCTTCACCAGCTCAGGTTGCTCAGAGCCCCGTCCAGCCTGGCCTGGGATGGCTCCAGGGATGGTTCAGCCACCACCTCTCTGCCCAACCTGTTCAGGATCTGTTGCATCTGACACCTCAGATATTCTTCATTCCTCGTGAAATCACACAAAAGATGCCCCAGGTAAGTGTAACTAAAACCAGCTCCACTTTTGAACGGCTGACCGCAGGTTTCTAGACTTAACTCTTTCTCCACCATACCAAACGTAACGCACGGCACGTAACCGGCTGCTGTTCCAGCCGGGTCTCCCTCCCGCCATCAAAACTCGCCATGGTTTGACTCCTGGAACAGAAACAGAAAAACACACGTTGGCTTTTAATGATGTCCTTGTGCCCAGGCCTGGCTTAGCTCCTCACCGCCATACTTAAGCGAGTGTGGGCTGATCAGGTTTAATTAGTCCTGGGGGTTTTATGCAGACGGTGTCAGGGTGGGGAACCCTTTCCCCTGTGGATTTTGAGGAGATCCTGCGTGGTCTGATGGCCAACACCAAAGTCCCTACTGTATTCTGGGTATTTTTTGGCAATTTTTTTTTTTTTAAATTCTTGTGATGAAATATTACAGTTATTTTTATATATTTGAAACTCGCGTTTGCATCGTGTGTTGTTCTTTCTACGACAGAGCAAAGGGACGAATGATCTGAAGAGACAGCGGTGAAATTGTGGTGAACGAGTCCTTGCAATTGCTCTTTAGAAGATTACAAATAACTCTGCAATCCTCAATTACTTTTCGCTCCCTGCATGTTGCGGTCTTTGGAAATCACATTGCAAAGCATGTTAACGGAGACAAAAAAACAATAGTAAAAATAGCAGTATTTGCCTGTTGCTGGTGGTGAGGATCCCGCCTCAATGCTCAACTCCCCAAAGCCGTAATATTAAGCAGGTCCCTTAAACCAGGCTTAACTAAAACCCGAGTGCGGGGCTGCGCTGCTGAGAAGGTGGCTTTGTGCACAACAGGGTCAGGTTGTATCAGGATCTGGCACTGGAATGTCCAGCCAGGGCATTTTCTGTGTCACTCCGGGGCAAATTCCAGCTTTTTTGGGTTTGACGAAAGACGACGTTGTTGGCAGGCGCTGATCGGTGCTTCGGAGCCCTCTTGGCCTTTAACGCATGGACGCCGTGGGTTGGGTTGGAGGTGGAAGCGACGCATCTCTCCGGAGCAGGACCCGGGGGTGGAAGTAATGAAAATAATCGTGTTTTGTGCACTTTGGTGCTAAATCCAGCCGGACCTTCAGCTGCTGCGTCCCACCAGCGGGACACGACCGGGACCGGGACTGGGACCAGGAGGGCAGCAGGAAGGTGGTTCCTTGAGTTGTGTTTTGAAGAACATCTGCAGGTGGGACCTGGGGACACCCAGCACTAGAGGGCAGCAGCCCCCAGCGCTGAGCACACGGGACAGGGGGACAGGGGGAGACAGGACAGGGGGACAGGGCAAGGTGGCAGCTCCGCTTCCTCCACCCCAGGTTCCTACAGCCCCACATCAGCCCATTTTCCAAGCTCACTCCCTCAAAAAAAGGGGTCAGGGCAGGACTGGGGTCCCAGCCCTGCTGGGGACACCCCCAGGGTGACATGAGGCTGAGCAACGAGGGACAATCCTCTTGCCCATGGTGTAACCCCCCCGCAAACACACCCCAACTTCCAAAACCTGCTTTTATTTACATTTCAAGTCCAATCACATGCAAACCGTGGTGTCTTGGTTGTTTTTTTTTTTTCTTTCCTCTTTTTTCCTTAAGAATAGTGTGATTAGCAAAAAGGACGCGTTATTAGGATTTTAAAATAGCAATTAAATATACAAAAATATAGCTTACAAAAAAAATAAACCAACCAAACGAAAAGAAAAAAAAAAAAGAAAAAATAACCAGCGAACGTTTTAAAAAATATTCTGCTGCAGAATTCGTAGTGTATAAACACGTCTATGAGGCTCCACGCTCCATAAACAGTCTGGGGAGTCGCAGGGTATTTACAGGCGGTGGGGGGGACGACACCCGGAGCGTCCCCAGCCCTGGGTGACACCCGGATGGTGCCCGTCGGGGGCACCGATGGCCCCGCTGAGGTAGCCCATGGGGGCAGCCACCCCCGGGGGGGGTTTGGGGGACCCAAAGCCCCGGGGACCCCACACCACGGTCACCGTGACGTCTCCTGGGGGGTGACAGCGGCTTCCCCCGCCCCGGTGAGCCCTTTCGGAGGAGCAGCGGGTGCCAACGGGGCACCCCGTTCTCCAGGTGCGGAAAGGTAAAGCCATTAAAATAACGGCAAAGAGAAGGAGCTGTGATGTTCCAGGTTCCACCCCCCCGGTATTTTGGGCAGGATTTGTGGGGGTGGCAGGGGGCCGTGGGGCTGGGGAGCGTACCGGGCGTTCGGGGCACGTCGCGGTGTCACAGGAGGCGTCGGGTGCTGCCGGGTGGCTCCCTCGCGCCCCACGCTGCGTCCCGGCCCAGGTTGCGCTGCAGGAAGGACGTCGTGTTCTCGCCGAGTCCCCCCCGGGCCCCCGCGCCCCGGTGCGGCTCCGCAGGGCCAGGTTTTTGGGGCGCGGGGCTCTTTTGCTTCAACCAGCGGGGATGTGTCCCCCCCTTAAAGTGCTGTGTCCTCACCCGTCCCCCCGTGCTGGTGCCGTAGTGCTTTGGTTGTCCCCGAGTCCCCGGGGCGGGTGGCGGGGCAGTCCGGGGGGGCTGCTGAGCTATACGATGTTTTCGGCGCCGGGGAGGGGGCCCTGGGGGGGGCCGGGGTCCTGCTTGCTGTGCAGCTGCGCCAGCTGCAGCACCGGCATGTTGCAGAGGGGACAGACTTTCCGCACCTCCAGCCACTTGATGAGGCACCTGGGGGGGCAAAAAAAGACACGGGGGGGGCATTGCAGTGATGCTGCAAGAAAAAAATACCCTGATTTGGTTTCCTGGACACCCCCTGGGGGATAAACCCCCCCCCGTGGGGACCGTGTGCCAGCCCTGAGCCCTCGTCACCCTCCCCAGAGCACAGATGCTGTGCAATTTTTAATTCCCCATTTAGGTGCCTTTACATTTTAAGACTTTTTTGGTGGGTGTGTGTATTTAGATGGATTTTTGTGGACATATATTTTATATGTATATATATAATTTATATATATTTATAAAACAGACAAAAATGTATATACATACACAAAAATACATAAAATACATATACACACAAAAAGGTGTAAATATATGCATTTTATAAATATGTAATCTACAATATATATATATACACATATGTGTATGTATCATGCATACCAAAGCGTTCTATGTTTCTATAAAATACATATAAATAAAATCTGTATCAACACATTTTTCAAGGCCAACTCCCAGAGCGCTGCTCAAATACCAACATTGAACATCAACAGCACTGGGGCTGTGAGCGCTTCCCTGGGGAGCTTGTTCCAGCGGTTCTCGGTATGTATTTATAAAGATATATCAATAATATATATNGTGTGCCAGCCCTGAGCCCTCGTCACCCTCCCCAGAGCACAGATGCTGTGCAATTTTTAATTCCCCATTTAGGTGCCTTTACATTTTAAGACTTTTTTGGTGGGTGTGTGTATTTAGATGGATTTTTGTGTACATATATTTTATATATATATATATAATTTATATATATTTATAAAACAGACAAAAATGTATATACATACACAAAAATACATAAAATACATATACACACAAAAAGGTGTAAATATATGCATTTTATAAATATGTAATCTACAATATATATATATACACATATGTGTATGTATCATGCATACCAAAGCGTTCTATGTTTCTATAAAATACATATAAATAAAATCTGTATCAACACATTTTTCAAGGCCAACTCCCAGAGCGCTGCTCAAATACCAACATTGAACATCAACAGCACTGGGGCTGTGAGCGCTTCCCTGGGGAGCTTGTTCCAGCGGTTCTGGGTATGTATTTATAAAGATATATCAATAATATATATGCAGATGTATCGCTGTACACAGGGGAAAATGTACAGATGAATTTTGGACTATATAAATCTATCTATCTCGAAGTGGAGGTGGTTTTGACAAGGTCATTTGCTGCTCCAAATGCTCAAATTCACTCGCTAAAGGGGATTTTGCTGCAATTCCCTGGAATTGGGGTGGGAGGGAACCCCAGTGAGGTGCAGGGGAACCCGCAGACCCCCCGCCCTGGGCAGGATGGGGTCCCCCGTCCCCCACACTCACTTTCTGTGGAAGGCATGTTTGCAAGGACAGATCCCCAGCTCGTCCTTGGGCTTGAACTCCTCCAAGCACACGGCGCAGATCTGAAAGAGGGAGAGAAGGCGATCAGCTGCTGGGAAGCAAAAATCAAACCAAATCAAACCAAACCACCTTCCCCAAAGTGATTATTTGAGGCAGCTGCCAGCTCCTCCCCAGCGCTCGCCTCGCCCCCGCCTCTGGTTGGGGAAAAAAAGGGCAATTGGGAAATTTTTTGCTATAAATCCTGTTTTTACAGTCACAGAATCATTTTGGTTGGAAAAGCCCCTCAAGATCATGGAGTCCAACCGTTCCCCCACCCCTGGCGCAGCCCCATGTCCTGAGAACCTCATCTCCGTCTGTTCAACTCTCCAGGGATGGTGACTCCCCCACTGCCCTGGGCAGCCTGTTCCAATGCCCCACAGCCCTTTGGGGAAGGAATTGTTCCCAGATCCAACCTCAACCTCCCCTGGTGCAACTTGAGGCCGTTTCCTCTGCTCCTGGCGCTTGTTCCTGGGGAGCAGAGCCCGACCCCCCTGCCTCCAAGCTCCTTTCAGGCAGTTTTAGAAGTTTCATCCAAGAAGCTGCACTTTTTTCAGCCCCCCATGCTGCAGAAGAAACATTTGGGAGGTTTCTGCATCCCAGAAGGGTAAAAACCCCACTAAATCCTTCCCAGACTTTGCCAAACGAGCTCTTTTCCCTACAGGCAAGAGCTCCAGCCAAAAGCTCCTTCCCCCACATTTTTCCTGACCCGTTTTGACTATTCCCGGAGGGATTTGGGATATTCCTGGCTGGTTTTCCCTGACCCCCCCGACAGTCCATCGATTCTTTCCGGCCACCCAAAGCTCATCAGAGACTTTTCTAGAGAGCGAGGAAGCGCTGGCGGAGCTGCTGGTGTCAGCCCCCGAGGACACACACATCTGGAGCCCCGGGAGAGCCGGGGAGAGGCGGCGGGATGGGAAAAAGAAGAGGAAAATCCAACCCAAACCCAGGAGGCTGAAGAGCTCAGCGGGGACTTTCCCCGCAAGCCCTGGCAGCCGCCCCGGGAGGTTGCAAAATCCCCCCCATCGCGCTTACTGTAAATACCAAAATCTAAAGGCCCAAAAAGGGATATTTTGGAGGGAGCTGGAGCAAAACCAGCTTTTCCCAGATTTCAGGGAAGAGCTCGAGCTGCTCTATCCCCTCCCCGTTTGGGCTGGGAGAGCCGGGAACAGCGGTGACGGAGGACAGAGGGTTATGAGGGTTATCGCTGCCGTTCCCGGCTCCGGCAAACTCCCAAATCCCCCCTGCAACGAGCTTCTCACCCCGGGACGTGCTTTTACATCCATGTTTCTGCACAAAATCCCACTGTAATTTAATTTAATGCGAACGGATCAGAAATAGGGACCTCTCTCCATCACCCTCCTGCCCTTGGGATTAAGCGCGTTGGCTGCGGAGGGTGAAACATGGGATGGATGGGCTCTTGTTCTGCTTGGGGAGCTAGAAAAAAATAGCAGCTTATAAACAAATGGAGCTGGTATTTAATAGACGAGCGGACTTGGGATGCGGGTGGGCATTTTTGGTGTCATTAGGGGAAGTAAATCCATCAGAAATCAACTTCAGCGGAAAAAAATGAGGCTGGAAATAGGGACACGGCCCCAAACTGGCCTGGAAACCTGCGGGGAAAAGCCAATGGGTTTGAAAGGTCAAGGGGCAGGTAGGCAGAGTGGATCAGGGTAACTTCGTTAGTCTGAGCCACCTTTCTGCCTCCTCTTAATTCGTTAACGCAGAGGAGCTGCTTCTGCGCCCACATTGTGGGGATGGAGCGGGCACCAGTGTAATTTCCCCTGAAAATTTAAAGTCATCGGTGCTTTGAGTTACTCCTGCCACGGGCTCTGCCCTCCTCCCCAATCTGAGAAGAAACCCCCACGGTTTTGGGGTTGGAAAAACAGGGTTTAATTCATAGTATGTCCAAGCAGGCCCCACTTTGCCTGCCTCTTCCCGCCAGCTCTTTGCAAAACTGCAAACGGGGAGCGCGAGGAGCAAGAGGATGGGGAGAGAGTTTAGTTCTGATTTCTATCGAATGCCAGCAGGGTTTAGTCTGCCCGAGCGCTGCGGCCGGCACAGACGTGCTGGATATTGTCACAGTCTGATGGTGACGAGGCTGAGAGGGACTGGAGGGGACATCACCGTCAAGGGACAGTTCATACACAGCGTCTGCCTCTTCTTGTCGCCACCGCTTTTTATCGTAGTGATAATAGTAATGTAGTAAATAATAAAAATAATAATGCGGAAAATAATAATGATGATGATGATGCAGTAAATAAAAAGAATGCAATAAATAAAAAGAATGCAATAGATAACAATAATGCAGTAAAACCAAAGGGGAACCCAGGGGGAGGAGGGAGGTGGTTTAATCCAGACCCGTTTTGCAGATGTGCTTTTACCAGCTGCGTTAATGAGCAATTAAGACTTTCTGAAAGAGAAAAGCAGTGTCGGGGAGCGATGGAGGTGCCGGTGCAGCCATTAACCTGTCCCTGCCATGTTCTCTGTAAGAGGGTAGGAGGCTGCAGAGCAAAACCTGCTGCCCATGGTGTATTTTGCTCCCGAAGGAGTTAAATTTGTGTTTTCGCACCCTCCTACCTGTGCCAGCCTTGGCCTGTCCCCCGTCCCCTCCCCAGCCGGAGGAAGAGGAGGGTGAGGGGGTTTTTGGACCACACTACGTGCTCACCTCGTGTAGGTTCAGCTCCTTCACCTTCTCCTTGAGTATAACCTGGAAAACAAAGCGCCGGGGTCAGGACGCAGCTTGTGCCATGAACATTCACCACAAAAACCTCCGGGAAGAAAAGACCCCGTTTAGCATCCCAGCAGAACTGGAAACTTCCAGTAAACTCAGCGCAGCATCAGGTCTTCACCCCTGTGCAGGAACCGCCAGCACAGCTATAATCACTAACACATGGACCAAACCCAAGAGGTTTCTTCCCAAATTTAAACCTCCTGGGCTCCCACACTCTGCAACAAGCTCCTGCGTGGACATCTGCCACTTGATTTTCACTCCATCCTATAAATCCAGGACAACCACGTGCTACCAGATCCTATCAGCCCAACTCCACCCAGATTCCTGCTCAAACGACAGATCAGAGGCAGAAAAAATTACACAAGCCCTGGAGAAAAAAGGACATTGAAGCAGCAACCTGACACCAACCTCTGGGCCGTGTTCATTTTAATGGGGGCGCTGGGTTGGCCAAGGGGACGTGGAGGTTGAGAGGACCCTACGAGAGCCCTGTGGCTGCGGGTGGCCCAGAGCAGTTGGGTCCAAGCCGGGGAGCAGATTTGGACCCCATAAAACGTCGTTTGATTGCTGGGGATGCGACCACATTCCTGCTCCCCAGTGGAGAATCAGGGAGGGTTTGCAGAGGTTGCCCAGTTGAGATGCTCCAGGGGTGGAGATGTCCCCACTGCTCAGGGACCTCGTCAGAAAATGCAGAACACTGCAGATTAACGGGTGAGAGACGCTCCTGGGGGGCCCAGCTGGCAGAAAAAGAATAAAGCAGCAAGGACAGAGGTTCGCCCGGGCATTGAAACTTCCCTTTGAAGACCAAAAGCCTCCCAAGGAGAAGAACAGCACAAGGAAACCTGCAGGAGTGACTGCTCCGAGGTGGATTTAGAGATAAGATGAAGGGGAGAAGACGACAACTTGCTGGGTATCGTATCTCACCTGTTTGTAGGCGTAAAGCTCTTTGTGCGCTTGATGTCTGAGCCTGCAATCGAAACAAGGGAGAAACGTGAAGACAGGCAAAAAAACCAGGGTAATACTCAAACACTTCATTTGCCTCCTTTCCAGAATAAATATGATTTTTTTTTAAATTTTTCGTTTCAGAAATAAGAATTGCCATACAAAATGATGCATTTAAGCAGCAGCCAGCATCCCCTGTGGCTGCGGAGGTAACATCTTCAGCCAGAAACACACAAACCTCCTCCTATTTTCCCCCTTCGACCTCCCTCATTTTCCACACACACATCCTCTGCACCATTACACCAACAAAAGCTGTTGTGTAAATCAGGTGCTGCCAACAAATACCTCCAGTTTCCAACAGTTTTCAGCCTGGACACACCACCTTTTCTCCAAGTGATGGGTATTCAGCCCTGGGCAAAGCTCCGCTCCTGCTCGAGCGGGGATGGGGACAGAGATCTCCCTCCTCAGGTTTCCCAGCAAAGTCCCCATCACTCGGGCAATGTTGGGTTCCTCAAACACGGCTTTATTTTCAGTTATAACATCAATCGTGCTGCTTTTGCCTCCCAAACTCTGAGGAAGAAGCATTTAACAAGAGATCATCTGCTGGGCTGAGCAAGCAGAGGATGGCGATTTATCCCAAGAAAACACCAGAGCAGAAAGCTTTGGATGAGAAGCAGTGGGATGTGTTCCACCTCTCAACTCTGTCACAGGGGGCAATTTAATAACCAGAGGTAATTAGTGTGGAGAACAGGAGCTGAGGGGAGACCTTCTGATCTCTGAACTGCCTGAAAGGAGCTTGGAGCCAGGGGGGTCGGGCTCTGCTCCCCAGGAACAAGCGCCAGGAGCAGAGGAAACGGCCTCAAGTTGCACCAGGGGAGGTTGAGGTTGGATCTGGGAACAATTTCTTCCCCAAAGGGCTGTGGGGCATTGGAACAGGCTGCCCAGGGCAGTGGGGGAGTCACCATCCCTGGAGGGGTTGAAAATACAGAGATGAGGTTCTCAGGACATGGGGCAGTGCCGGGGGTGGGGAACGGTTGGACTCGATGATCTTGAGGGGATTTTCCAACCGAAATGATTCTGTGTTCTATAATGAGCTGCCAACAATCACAGGAGAATGGACCTTTATCTTGGGATTTTGGGGGTTTTTATCAGGAGAGCAGGTGGGCTGTGCTGTGTTCCAGCACAGGGTGATGAGCCCATGCGATAGAATCATAGAATCATTTTGGTTGGAAAAGACCCTCAAGATCATCAGGCCCAACCGTTCCCCCACCCCTGGCACTGCCCCATGTCCTGAGAACCTCATCTCTGTGTATTTCAACCCCTCCAGGGATGGTGACTCCCCCACTGCCCTGGGCAGCCTGTTCCAATGCCCCACAGCCCCTGACCCAGGGCTCTCCCCACTTCAGGGAAGGAGATTATAAAGGTGTTTCCTCCCACCTACCTTTCAAACCACTGTGCTCAGCACAATTAGGAGTTTTTTTGGTGGGTTTTTTCGTCCCCATCAGCATCCATTCCTGGAGCAAATCAAGGGATGGAGACAGAGGGGATGAATCTATTCCAAAAGCGCCAGCCAGTGGCAGCAGGAATTTGAGACCAAGAGCAAAGATCCTGTCCCATCCCATCCCATCCCATCCCCTCTCCTCCCTCTGCAGCCTCCCCTCTCCTGGGGACCCAGCAGAACAGCAAAAACAAAACCACATCACATCCCTCCTGAGTTTTCAGTCCAAACCATTATTAACAAAACATCTTTCCACGGCACAACAAGCAGCAGCGCATTTTCCACAGCCCGGCAGAGCGCTCTGCAGGCATCAGCTGGCCGGAGAAGGCAATTATGCTCCTAAAATAAATATGTTTTTTTCTTAAAAGAAAATAATATTGCTTCTCATTACAAGACATAACATCTAGTGAAGTTCTCTGAAAACTCAAGAGGGAAGTCATCAAGGCTAACGAGTTGGCCAAGGACGTTAACATGATGTCAGCGTGTGTCTGTTGAGCAGCCATAAAAATATTTTCCCCAGCCGGGCTCAGGCGTGATTTCAGATGGGAAAACCCCCTTGCCTGTAATTTCACTTCTCCAAAAATATTCTGGGGGTTGTTTCAAACCCTGGCTGTTCCATCCTGAGCTCTCGGACGCTTTCTGGTCCTGCAAGGCCGCAGTGGGCGACTTATATAAACAAGATGTAAAAATACATATACCTGTTCTCTTTTTGCGCAAAACCAATCCTCCCCCAAAATATCATGGACCTTAAAAGTCGAGGAATGGGTAAAAATGCATTTTAATGTTGCAAACAGAGCTGAGAGATGCAGTAAATCAGCTCCTGAGCTTCAAATTTAGTGGGGACTCATCTTCCCCCCTCCACTGATGCTGCCCAGCAGGGATCCCGCCTGCAGAGCCACAGATTAAATTGCAGCAGGCAGGAGGGAGAAGGTTGGGGTCCATCCCTGCACCACCAACCCGAGCAGAAACATGAGCAGAAGATGGAGGAACAATAGAGAAAACAGGATGAAACCAGCCCGATCCGCAGGGATCCCCGGCGGCTGGGAAACGGTTATGAAATACAGATGGGGAAAAGCAAGATGCGCGGCTGGAGACGGCGTACGAGGGGAAAAACCCTCCCAGCATCTGTCTAACGGCTGCTGTGATGAACCGAAGATAAACCCACCAGAGGGAAAGTGTCCTGCAGAACAAGCTCGAGCATCTGTGGTGGCAACTGGACCAGTGATGGGGAAGAAGCGGCCACCTGGCCATGGATCCCAGCAGCTCCGTGTTATCGGAGCGTGGATGCTGCGATGCCATGGACCGGTGCTGAGCTTTTGCTAGAAAAAGCACCACCCCTAAAGGTTAGAATCACAGAATCATTTTGGTTGGAAAAGCCCCTCAAGATGACGGATTCCAACTGTTCCCCACCCCTGGCACTGCCCCATGTCCTGAGAACCTCATCTCCGTCTGTCCAACCCCCCCAGGGATGGTGACTCCCCCACTGCCCTGGGCAGCCTGTTCCAATGCCCCACAGCCCTTTGGGGAAGAAATTGTTCCCAGATCCAACCTCAACCTCCCCTGGTGCAACTTGAGGCCGTTTCCTCTGC
>VWYH01010688.1:0-86766 GCA_013399365.1 Pampusana beccarii
AACTGAAACAGACGTAACATGAGCGTGGTCCTATAAATTATCAATGGTTAATAAAGAGGGTCTCAGCCTGGCTCAGCTCTCTGCTCTGCCCGGCTCTGCGCTCCTTCCTGAGCAAGATCTCTGCCTGTGTGTGCATCTTTGTCTGCGTCCCGGTGTGCGTCGTTCCTCATCACCGCACTTGATAATGTTTAATTTTGCTTACGTTTATTTTTTTAGTAGTTATTTTCTTAACTAGGAATTTTCATAACATCTAGCAAATTTAAAAATATTCCCGTTGGTTTTATTTTACTGCATAGGTGAGAGAGACAAAATAAATGACACAAAAAAAACCAACCAAACCTCTTACCCCTATGCCAGTGGGCTGTTTATTTTCTTCCAATAATATATGGATGTTCTAGTTTTATCAGTTAATTAAAAGTTTAAAGAAAAACAAGTCTGCTCTTTTATTTGCTATTTTACAAGAAGAGATGGCTGAGTTACTAACGTAATAACATTTATTCCTCTAACTTAAAAAAGCCTAGTAAGAATCTTACAGATATTAGTGAGCTTTGGATCAGAAGTGAGTAGGCAAGGTTCATCTCTTTTTTGTTCAAGAACTAGAAATGACTGCAATTAAACATCACAGTAGCTAATGAAATACAGCTTTGAAGTAAAATGTAATACTTCTCTTAAAGTTAGGGTGTTTGCATGGTACAAGAAAGATGTTTAAAGTGTATCTCCACTTCATCAAAAAAAAAAAGAGAAAAAAAGCAATTTTTCAGCTAAAACAAACAAACAAAACCCCAGAACATCATAAATCCAAATTGAGTGAACAGATCTTATAAAATAATTTCTTGGTGGTTTTCTGGCTCAAGTTTTGCCATTCACTAATTTTTTTCATTTGTTGGCATGAATAAAATTAACCTCTGAATTGAACTAATCAGAATTAAGAATTAATTAGAATTAATATTAATAAGAATTAATAAGAATTAATTAAGAATTAATATTAGTGAATTTTGTATCTGGTTTGGTGAACAACATTTGATTTATATCATTGCAAGTCTTTAAATTCTATACAAAGAGAAGAAATGTCTATTGGAAGAGTGCAAATCTTCATGCATAAAGTTGGTATACTAATATGGATTTGGAGGAGTTCACTTAGTAAATTGCTGCTGCTGCTGCTTTTACAAATTGCATAAGTTATTATAGTAAAATTAAAGAGATTTCTGCTCTTGTAAACATAGCTATTTCAAATACTGAAAATTTATTATAGAATGAGAAAAAAGTATTAATACTCTTTTTCTAGTCTGTTTCATATTTCTGTGAGGATCTTGATATTTCTCTGTTCAAATGATTTATTTTTAGAATGCTTTATCATAACCAGTTTTTAATTACTTGTATTAAGCCGAAGATACTGTTTAGTATCCAATTCAAGGGATATTAACCTCAAAACTTGGCAATGTAGGCAGATATGTTACATAATCATAAATTCAATGTACAAATAAACAAGGCAAATTGTTCATAGACGAAGGGCCATATAGATTTTAAACTGTAAGAAAGTTTCTGAATGGGGAAAAGAATCAGTTTCTGAACAGATAAACTACATTTTACTAAGGTTTCCTGGTTTTCCTGATGCAAGGGCAAAGTTAAGCTTTATTTGCTTCTTTTAGTGAAACGTTATTAGTATCTTCTCCTTATCTAATGTTACTTTAGTAATGCTAATAAACAAAAGCATTTAATGAAGATGGGTCAGTTCTGGTTTTCATACTGTAATTGTACTCTTCTTTATTTGCTTCTCATATACCTCCACGTTTATTTCTTGAGGATACAGTGTTCATTCCCAGCTCTGTAATACAACAAAACTGTACTTCAAATTCTTGAAGCAAGGAAATATTCTGTATGAATTAGGGAGAAATTTAATAGTAAGTGTGTTCCAGTAGATTTTCTGTGTGATTTCCTGTCATATCACATTGCAATTATTACTAGAGTGAAATGCTTTTCGGATGACATCACATGGAACCAGGAAAAACTGAATATCTAGCAGACATTCTACTCAATTAAAGGCTGATGATGTACTGGGAGTAGGAGGAGTACTTCAGGCAATAATTTTATCAGGATAGATACTGCGTTTTGGAAGCAGAGTTTTATCTAAAGATGAATTTATTTAAGGGTTGGTTTAGCTTATTGTTTTTTAATTAACTTGATTAAATAGATGATCACTACTGTTCTGTAAATTCGTGTTGTTACAGCTATATATGTGTACCTATTTTTGCACAAATCTTTGAATACTTCTTTAGGACTTTAGCATACTTTGTGTTGGTTTAAATACTTTTTCAAATAAACTGTCCTCTTTTATTTCTAGATTTATTACAAGAATTATTAAATGGGACTGCACTGCACAGCCAGACACCTTACTGGTTGTATATACTGTCTGCATTTTACACAGTAACCTTCAGAAAGATACTCCTCACTGCAGCTTAAAGCCACAGTTCTTGACTGAACTATCAGCCAGGAGAATTGATCAAAGTGTATAGAGGAGACTAGTCATGAAAAGTGAGTGCCGTATAAATATAGATTTGTCCCAAGTTTAGAGAAAAGTGCACTAGTTACTTCAGTGATGTATAAAATACTTGCATGAGTATTTGCTGTCAGGCGAGGAGGATGCTACTGTAGGTATTTTTCTTGTTGTTGATGCTCTAACTCAGAAATGTAGTGCTGCTCAGCAGAATTATAGTGAACTCTGACCCTGAGAAATCTAAATCCTGTGGCTTCTTCTTAGCAATCATAGTTCCTCACAGCATAAACCACAAAAATCTTGTCTGTAAAAGAAACCACAGAAAATAAACAGCAGCCACTAGACGTCATAGTAGAAATTTCACAATTGCAGTTAACATAGCAAAAAATAGTCATGCTAACTTCCAAAAACAAATAGCCCCCTTCTTTCTATCCTTAGAAAAGATGGATAAAGGTAGGTAATTATTTTGTAATAATATGTGATCTAATTTAATTATCCCATTTTGCAATAATACAAGAGAGTGGAAGTACTGAGGATCCAGATACATCATCGTCACACCAACTTGAAATAACGCAGTCCAATATGTGCTCTGGTTTTCTTAACAGAATATTAGCTATTACAGTGATGGTGTTTGAAATATGTTAAAAAAGAAAGAGTACTGTAAGTACTAGCTATCTGTGACACAGCATATAAAAATAAAAAATATTTAGCTTTGAGTTTTCTTAAATTTTCTATGATCTTTTTCCATCAATACAATTTAAGAGTTCATACCATTTCCTTGATTAAAAATGCAAGGAAGGAAGTGAGGATTCAAAAATACTGCATATACAGGACAAAATGACAAAAAAGAAGAGCAATTATTACCAATTAAATATTTTGTTTTAAAAAACAGTTAATATTAAAATATTAGTTGTTGTTTTAATGCTGTCAGTGGCAATTAAGTGATGAGGTATTAAAACATAGACGTCATGGAAATTGGCTAAAATACCTGAAACCAATGACACTGCTCTGGGATCAGGATGAGTGAGGAAACCAGTGAAAAGATACATGAGAAAATGGTAAAACTGGTGAACGGTTTAATGCAATAGTATATGAGAAAACTCAGTTAAAAGAAAATGAGCAGACACATAGTAGTTGGAGTTTGATTATTTTACCCATTTGCTACTTGGCAGTCTCCAGCAAGCCATCTAGCTGGAAAATGCTGTCTTATCACGGGCAGAAGGATCCACTGTCATTCCCACATTCATGCTCCTGGGATGATAGTCAGTTTGAAGCAATGAAAAGTCTGAGTTGTGAATTCTTGGGAGATTCAGGTCTCCCTGTATCTGATCTGAGTCCAGCTCAGAGATCTGAATACTAAGTCTAGACTCAGGATAACTGAAATTGCAGTGGGTCAATTTTTTAGCCTACCACTGTGTATATGAGCATGTAATTTGTAACTGTGGATGCATATACATAAATGAAAGTGCAGTTTTCAAAGCCATCTGTTTAGCTCCTGCTGAGTTTAAAAAAAAAAATACTGGGCTTCTGGAAGGATGTCCAACAACAGAGTTCATTCCAACAGAGATCATAAGCTTTTTTTTTCTACAATGTTTTTCACTGGAAGCTTAAGTGACTGAAGAATGAGAGATTCTGCCAAGGCTAGCCAAGTGTTACACAGCTGGTGTAGAGCTGGGAAACAGCTTATTTCTTCAATGAACTGCATTAAGGCAGGGTCTAAAGGCTCTTAGCTTTTCTATTTTTGAGACCTTTGAAGGTTGTCTAACAGGTCTTACAAAACTGAGAGCATTGGCTATGTATGGTTCAAACAACTGAGCTCTGCCAGTGTACACTTATATATGTTTAAAAGGTAGATAATAGTATGTGAAAACCTAACCCCTGAGTGGAACCAAAATTTCATCCAGTATCTCTCAGTTTTTTATTTTATTCCAGCCCCCTCCCCAATAAGCTCTACATAAGACTGTCGGTAATTATATTTTATATAAACAAAAAAGAGAACATGACATTACTAGAATCGGATTTGTTAGGTT
The DNA here is from genome assembly GCA_013399365.1 of Pampusana beccarii. Taxonomy (NCBI): domain Eukaryota; kingdom Metazoa; phylum Chordata; class Aves; order Columbiformes; family Columbidae; genus Pampusana; species Pampusana beccarii. The sequence goes on from VWYH01010688.1 coordinate 4,525, forward strand.
TTCCACATCAAATGATGGAAGAAAATCTAAAGAGTTAAAGACATGCACAGAAAGAAAAGTTGTAAACGCTTTTCTTTCCAGACTTATGTGACATTCGAAGATCTGGAGAGAACAGAAAACAGATCTAAACAATTGACAAATGGCAGTACAGTAAAAACGCAAGGATATTTTGTAACAGATTTGAAAAGTAAATGAAAAATTGCTAAAGCTTCCAAAAAGCCACCAAATTAACATAAGCGCTAATGTTGTTAATAGTAAAAAGTTTGTGTTACATAATGGATACTTTAATTTTAAAAGGTCAAGAAAACTTTGTTCTCATTTAAAGATTGTTTGCTTACTGCATATTTTGAGTTCTCAAAAATGTGTGCGGACATGGAAAACATAGATAACAGACTTCTGTTTCCCAAAAAATATTACGACATGACGTGGAGGTAACAAAACAGCAGGGTATTTTCATTCCTGCTTGCCACCCAGTTCTAGGATGATAGCAATTGTTAGCATCTTACATAGAATATAACTACAATTTTCTCTAAGATGAGGAGATAAAATTTCATTGATACAAGGGTTAGTGACAAGGTTTGTCTTAGTTAACTAACTCATCTATGTTTTCAGATAGCTAATCGAGAAAAAAAAATTAGAAAAATAACGAAGTAAATAATAATAGATGAAAAAAATGAAGCTTCAAAGAATGACTGTATGAAAATCTGAGTAAATTATGAAAGTAATGTGATCCTTCTAATTTTTGCACTTTAGAGTCTCTTGAGAGGTAATTTATGAACAAAATAGAGCAGAAGTCACTGAGATTCTGGTCATGATCATGGACACTGTTGCCTGCAGCCATGATTTGAAAGTGAAAACGTGTACAGCTATGTGACCACTCTCCCAAAACATGAGAAGCAACATGTACCAAGCTCAAGACAATGGAAGGCAACAGTTTCTATAACTTCTCTTTCACTCTGACATAAGCCTGCCCCTGTTATTCTGTAGTTTACAAGGTGCATTGATTCATTAGTGTTCTACAAAGATGTCATGGTTTCACACAGAATCACAGGATGTTAGGGATTGGAAGGGACCTCGAAGGATCATCTAGTCCAATCCCCCTGCCGGAGCAGGAACACCCAGATGAGGTTACACAGGANATATGCTCCACTCCCTTCATCATCTTCATGGCTCACACTTGTTATAATCTCTTCCTTGCTTATCCTGATTTAGACCTTATATCCTTATTTATACCTGCCAGTTTGACAAGAAATTGTATGCTCTGCACAGGCTTAGTTAACAGAGAAGGACACTTGAGAGACTTCCTTCTCGTGCAATCTAAATCGGGGTGTCAAACTCATTTTCAGCGGGGGCCACATCAGTGTCATGGTTGCCTTCAAAGGGCTGAGTGTAATTTTAGTGCTGTATAAGAGTAGTTATATTTAGACAGTCCTAAAATTACATTAAACAGAAATCTTCAAGTTTCTTCCTGCATGATTATATTGAAGAGCCAGGTTGTGTAGAGATGGAAGAACCACAGGTTGCTAAATGGGCATGTATTTCAAGTTATATTCCATGTTGGAATAAAATAAGCACAAAAAGTGAATAGTATAGAAAAAGAGACTTGCAGCAATATTCTCCTAACTTACAGTTTTTCTTTCCTGTCTTCCTGATAAAACTCACATTTTGAATTGTATACTTTGAGGAAGCAAAGGATTTTTGCATCCTCACTGAAGACAAAAGCCTGTGTCATATTAAGTCTGGAAAACAGCATCGGTTTTAAATTTAGCCTGTCTACAAATAAGCTACAGAACTGTGAAATAATTCAGTTTATGAGGAAATGCATCAGAGTGGAGTAGAAAAAAAGCTTCTGTTAGACATAAGCAAGGCTGAAAAGATTTTAAAGAAATAGTGCATGTTTTTCTCTTCTGGAAATGTGATTTATGCTAAAGAAAATATATTTTGCATTTCTGTCAGATAAAACCCATATGTCCTGAAGTTACTAGTCTATAGCTCAATGTACCAAAGGCTTGGGGAAAAAAAAATGCCTCAACCACCTTCTTCAGTCGCTTAGTAAGTGCTAGAAAACTGTTTTATTGTCACATTTCTGTACAAAAGATCAGCTTATTAGAAAAAGCTAATTAACAATAAAAGTATAGCGAGTTTGGCCAGCACAGCAAATAACTTCTCTCTAGTTATTCTAGTATTGTTAGTAAGGTGGACTCGTAAAGGTGCCTGTATAACTATCTTGTCCCAGAGTTTATTTATCTGCCTTACTATGAATTTAAATGTTTGTTCAGTTGCACTGTTTGTATTAATACATATGTTTTAGTTTTCTGGAAAATTTCATAGTTTAGCTGCTCTAGGATCAAATATTGGATTGTTGATGTTCTATTGAAGGCAAATGTCAAGAGAAAGTGTTTGAGTAATGCTAGCATCTCCACTTAAAAATCAGTTTGTACAGTAGTTCTCCAGCATATGAGACTTACTGTATTCTGATATTATGATACAGTTAGAGAAAAGACTTCATTGATAAGTGAAATAACAGTATTTAAACTTACCCTACAATGATGCAATTTTGCAATAAAATTCCCAGTCCCCCTCCTGTGTCACCTAACCACGAACTCTGTGGTTTGTTCAGACCTGTAAGTGTGATGTCTAACCAGCTACAAAGCCACATGGAACAGAAGTGTTGAGTTCTTGCTGCATCCTTTCCCTAGACAGGACAATTAGCTTTGTTCTTTGCACCTTCTCCAAGCTCATCTTGTGGAATTCGAAGGAATTTATACTTTCTTTTATTTTGGTTGAAACAGGCAAGAGATTCAATGTGTTGCTGCAAGGAGAAAGTAGGAATGCAAGTCAGGCAATACGGGCACAGTGACACTGCAAGTCTTATTTCCTTAGGAAAGAAGCAACTCTTGTTGATCTATAGACATCACATAAATACCATATTTTCTCTAGCCCAGGTCTCCGAAACCATAAGACAAATGAGGAAGTACTTCTGTATCATAGTAACTACACAGAACATTCCACAGATAAAGTCAGTAAGCAGCACTGGGAAAACATTAAACCTAGTGAAGGGTAGTGGATGGTATAAATAATAATGACACCTATCAAGTAGAAATTGTAGCCACTGAAGAAAAAGAGCTGAGACAGGTACAGACAGATGGGGGAAAGTTTACAGCCAGTTTGACATGTCCCGCAAAAACAAATAATAAATTAAGAAATTATGTAACTCAGTAACATATGATCCAATACATTACGCTTGGCTCTGATTGTCCTCTGGTTGTTCTAAAGTAGAGAGAGGGGCAATCTGGAGCTGAGAAAGAAAAAAAAAAAAAAGTTTGAACCTCAGAAAAAAATAGTTTCTGCACTAGTTTAGAATAGTGGAGACCATGATTGCTTGTCCTTGGTCTGCCACACATTTCATGCCTGACCACAAGAGCATTCTTAAAGCTTTCTCCACTTCAATTTCCAGTGTGCAAAATTACAATAATTACAGAGAAAATAATATAAACAAATACTTAGATTAGATCTACTCCTACTTTCTATGCTAATTTGAAATCTGAAGAGACTGTTTCATGGCACTACTGTTAAATAGTAAGATTAAATAATTGCACCAAATAATAAAGGTAGCTAAAGCAGAAGAACTTACTAAGGCATGACGAATATACTAAAGATTTTGTGTCACCATAGAAAGGTATGAAAGTACATAAGATAAATTGATAGATACAAAGGACTTCAAGTTGTTGTGGGCAAGTGGTAGGCCTGAATATCTCAGCTAATAACACACCTTGGGTCATTGCTGGTCTCATACTACTGGGACTTACTAGTTCTGTAGTTCTTGCAGGCATCTTCTCACGTTTGCAGAGGTCTACTTACCTGCCTTCTGTGCCATGTGATAACACCAGCTGCTGCTGAAATGCAGCCAACCTTGAAAGTAGAGCAGTTGTACTCATACAGAATTGCAATCTAAATCAGACTGGGTTTGGGCTAGCTCAGGTGTCTCCTGTCACTCAAGCTTTCTACAAAGAGTACAGCTGAGAACACAGACAAAGTGAATGGGCCATCTTACTTATTCTTTTATAACACGAAATGGAAGACAGTGAGACTGGAAGACAATATGTTTAAAATTGTAGAAGGAAATGTTTGAAAGCAACACAATGTAAGGAAATAGAATATTTGAGACGGTTTAATAAGTTCTAAAATAATTTGTTTATATGGCTAATGAGAATCTATTGGACTACTTCGGGCATGGTGTGAAAATTATTATGTAAACTGTCATGTTTCTGGGCTTAAGCCAGTTATTAAGACCACTATTTGATAAATCACTAAAACATGTTAAGAACATGCAAAGTTTCATTCAAGGTAATGGAACTATTCATGCCTAAAGATAGGCTGCACTTCAGTGCTTTAGTGGCTCAGGAGTTACAAGTTCATTGTTAGAAAGATAATACAACTATGAGCAGGTTCTTTTGAAGGTGTCTATTATGTCTTTCCTTTATCCTAAAATAAATAGAAGTTATTGTCAAAGGCAAGATATTACGATAGATGGACCAGTGGTTTAATCCAATAGTTAGTATCTTCTCATATTATCCTTTAACTAGCAACTTTTTTAATGCTAGTTTTGTTTTTCATTTTTCTGTGATGCATAGAGGAAAAAAGAATAATATGCCCTGTCTTTTGCATGTTCTGTTTGATCTCTCTAAAAAATAGGTGTATCCACTAGGAAATGTAAATTATTAGAAATTTATATACTAGGAACAGACAATGGACACTACCTTTTTTAAACGTTATATAGCATGCAGGTTTTTTTAAGTAGATGGGAAAATAATTTAATTCTTCAGCAATGATGTCACTAAGCTTGTAGCCCAAATGGTGTTCTCATTCTTGGCAAGTAACATTAAACAAAGAATATATGGTTTTCAAATGCTGTCTAGATTCAGTAAAAAGCATTCATGCAAACAAAATCTGTTGTTGTGTCTAGAAACTGTTGTTTATCTTTAGAATGGAGCCATGTTAATAGTTTTAATATGCTAAAACTGTGAGGTCCTAGATGCACAGAATAATCAAATTCTGATCACCTGACTAAATTTCACTGTCATAACACGATCTGAATTAGAACTATGTGCAAGAGAAAGGGCTTGAGGCTTCAGCATTCAAATATTTTCTGAGTAAGTTGTGCACAAATTACATAACATAGAAATCTTTTTTATTGTTACTTTGCATGGAAAGTATAGTTGCGTTTCTAAGTTTTAGCTCTGTTTTCTTAAATGTCTAGAGAAAATATATGTATGATAGGTATAACAGTCATTATGCTTCATCAATATAAAAGTTTGCTGATCTGACTAGGCTGATATCTTTCTTTTCTGGAATCTTGAGGCAGATGTATGCTGAAGAGAGTTTTGGTTCAAAGTGGTTTATGTCCACATCCAAAATCATTAAAGTCAATAGTGGGATCTCAGTGCTTTTCATGTCCTCTGTTTTCTGCTAAGTTCTTATAATCTCATCAAAGGGTACAACGGTATTCCGTGCAAATATATAGAGTTATCTTCAAATTCATTTTACAGAAACTAAACGAGGACCAAAACTTTTCGGATGAGAATTGTATCCCTAGTAGTAGATAAAAATATACATATAGAAATAAAATAAAATGAGCAGCATATTCTTGTGATGATTTATTTGACTGCCAACATGAATTTCCAGTTTTAGCTTTTCTCTTTTTACCTAGACATTTACATTGCATTATCAAACGGTGCATAGTGCAGTTTTTGCATGGGGTGGAAGTCATTCCCTTGGGGATGACTGACCACTGGAACAGAACTGCCCAGAGCAGTTGTGGAGTCTCCATCCTTGGAGATATTCAAAAGCAATCTGGACATGCTCCTGGGCAACCAGCTCTAGGTGGCCCTGCTTTGATCAGGGAGTCTTCAGATGGTCTCCAGAGCTGCCTTCCAACCGTAACCATTCTGTGATTCTGTGATTTCATTTCTTGCATCTCAAAAAAGAAGGGAATACATGTGTTGGTGTCTAGATGAAGATTTCTGTTTGTATTAGCATTCAGAGCTATCTTTGTGAAGGTACTCACTTTAAACTTTTAAAGTTTCCAATGCAGAAAAGTTAATATGGTTCTCAATTTTCTTCATTATCCTTCAGTTTTTCTCTACCTATTAGTTGTCGGGGGAAAGGAGGCAAATAACTTTACTGCCTTCAATGTGTCTCTAGTTGGAACCTGATAAGGACTGAGAAAAAGAACAGGGAGGCAACATTACTCCTCCAAATTGGTGAGTGCAACCAAATAGACAGTATGATATTCTAGCTAGGCAAAGGCTCAGCAAGTGAGAATAAAAAAAAAAAAACAAAAACAAAAACAGAAAATAATTTACAGGTATCCTTTTGGGGAAAAGAGTATATGACTATGTGTGTCATTTTGTCTGGGTGGCTCCCCTAATAAGCTGGCAATCCTTATCCAGTTTCAATCACATTTGACCAAATTGAAAGTGTCTCAGTGAGAAGTTCTCATAAGTCTGAATATAGGTAACAGAGAAGGATTCATTAAAGGTCTAGTTCAAGAAAAGCCTACATCTATATTCATTGCCAAAAAAACTACATGGGAGAAAAAAAATCTTGATTTCTTCAGCCACAGGAAACACTTCAACCAGAGTGTGTATCTTTTTAAACATCTGCTTCAAATAATGACAGAAAAAATGAAGTCAGGAACCAAGTGTTAGTATTGATATTTCAGTGTGACTTGTCTTAATATTTACCTAGTGTCCAGGAAAAATGATGAGGAAAAAAAACAAGCAGTGCAAGATCAGAGGATGAAAGAAAAGAAATGGCAACTATATGAAGTAGGTTCTTTTTCATTGAAAATGTTCATCTATGTTGTCTAAACATCTTTTCATCTCAATATCACTGTGACTTTCAGTGCAACAAAGAAAGAATATCTCTATCTCAGTTACATACCATACTGTAGTAAAGCACAACATCCAGACCGTTCGGATAACTGTATAATTATCAAGGCAAGTAAGACACTATAAGCCATTTCTAAGATCATATACAAGCAAAATAGTTAGTTTCCGTAGGTTGGTTTCTCATTGCTTTCGTTTGCTCTTCCATGTTATTAAATTAGTCTCAAAAGGTCTTCAACAGAGGAAAGATAAAAGAAAAACATAAAATAACCAAAAAAAAAGAGGAAAAAAGTAGGTAAAAGGAAATTAAAAAACAAAGCGGAGGGGAAAGGTTAAATGAATATTGTAATAAAAGTAACAGCTATCCATTAAGAAAAAACAACTCCAATGGAGTAAAATTCTTCTATGCAAAACCAGGAAGTTTTAAATCCCTGCTAGGAAGAGTTTAGGGCTCCAAAACTTAGTAGTTTTTTAAACGTTGTTTGGTAGTGGTTTTGTGGACAGAGCTGATCATTCTACCTTCATAATGAATCCACCCACATACATATATGAAGCGTAGGTTTTCTAAAGGCTTGGAAATGATACATTCTTGGTAGTTACAGGGAAGCAGAACCAATATTTTTCTGTCATTTAAATAGGAAAAAGCACTCCAATGTGCATAACTAGTACCAGTTGACTGCAATTAAAGCAGTCCTATGGGACAGGTAAGGAAAGGTACCATTTTTGGGGAGACACAAGAAGATAGTTCTTTGTCCTCTGCTGCTGTGAGGCATTGCCCTCTCCTCTTCCAGGTTAGTTTGGAATATGAAGAGCAAATTACAACTGAGTGGATTCTTGCCTTCTCAAGAGTTTGGAAACCATATCACTTACAATTTGAGACAGCCGCGGAGTTGTGTAGATGCCGCACAGCTTGCCATTTAAAATTGTGAGGGGAAAAAAAATCCATCTTTCTTACATCTTTTCAAATGACATGATTTTTCTTACATAATGACAGAATCTAAGATCTGATTCCTTATTTTTAGTTGCTGTAGTAGGTCTGTTACATACAAAAATGTTTATTTGCCAATGGTGTCACATCCTACTTCACAGACCCAGTCCCAGTGCTTAGGAATTAATAAACTTTCCTACAGCATGATACAAAAATTTCTTTAGCATCTGTAATGCAATCTTCTTCATGTAAAACTGAAATTAAGCAACCTGTGTGGATTATATCTTATTTCTGAGAATCTCTGACACAAGCATGTGTGATCATTTTGCAGTTTCTTATGTCAGTTACTGATCTATCATGAATATTTTTTGTAAATTTATGTACAAAATAACAACTAATGATGCTTGCTTCATATATATTAGTGTTTCAAATTCGGAGTCTAAGATGTTTTAGCTGCTGATTTAGCTTTGCCCAAGGTTGAGAAATTTGTACGTTCTTTCTCTCACCTGCTTTCATGTAATAATTTTCTGGCATCTAATTAAGTAGTGACCTGAGACTGGATAAGGTCATTCTTTATCCAAGTACCTATTGTCACAAGCCTTTCATGGAAGCTAATAATGTTTTTCACATTTATCTGTCTATTGGATTTGGCCCAGGCTGTGAATATGACGCCCAAGAGACAGAAGTGTGAATGCACTAGGAAAACAAAAAAGGAATTTATTTTTTAATAAGTATTTTAGAAAATCTAACCTCCTTTTTGCCTCATAGATTTTATTTTTTTTTTAGCCTTTAATGTTTGTCCTAGAAGACTTTTTATCTACGAAGGTTATACCAGCTGAACTAGAAATCACACAGCAGAATTAAATGTAAAAGGAAATTGCAGTAAGGCAGTTGGAGTAACACAGAGCAAGAATCAGCTTCAGGCAGGAAATTTTAACATGCTGAGGTAAAAACTGTTTTGCAAATTTGCCAGTGTGTTGAACAGGCTGGTCTAATACATTCTCCCTTCACATTAGCTCTCTAAGATGTAACACAACCTCAGTGTACCCAGGGAGGCAGCGGTTCACAATGGGAAGTATTTGCCATTCGTTGATAAGGCAAGTCATGATCCTTCACCTATGGGTTTTCTATTGTGTAGAGAATAGTTTATCTCATGCTGAGGTGCAGTATTTGTACTTACAGTTACACTGTTTGGATAGAGAAGGGAGGGATTGCTAATGGGAGTCTTCACTTTTGAGAACTTTCTTCTTAAGAAGATTCTTCTCTAAAAATTCTCACATTGTGTGGTGCACTGAAGAGGCAGGTAAATTGAATTTCAAACTTGCATTGGAGATAAGCCTCCCTTATCAGGGACAGCTAAGTATTCCCAACAGATCAGTTTATCTAGAAATGTAACTATAGATGCAGGATTGTAGCTTAGACTTTGTGCTCACAGGGGTGTTAAAAACAAAGGATTTCCTTTCTACCACACAGTTCTTCAATCTAGGTATAAAAGGGTTATGGACTGCTAAACGTCTGCTTACTCTACAGCAGATTGGGTGGGGAACAGACATTGGCCTGGATATTTGAATTATTTGAAAGAAGTTGAGTGAATATTGGACTTTGCTACTATTTTAGACAAAAAAAATGTATTAGTGCTAAAGATGGGGTTTGTTTGAGATGTCCTGCAAACAAATCAAACCTGAAACTTGATACAGTCTCAAATGATTACAGTACATTGTAAGTTAAAATAAAATAAACCAACCAACCAACAAAACCCCATACTTTTTTCTATACAATAGTGTTTAATTGTAGCTCTTACTGTTGTAAGCACTAAAGGCCAGAAAGTTCTTCACTCATGTGCACAGCTTTTATTGCCAAGACCCAGCAACTGTCCTGAAAATATTCGGATTTTCAGCTTGTTGCTATAGCTGCCTCTTTCATCCATGCTTTTCATCCATGATGTAGCTTACACTAAGAATGCTGTAGTTGTAACATGCTCCTTGCTGTCTTAAGTAGTTTCCACAGCAGTACTGTTGGAGTGTTTGTGAAGCTTACCATATGGTTTCCACGCTTCAGCGCTGACCAGGTTCTCGCTATTACCAACAGACATGAACAACACATCTTCAGAAACTCACGTTCTTTACTCCTTGCATCTTGCATCAGTTCATCCTTGCAAAAGATCGGTAATAAACTGGTCTTCATTAAAACAGGAGAAAGTGAAATCAATTGTTCTATATAAGTAAAGCTGCTGCCCATACCCAGGACACTAATCTGTGGCTGCTCTACTAGCACTGTTTGTCCTTGTACACTTCTTGAACTTACTTTACACTTAAATGATTTATGATAATAGAAAAAAAGCTGAGAATACAAAGAGGGTGCTTAGCAGCTCAGCTATTATGACAAGCAAGACAACTAATTTATGTGAACACTGCCTTCTTTTTATTAACCTCTCTTTCATTTGTGTGTTCACCTCTCACTGTAGATTTCTGTCCTAGACTTTAATAAGGAACATTTTGGCATGCGCATGCTCTTCCTTGGCCTCTAAAAAGAATTCTGATTCCCATTTTGTCCTGCATGGCAGAGTTTTAAATATATGTAGCTGCTAATATGGCAAGGATGTATTGGCTGACTCTCCTAAGTCACTGCCTGTCTTTCTTTGCCTTATTGCCCCCATATTTGTGAAAACATTACCTGTTTGGGTCTGGAAGTACCGATTTGTTAGTGTTTAGAATGTGCAGTCATCTGTTCCATGTGGAATTGTGTTATAAATTCATCATAAAGATTAAAATGAGTGGAAACCTAACTAAATATTTCCTACATAAGAGACTCAGTATGGCTTCTATAAAGGTAAGTTCTGCCTTACAGACCTCTGGGTGTTCTTTCAGAGGCTTAATGCATTTGTAGACATTGCTGTTCCAGGCAATATAGTTTGTGTAGATACGTAATGCATTTAATTAAGTCCCTAACTGAAAGCTTTTAAGAAAATTAATCAGCCATAGAACAAAAAGGTCCTTGCATATCTAAGCAGTTGACTAAAATATCGGCTAAGGAGGATAAGTGTAAAAGGCAGTTTTACAATGGACTGGTCACTTGCAAAATTCAGCAGCAGTTCATGCTAAGATCTACTCTATTCAATGTACACGTAAATAACGTGGAAGCCAAGGTGAACATTGAGATTTAAAGTTTGTGGAAGATACTAGGTTATTCAGAGTAGAAAGGAGAACACTGAAGAAGAACTTACAGAACTGACTGGGCAATAAAATGGCAGTTGAAATCCAGTATAGATAGATGCAGAGTGATACACATGGTAAAAACAACTCTTGAGTCACATGTAAAATTAAACCAGCTGTTACCACTCAAGGGCAAGATTCTGAGGCTATGATCTTTACTTTCATAAAACATTGACTCATTACTCAATTACAGTCAAAAAATCAAATCGACTGTTAGGAATTCTCAGGATTGAAAACAAACCAGAACACCATTATGCCACGCGATTATACCACCATGTGCATTTATAGTTCAACTATGGCTTGAATGCTGTGCAAGTTCTGATCCCTTCATCTCAGAAAGGAGTATATTAAAACTGAAAAACGTTCAGAGAAGGCGGAAAAGGTGATGAAGGTATGGAGTTTCTGTAGAAGGAAAGGATTAGCAGGGTAGGCATTTTTAACTCAGAAAAGGGTGATTTAGAGGGCTGATGACAGATCCACAGAATCCTGGCTTTCATGGGGAGAGCTGATGTGGATCAGCTGTTCACTGTCTCATACCTAAACTGAGGACCATCAAATCTGACTAAGCCAACTTCAAAACAAATATAATATGGTAGTTCTTCGTGCAAAGGGTAGTAGAGCCATGAAACTGCTTGCCAAAGGGCTTTGTAAATGCTCAAATTTATGTGTATTTTAGAGGAGAGTGGACAAGCACTTAGAAGAGAAATCCACTAAAGATTACAAAACAGAAAAACTCCATTAAACTCAGGAAATTGCGTGACCTGAATATAAGTGGAGATGTAGAGATTATTGAAGGGAAAGTCAGGCCTGTTTGCTCTGTTGCTTTTTGCCGAGCATCCAGTTATGATGATTGCTAGAACAAAGATGCTAGGCTAAGCGGACCCCTGGTTTGAATCCGTATGTGCATCTCTGATCTTATATGAGCCTTATTTCTTCTGCTCAGGTCCAGATGCTGAGCACTTGTGCTTGGAATATAAGAAGTGCAAATAATGTGTTTCTTTTTAAAAATAATAAAGATAGAAGTCACTCAGACATTTTGGGGCACGCAGTGTTCTATCAGGCAATTTAGATACCTAGGGAAGAATTTAGACCTGATATTTTAATAAAACTTCAAGGGAGCCTGGTTTCCAAATCTGACTGAATTACTTTAGGTATTTAGTTGTATTTGTTGTCCTTGAAAACTAGGGCATAAAAATAACACAGGCAATATTAGAGAGTTATGATTCCAGTTACAATTATGTGGACTTTTGCACTTTAATTAAGGGTTCATCTCTTATTCTTTATGACTATTAAGTTGCCATACATCCATTCAATACAGGCTGAGTTGAAACTCATGTTTCTGTTTTAAATATTCATCCCCAGAGCCTAAAAAGAGGAAAAAACTTCAAAACCAAGCTGATGTTAATAATGATTTTCCAGGAAACATGACTGTTCCATAACTGTATTCTGTTGTTCATTCAAGCAGAATAGAGCTTTCTACATTTGCTGATTCACTGAGGCTCCTTTAACACTCGAGAATGTGTAACCCTTTGGAATATCTTTTTCCTGAAGAATCAGCTTAAAGCCTCAAACTAAACAGTTTAAGATCTAGAAGAACATTGCTGTCAAAGATTATATTAATGCTTTCAAATATTCCATCTGAGAATTTGTGTATGAATGGACATTCCCAAGGCATATGCATTAGATTAAAATTCAGTCCAACACAGCTCAAATGCATAACATTTTCTTTAATTAATTCCAGGGATGTCAGAAGAGTATATTTTACTTTATTAACTTCAGCTTAATGCTATTAGAGCAATTAATCCTCTTTTTTGTTCAGCTTCATGAGATTTATGCAAGTTTAGGATTTTGAAAATAGTATTGTTGTATTAGTATAAAACTACTCATGAAGGGATAAATAGTGAAACGAGTATTTATTCACTGTCTATCCATTGAAAATTCACTGTCTATCCAGATGCTACCACGCTGTCCATCATTAACATGCCTACTCAATTCACAGCTAAGTAAGTCTTTAGTACCACACTAGGACTTTAAATTCTACCTAAAGAAAACTGCTACTGACTGCTTAGAAAATTAATGTATCTATTTTTTTATATATATAGTATATCTAGCAATCTAGTACAAGATTTCTGATAAAATTAGGAATTTTCTTACTACATTAAGGCTTTTGCTTATGTTGTTTGTTGCTTGCAGTGTGCATTAACCCTTAATAATCATCATCTTCTGTAAGGTTAGCATATCGCTTTTGTTCTTAATGTCAGATTAATGTGCAGTAAACTGATATTGGTAGTAGACAACAGACTGTTTCTTGGTCTGCATCTCTAGTAAATAACAAAGTGCAAAATTTCAAAATTTTCTGTTTGGAATAAGAGTATTTTTAAAGTTTTGAATGAAGGAGGGAACACTCACTAAGAATTTTGCTACCAACATCAGCGCATCCAAGACTTGTCTGAAAACACACACAATGTAGATCACAATTTCGTTATTTTATTTTTTTTTCTTCTCCTCTAGCTCTATTAAACAATGCTATTAGCCAGTTTGCTTGATAGCATTTAGAATTTTTAATATTTTTGCATATTACTTAAATTGTAAGAGTGCATCAGTTCCTGTGTATTGAGCCTTCATTTGGGAAGATGCTTAATGTAGTTTGTCACTTTAAACAGGAGTCTTCTTGTTTGATTAAGAGCATTGTTCAGGTACTTAAAAGTTACATTTCTGTTTAAACTCCTTGCTGCATAGGAGATTTGTTTCTTAAGGGAATCTATGCCACTTTTGACACAACCAAACAATTTCTGTGTTGCCAACAGATGATATGTGTTTCGATTCAGGCAAATTGCCAAAAAGGCTCCACTATATTGTCTCTTGGATTGTTAAAAAATTGTCCTTAGTACATCAGAAGGCCCAGTGTAGGCAAATCTGTTTGAAATTTGGATTCTAAAGCAATTGCAAATGGCTAGTTTAGGAGCAATGAAAATTTTAGTCTACAGCAGAAGTTGCATTGCCTTGTTTTCTTTAGCCCCACAGGACAGATTTGAGACCTGTGCCTGTGTGGATATCTTTTAACATGAAATGAATGCCCTTTGAAAATTGTACTTCTGGTCAGCATAGTACACATATTTTTCCTGTTCCTCACTGGGAGGCTAAACTAGCTTTAGAAAGGAGACACAGTAGGTACAAACAAAAGAATTACTTTTAAATTATTGTGCAGTGTTACAGTCTCTTCTTCTCTTAATACTTCTGGAAGACTGGGTGAATTGTAAAAATGCTATAATCACAGAATGTCCCGAGTTGGAAGGGACCCACAAGGATCATCGAGTCCAACTCCTGCCCCTGCATATGACAACCCCACAGTTCACACCATGTGTCTGAGGGTATTGTCCAGTCTCTTCTTGAATACTGACAGGCTGTTGGTTTTATTCTTCTAGTAATCTCAGTGTTTGTATTTAATTTCTCTAATGAATTTAATGTACAACTCATAAACACCAGGAATGCTTTGAGCATGCCATGGACGTCATAAAACCGGAGACAGCATTTGTACCTTTTGCCTCCAACTACCATTTTTCGCTTTGACCCCTCCAAGGTCCATGATAAAATTACGTTCCACGTCTGCTAGTGCCTCAAGTGTGGACCCGTTAGACCCTTACAGACTTGATAGAGTCTCAGAGCTGGAAGGGAAGGCCCCAGATTCCAGTGCAGCAGAGCAAGGACTTCAATGAGTTGCTGCTATCCCTTTGGATTAGTTAGAAGACATCAGCCTCTGGTTATGCTGGACATGTCTGGCTCTCTCTTCAAACAGATGTACTTAATGTATTCTCCAGTGTTTGTTCACATTGCTTGTATATATTTCCAGTTTGATGGGAGTTGAGTAGCATGTGTCAGTGTTTGCCAGCTCCAGTTCACGGGGAAAAAAAAAAAATAAAATACTGCACTCTGTAGTGATTTTGCTGCCTCAGTGCTTTGTGTCGTAAGGATCCACTTAAAGTCTCCATGTGAGCTTGTTGCATGCACTGAAGATGTCTCTGGCTGTGCTTCTGTCCCAGTCTGCTGTGGAGATGTATGGATATGTAATGCAATGTAAGGCAGATATGGTGATTCCTGTCATCTTCCTTTTCTTCCTTCCACAAGCCAAAGCTGCATCTCCTGCCATTGTTCAGGGTGGATACCATTTTGTTGCCTCACTAAATGCTGAAGATAAGACATTCTGAGCTAGAAAGGTTACTTTGGACACTTCCTTCATGGTCTTGAAATGCCCAGTAAGACGAATTGGTGAAAACTTACTTGTGGCCTTACTTACCTGTTTCAAACAATGGTTATAAGAAGATGGCAGTTTGGTTTTCTCCATTTCACTTACATTGTTAAGCCTTTTGAGCGCCTCTGTTTGGAGACTTTATATGAACCCATTAAAGAAACCAGAAAAACCACAGAATCTTTTCAAATCAACAGGAAGATGGCTCCGTGTTAGAATTCAGGTGCAGGTGCTAGCTACACTAATTGAAAAATTTACATTGGTTTTCTTTTAAGTGAAAAACTCAATTTTTGTTGAAATTTACATTTAAGTTCCATCTCCCCTTCTCCTGAGCCAAAGCTTCCAAAGGGTTTACAGCTACCTCAGTGTCCAGTGGTTCTCACAATACATGACAGTATGTTTAGCCAGAGAAAAGACTGGTGTAACAGAAAGGGAGTCAGACTCTTTAGTATTGAGTATCAGAATAATTATAATGAGCTATGGATCCAGCAACAAAAAGTGTTCTTGAAAAAGAAAATGGGTTCTCACTACTTAAACTCGTTCTGTTTGGAACCAGAGTATCTCAACTGCAGTATTCAAATGTAGATCTTAATATTCACAAGATGAGAAATTAAGAGTAAAAGGAATTTACACATTGATAAATGACACTCTAGAATAATAAATATAAGGTTGATTAGTATATGTGTACATACCAACTGCCTGCTAGTTTTAATTTTTTTGAAGGACAGAGTATGGCTAAAGTCATCTCTACAACATAAAATGTTCCACATAACTGAGATTGGATCCTATTTCCTATGAAGTCAAGGAGAATTTTGCCATAGACTTCAATAGACCTAACTCTTGCCTGGATGCTTATGTAGTCATTTGAGACAAAGCAAAGAAAATAAAAGAAAAACCCCACTGTTATTCTGTCTTAGCTACAATTAGCACCAGTGTTAATGAATAACATGAGGCACAGGACAATGGATAATAAGGCTCACAAAGTACTGTAATTTGGAGCATGCCAGAACTTATATGTTCAATTACGTTGTTACATTTTATTGTAGGAAAAAAGCCTTGTAAACACTAGTTCAACGCTTTTAATTGAGCAGAAGTATGAGTATCTTGCTCAATTAAATAATTAGCAGATAGTAAGCTGCATCAGGCAATTTCAACTAGTTGAAATGTGTTAAGAATTGTTAGTTGACTTCAGTGGTCTTTGGACCAAGCTTGCCTGTAAATGTACAAAACTGTCTTGATTATTCTTATTTTTTAAAGACTAGATTTGAAATGAAGTATGGCCTATTTTAACCCTGTGGGCAGTAAGTATTTCCGTGGATTTGTTTAGTGCAACTGTAATGTAGTTAGCTTGGTCCTTCTGCCCTGAAATTAATGGCAAAATTCTTGTTGATTCTGGTAGCAAAAGCAAGTCTACATCACAACTAACCACAATTCCCTCTACTCGTCCTTCCCTCACCAAGTATCTTGTTTATTACAGAAAATTAATTTTAAAATGCTCTTTAACTAATGATCTACTGAAAGACATTGGACTCTTTCAATTTAAATTTACTTTTTAAATGTCAGAATTTAAGAAACAGGTTGCTTGATATGAGAAACAAAATACTTTGATTAATGGATTTCTTTTTGCACATGCAAAACCTACGGATAGAAAAGAGGTGTTTACATAGTATATAGTATATTGCAAACATTAATAGTATTTAGAAAGACCAGTATTAATGCAACTTTCCTACTTAAATGTATCTTCTGTGTTTTGCGTGGTACTAGTTAAAGTTTATTATCATACAAACTAAATGAAAGAGCCCAGTGAAATAGGCTTTTGTCAGATCCCACATGATGAATTGTAACTTCAGGCATCTCTGTTTAAATCTCTGCTAACCTGTTCCCAATTAGTGACATCTGGGAGCAGATTTTATTTCATTTGAAGCAGAGGCTTTAAGAAGTTTTCATTCTGGGGAAAAAAGCCAAAAAACCAAACAAACCAAAACAAAACAACAAACAAAAAAAAACATCAAAAAAGGAGACAGGAAATGTAGTAACAGAAAGAACTTTAAATCCAAGTCCTATATATGATTTTACGAGCAGTGTCAGAATATTTTTAAGTATTACTTCTAAGTGTAGTGCTTTATACCATGATGTGTTAAAGGTCTGATTTTACTGTGATTGATATTTTTCCAAGTCTAAGTTTCAAAACTTTGGCTAGGATTTCTTAAAAGGCTCTTTTTTTTTGTTTGCTTTGAATAATGAGATGAACTAGAATATCTTTGAAGAAACACTAGTAAGCTTCCTATCCTACATGTAGGATACTATACCTCCTTTTTTTCCCCAAGATTTGGAAATCCTCTTCTGTTGTAAATTGGCACAGTTTTGTTGAAATGAGTGGACCCATTAGGATTTACACAGCTGAGAATCATGACATATATATATATATATTTTTTTTTTCATACTTCCTTTGTGGTTTTGGTTATCATATCACTTCTGTTTTTCTTCATGCTATGGATGAGTTTGTAGACCACGTATCATCTGTTCAGTCTTTCCCTAAAATTATGGCCGGACTGCAGGAGTCCTGAGGCAAAAACTTCTAACTTGCTGAAGTGTATAAATGGTCTTTTAAACAAGAATTCTTCGTTTTGAGAGACACTGAACATCAACTTCTCATGCATTTCATCTGAAACTGAGGATGTGTTGATCCAAAACCCAGGCCAGCATAAAAATGCGTGCACATATACATAAATACACAAACAAAGAAACATGTGCTCAAACTTAGCATTTTTGTGGTGTTTCACAAATAATTATGGGTGCTTTTCATAGGTATTAGTGTCAAAACAGAAGGTGGTGATTTAAGTAAATTTAAGTAATTTTGTGTGTGTGTCCCAGAAAATACATATCCTGTTCTTGTGATAACTACGAGTGCTTAAACAATTCATTGTATAAATGTAACTAAGAGTGCTATAGCGACAGCTTCAGTCCCACACTTCAAAGGAAATGTCAGTTCCCTGCCCTGTGTACAATGGAAAACAGCTATTCCTTTTACTTTTATGTGAATCATCTGAAGAGAGGAGCACCACAAAAGTGCCTCCAAATGAAATACAACCTGGGTGGTAAATGGGAATGCCAAAGGCAAAAATAGTATGAACTGAGAAAAATGTGAGCTAGAGAAACTCACATTAGCTGAGCATTTTCTTATATTCTAAAAAAAAAAAAAGAAAAAAAAAGAAAAAAGAAGTTTAAATTTTGAACAGTGTCACATGGGACAGACAGACAGAAATCGTTGTGTGTATATTCTGGTACTCAAGTGATATAAGGCCTTTGCAGTCATAATGTCTGACTTAAAATTCCTGCAGGCTGCTGTATATATTGCTCAACTGTGTGTTAATAAGAAAGAGTTTGTAAACAAAACCCTTCTGCATTACTCTGAATAGAACAATGGAACTTTAAAGTGACTTTATCAATCACTGTGTCACAAGAGCAGAGTAACCATGGCATACAATGGTTCCATGACAGCCAAAACAATCACCAAAATGACTGCAAAGAAAGAAAAAAAAGTAGGGAAAAAAAAATGCAAACACACAAACACAAACAACAGCAACAACAACAACAAAACCCCACAAAGAATACTATGAAATAATTAAAACAACAGCCTGAGATGGAGGAAAAGTAGAAACAACTTGTCATTCTTTGGCTATATTCCTGCATGAAAGCTTTATAGATGATTGTTCATAGATATGACAGAAGCTTTCCCTAGGACTTGCATTAGTTAAAAAAAAAAAGGTTTAGGAAGAGGTATTTTGATGTTCCCTTTTCATCATATTTATGGATGTAAGGGCCATATAGGACGTAAGACCATAGAAAACATCTAGAAAATACTGTGAATACTCACAATAAGCTTGAAAGAACCCATGCTGAAAGCAATATAAGGACTGGTAAAGTCTTTCTTATAAGTACTTCTTTGATCTTGCTATCCTGCTAGCATAACAGTGAGGGCTGTATACAGTCACATACACAATTAAATCTCGTGTCCATCCTGGCTGTGCTCTTAAGAGCAGATGTGTCCTTCCAGCAGGAAAGATCTCTGGTTAATCTTCCATCTCAAAAGCCCTCAATCTGATGAGAAGCTGTTAGCAACTTCGACGGTTTAGGGCTCAAGTATTCTGGCTGGTGTCTAAGGCAAATATCAAGTATATTGTATAAGGAGGAGCCACGGAATGTAGGAAGAGAGAGCAGATGAAAGGAATTCTTCAGCCTATCATCAAAAAGGGTTTTCCCTTTTTTATTGAAAGTATATATATCATTATTGCTATTATTAATTACTGTTTATATCAAGGCAGTATGTAGGGGTCTGTCTGACAAATGGGGTGCCACAGTGCCAGATACTCTAGCAGTACACAGGTAATGTCTGTGGAATCAAATAAAGAAGTGATTCTACCGCATATAACGATGCCTGAAATGGGTTACATTTAGCTAACACAATGAACAATAGTCACGGTGATGTGACAGTATATTTGCCTGTAGTGTACTGGAAGTCTCTATTATTGTGTCTTCACTCCTGATTAAAGTGAATATGGGATACACTTTTGTGAGATACAAAGAAAGTAAAGTTCCACGACAAGCTAGCTAGCTCTTTAAAAAGGAGAACAGTCGTTGCCTCCTTCACAGAAGAAACAAACTCAGACTATCAGAAACAAGCTGTTCCACTTTTTAAAAATCTAATGTCAGTTTTAGACATATAAAAGCAATGCTGGCATTATTATTCATATGCTGTTCCCCAACACTGAGTTCAGTAGAAATCTAGCAGTTAAAACTTCAGGAGCTCCAGCATAGATTTTGTTACTAGAAACAGAACAGCAAAGCAGGAAAGAATTTACAGACATTTCTAGTAAGGCTGGCTTTCCTAAAAAAGGAAATAGATCACTGTAACAACAAATGAAGTCAAAAGGACCTCAAATTGTGTGAGTGGTCAGAAAATACGGGAGGCATGAGTAGCGTGTATGTGAAAAAGATTCTTTTGACCCATGATGGAGTCTGGCAAATGCTGGCTTTTAAATAGCACTTGATAAACAGTAGTGAAAGACTACAGTTCCCAACATGTACTTTGGAAAATGAAAAGCATGAGTAAGCCTTTCTGTTTAGGACACTTTTTAGAACCTAGTTCAGTAAAGAGTTTAAGGGCATATATAAATTAAGGTGTGTGAGTAATCCCACTGAAGTTAATAAGACTATTAAAAAATGATGAAGTGTTTTGCTATATTGAAATCAGACTACATACCATCTCATGGGAATAAGTCTTACAGCACTCCAATAGAAATAGTACCATTTACTTCAGCGGCAGTTACTTGCAAAATTAAAGCTATTCTTAGTTTTGCTGGTTCAGAGCAAACAGTCGTGTTTTTTTTTTTCACTTAGGAACAGAACAACAGTACTTTAACATCTATTGCAAAACTTCCCAGAGTTCAAAAGAAAAATGCATCTAAGTGGCTAGAAAGACTTATCAAGGGGCCACACAGATTTACTCAATGACCACTAATGTGTATCTTCATTCACTATGCTTATAGCAAAGCACTTTAAGTATGGAAGATCCTCAATATATCATTATAGAGAACTCTCCATGGTTGTTTTTTTAGGAATTTTGTTGCACTATGACAATGTTGATAAATTTTCTGTTGCATGTTGAATGCAATTTCTTGTAATCTGGTGACAGTTCAAGATGTGGCTTTCAATCCTTTTGTAGTGGTCAGGGAACAGGCAGAATTGCTGTACACAATGCATCATAACAAAAAGATGATGCTGCCAAACCAATCATATTTGTAATGTATAGCTAAGTAGCAGAGTATGCAGTATAAGGTCAAGTTATGATTGGTACTAATGTCCTGGCATCAGTAAATGAAGCAAACAAAACAGTGTCGGTTGGCTTTTGGTATTGCTGCTGCAGGTGGAACAGATCTGAGGAGCAAGGCACACTGTAACTAAATAAGTGTAGAAATTCCAGAAGATCACTGTAGTAGATTGCAGAGTATTTGATGGAAGGAGTGGAAGTGTTATTTGTGTCTCCATACTTTGTGCATGTATATCCTTTAAGTGCACTTTTTTCTATTCACAAAGTCATCTTTACATTTTGATGGGAACACACAAGCTGAAACATACCAAGCATAGTAATGAAGGGTCTGTTGTAAACATATATTTCAATAATCCTTAATTCTGATAGCTTCAGGAGATACAAATCAATATACTAATATTTCATCAATTTTTGTGTATTTTAATGTATTTATAGTGAAATGTTGGACCTGAGGGCAAAACATTTCATCAGTGTTAATTTAAGAAATATGAGTTTCTTTCTGAAACTGAGAATGAATTTTTTAATTTCTCTGAAAGCAAAACTGTCAGTGACACCATTGGAAGATACAAGTATGCATAGACGCTTTCACTTATGAAGTGAGAAGGTTTGTTTTACTCCAGGGTAAAAGTTTGGGGCTAATTTATGATGCTAGTTTTGTCTTGAGGATTTGGCGAATTCTCAAGAATAACAGCTTTAGTAATGGTACAAGGTCAGTTCAATTTGTCAGCAGTCTGGATCCCAGTCTTAACAGAGGGAGGTCAGTTTCTTGGGCAATCTGGGTTTTCCTTGTAGGGAAGAGTTAACAGCAGTATTGGCCCCACTCAAGTCAGTGGGAATTTTGCCAATGATTTCCATAGAGCCAAGATTTCACTCGTCTTTAGCAGAGCTCCTAAACACGGTATATTAAGTAAACTGAGGGAAAAAGTGAAAGCTACAAATAAAGAAACTTCTTTTTCTGGATCCACGTTAATGATTCTGTAAATGCTTTTCTCAGTAGCCATCTGCTTTATAAGACTTAAGACGCAATTTATATTACTCCCAAAGACACCTATTTAATGGGAAACCTAAAATCTTGAAAGAATCCTGTTTTCTGACTTGCAATGAAGCTATTGCTGACATGCACAAGTTAGATCCTTCTCATGACTGGCCTGTATGTTTGCAGAACATTTCAGAAGTACAAATTACGGAATAACTACCAAAGCAAATGGTAGTTATTGGTATCTACTTTTCAGCTGGAAATGTGGCTGTCTGTACATTACTAAGTTCAGAGAAAAGAATATGAGAGCTACTTTGAACATTAGCATTATTCTAATACAGACAACTATACAGGATGCTGCTTTTAGACACAGGAAATAGAAGTTAAGCTAAAATTGGCCTAAATTACTTCATACCACATGCATGGGAAGTTAATTGCTCAAGGTTGCTCATTTACAACCGCTAACTCTTATGCAGCTTGTTCAATTTAATAAGCTCAAAACATTTTACAGATCAGGTTATTCTTATAGATAAAATCAGTCACAGAGAGGTAAAGTATTTTGCCAAAAGACATCTCATAAGCCAGAGGGAGAGCTGGAAATAGAACCGCTGTTAACGTCTGCTCAAACTTGCTGTTTAGCAGACCACATTTCTTCCAGATAATTAATTCCTAAATAGTTAGAACTCGCAGGGGCTAGGGAGTGATTTTTGTAAGGTGACCAGGCATGTGTTTTCTACCTCCCTTTGGTGTAAGTTGCTGCTGTCTGTATGTCACATCCTCTTTTTTAGACATTGCGCTGGTGACTGGTCTTCATTCTCATAGGAGTATCTCAGTCCGAAACTCTATGACTAGATCTAAGAACAGTTGTGAGATCACAGCTGAAAGAAATAAGAGCGGGAGGAAAGGGTTTTCTGGAATAAAATGGGTAGGACAGGGTTGGTTGGTTAATTTTTTCAGATGGAACCTAAATTCTGTGGCTAGCTCTGCTTCCAGAGCTCAACCAGGAGCTAAGGAGTGTCAGAATAGTCCCTGACAGACAGAAAACTCAATTTTAATGCGAAAATTAAATTATACTACAGCTCTTCTCCAGAGTCTCTGAGCCAATTTCCTCATCTACATGGGCTGTGGCAAATGACGTCATATATATAAATGAAAATGTCTGCCCTGAGACCTGGGAGCCACTGGGTACACACAGCATGGATCAGGTTAACCTATTAAGTTCGTTGAATAGGGCTAATCAGTTTATTTTTCCTTTTGCAGCTGTCCAAAGATATTCTGATCCATCTCCCCTTCCAATTAAGAGCCAGTGTCCACCAACTTTGCGTGTCCCAGATGTCAGCCAGTTTCTGTAGAATCGTGCCAGAAAATATGGTTAAGTTCATAATATTTTTCTTCCAAACAGTTTGCTACACTACAATAACTTTCACATTAGTTTGTATTAAGGTGCCCTCCCATAGCCACTGCTCAGAATTGTGTAAGCATTGTGTAAATGCAAGTCCCACTCACTGTGTATAATATTATTAACATG
The DNA here is from genome assembly GCA_013399365.1 of Pampusana beccarii. Lineage (NCBI taxonomy): Eukaryota > Metazoa > Chordata > Aves > Columbiformes > Columbidae > Pampusana > Pampusana beccarii. Next base: position 28,135 of record VWYH01010688.1, read on the forward strand.
TGTTTGTAGAATCAGGCCACCGAGGATGATCTTGAGTTCCTGGGAGAAAGATATTACAGCCCAAGGCTGTAAAGTCTAAAAGATGTGGTACATGACTAAATAAAGTTTAGGAATCTCTGTTAAAAAAAATGAGACTGAGGAGAAGAAACAGAGGCTGTGTATGAGGCTGAGGGAAAAGGAGGAAGCCCAGTATGCATGAATATGTTGTAGAGCTTTATCAGTGTTCATACTCTTTCCACTGTCTGTCTGCTTACATTATACTGAGTTTAAATCACAGTTTCCACTGGCAAGATAGAAGTTTTCTGGCAGGCTGGGACTGTTTGCGAATGGATAGGATGGCTTCTTTCTTTACTAAACTTACACAAAAACATTTGTAAATAATACAGCAAATCGTAAACCAATAGTGAAATAGCACTGAATGGAGCAGATTTTAAGTGACCATGAGGAAACACAGAAAGCTGTGTGCTCCTGATTTTAAGCTATTAGATACAACAGAATCTGGAATTTTATTTATGCAGACCTGAAATATCTTATATTCACTTGTATATTTTCTCTTTCTCAAAGATCATTTGATCACATGTTTGGATAGTATTTTTGTTTGACAGGGACGAAGTTCAGATTTATCAGGGATGTCAGGATGGGAAATGGCCTTTTGCCAGAATAGCCATTTACTTTATTGATGGCTTTTCCGCCCCCTTTATAATGAGATTTTATTTTTGTTTGAGCAGTGAAAATAACCATTGGCACAGATGCTGATTGACAAATATAAGAGTCATCCTCTGAGAGAAAGCAGCTAAAATAATGACTGATCCCTGCTGTTGTTAGATTTGTGGAGGCCCCAAGCAGTCTAAGGCAGATGCCATTGTTCCCTCCAGACCATGCGTGCGTGACTCATATGGCTCTCTCCAGCTTATCCTAACAGAGCCCGGCCTTTCTAGGCCTCAGGTCCTAGAAAACGCCTTGCCAATTCACACCTAAGACCAGCTCTGCTTGCAGTGACACGAGAGAGTCTAGAAGGGGAAAGGAAATCTACGGGAAGGGGCAGATGTGAGAGACTGGGAGGATGCGTCTCTAGAAAGAGAGACAGGAAATACCCTGTGAATGTCAGATTGAGTTATTCCTGAATTCTACAAGCAATGCCACAAGGGAAATGACATGGATCATCAAAGCATTCCTTTATACCCAATAAACTCCCCCTTGTCTTAGAAGCAGAGCCTATATATTTTAATAGAAAACCAGTGTGTATTTTAAGTGTCCAAGATAGCTATACATCTTTTTTTTTCTTAATCAGATATGAAAGAAAATAAAATGTAGGCAACACTTACAAAATGGATACAAACTCCAAAATGGGTAGGAAGTCAAAATGCTTAGAAGCAATGATGTTGAAAAGGGCTTGGGGTTATGAGTGCCAATCTGGAATATTTAACCAAAAAAAAAGGTGAAATTCTGCCTTGGTATTCACAGACTGATCCACACAAAGAGGGAAAATGTTCAGAGATGAATCTAGCAGTGAAAGGGTTTGTTGGTACAAGGGAAGCTCTACAAAGTAAGCTGAGCCTCTTCTAGCAGTCTTTAGGTACTTGAAACATAGAGCCCGGGAAGATACCCTGGTTTGGATACAAGCACCAGTATTGCTACCCTTATGGTATAAGCTGCTTGGGCCGTGGGCATCTATTATACATAATTATACATATGTATATATGTAATGTTACTGACATATGTGTTTACATATATATGTAACATTATTTAAAAAGCAGTCTAAATTTAGGATGATATAAATTTTACCTGACATTGTAAAGATTCTGGAAGGAGTTCTGAGCCAGCTTCTCTGCCTGACTTTAGCTACAAGATGCCATCATAAGCCAGATGGTATAAAGGCGGTGACAGCTAGGTGAGCCTTCTTGACTAGACTGGGAGGCACAGTTTTGTACTCGCTAGGGAACAGAGGAGGCTCTCAGTCCTCCCACCTTCCCTTGCTTATCTAGGGCCTAGCATGATTAAGGCTGGTATCCAATTTGTGTGGATAATCAGTAGTTTGGGATCTGAGAATGAAGATGAGCATGGGGGACAAATTGGCATATCTAGGGGGAGGTTTTATTCCAAGCTAAGCCCTAAAAAGGACATGCTAGGTGTATGCAAAGTGTCCACACTTTGATGGTCATTGGTGACACATAAAGCACTGAGTACACTGTGAGAGTAACTTCAACATGAATACAAGCCCAGACATCTATTAAAAACTAACAATTTGCACTCAAAATAGGCAACAAAGCCTTCTCTGTAATGCCATTAACAGTTTCAAAAAATAACCAAGGATTATGGTGCATCCATATCTGAAAACTCTGACAAGTCGGGGTTTTTGTTGGTGTTTTGTTTTGTTGTGGTTTTGTTTGTTTGTTTGTTTGGTGAAGGGTGTGTTCTAGTAAACTAACAAATTGGAAAAACTGCCTATACTATGCAGAAGAACGGTCAAAACAGTCAGAGTGGTGCCCATAAACCTTAAAAATCCGTTTCCTATATTAAGATGCTAAAACCTAAAAATTTCCAAAACTTCCAATATTAAAACGATTATGTGACGCAGTTGTTGCCACATGTACTTTGGGCAGAGGTCTTCCTTATTATTCTAACTATTTTTTAATTCAGAAATGATTCAGGAAGTGTTTTCTCCAGGAAAGAAGCCAAATGCCAGTTGTACTTTGCACATACCACTCTCTGGAGCTGAGTGGATCATTTGTACTCAAACCAGTATTGATTTGCCTGTTGTAGAATTTGGGGTCTTATTTTTACAATGGGAGGTGGTAAGATCCATATAGGCTTTTCTTAATTGTTGTGAATCCCTAGCACTCAGTGAAATATTCTTCCTATTAAAAAGGAAAGAGGCCTTTTTATGCATCTTTAGAGGGGCACATTACCTTGATGAGAGCCAAAAAGTAGCTTCATTTTTTGCCATAGAGGCCAAGAAGTTTCCCTTTAGTAGATTTCACTTCTAGATAAATATATTTTCTTACTCGCAACATTCTTTCTGAAAACAAGGAAGATAAAGCAATTTCTTTTCCCTCATTTTTGCTCGACTTCTGGGGCAGATGGCGAGAGGAAAATAAAATCAGGATTTGGGAACTGCAGTAAAACAGAGGAGCTACGAGACACAACAGCTGGGACTATGGGGCAGCTTTGTTCACAAGCAGAGGTTGATGTCCTTACACAGGCTTATTCAAGCCATCTCAAGAATTCCTGTTCCCATGAAAACTAAGTAGCCAAATGACAACTGTGAACGTGCTGCCATAGATGGTAATGGATCTGTTAGAGTAATTCTAAATTTCTTTGTCAGTCTACTTGCGTGTATCTACTCTCAACAAGACCCTTGGAAATCACTTGCGCAATGATTTGTTACGCTGTCATTACTCATTAATCTGAGCTTCTGCAAATGATTTTTATTCTTCTGAAGTAAAAATAAAATCCTCATTAAAGAATTTGTTTGTTTTAAAAGCTACACAAAGGATTACAGGGCCTCTGCAAACAGATGTAAGAAAAAATGTGGTTATGCAAAATGTTCCCTCTCATAAGCCCTTACTTTCCATTGACTTCCAGGAGCTTTGAATTGAGCCTGAAGTGCACGGCTTAGCTCACTACAAAGCCTGAGGTCAGTAATTAGAATCACATGTACTCCAGACCACTGAATCTGATTGTAGGTGAGAGTGCCAATTTATACTGCAAAAGTGTATTACTATTATACAAAACCCCCCACCCCAAACCAGGGAAAAACCTCTTATCAGATCTGCAGATGGCCATAGCCACGTTGGTTTCTTAAACTGTTACTTGACTTTGCCTCATTTCTGGTAAACAGCTTGTAGTGGCAAACTAAACAGGAACAAGGAATTGTTACTCTGGAGTAATAATGTCCACACATGGAGTTAATCAGGGTAACTCCATGTGTGGACAAGCTATTATGTGTGACTTTACACCATTTTAGTCAAACTGGTGAACTCTTTCTACCAGCCTTTAATCAATTAGGAGAGGGTTTAAAGTAAAGTGAAATAAGCCAATATTGAATTGAATCCAGGGTTTCTATAGAAGGGATTCCACCAGGTCAGTTAAGCTGGTACAAACTTTAGACAAGGTGTGATCTTTGTTAGTTGCCCCCTGCAGCTGCCTGATAAGGTGAAAAACAGTAGCTTGTAGGTTGTGATGAAACGCTGCCAAGGACCCACTACAGCCAATGTAAAATCCTTGTAAGCTGAGTTAGGGCATGTAAAGAACAGACAGAAATAGACATGCCTGTGTAGATAAAGGAAGCAAAAATACCCTTAAGTAAAGCCAGCCCTCTATCCTTCTTCCACTTTTCTAGCTGCCCTTTCCGAATAAAATAGAGAAAACCAACCAAACCAACAAAGCAGAAACTCTAAACCAAAAAGAAACAGCAGTCCAAAAAAGATGACCTGGGCAGGATATGATAATGGTATTAAGACTGTGGATAGAGGCCAGTTCCTTGATGTCTCTTCCTGCAGTAGGGTTAGGAGGCACCACAAGAAGGTTGGTGGAGCCAACCTCCTTTTTGTTCAAAAGGAACAAAAGGAAATGGTCCTTCATAAAGTCAGTGGTAGATCCCTGAAACCAGTTGCCAAAGAATATTTTGGATGATAAAGGTTTACAAGAACTCATGGGGAGACAGGTTAAATACTTGGAAAAGAAATTCACTGGGGGGTACTAAATGCACAGAAACCACATTCCACTGAGGAAATGCTCCAAACTCAAAGCAGCTGGAGGCTCAAAGAGTAGTTGGAAGACTTATCACGTATGTTTTCCTCGTTCGTGCTCTTCTTTTGGTGACCACTTCAGATGGTTGCTGACGACATGCAATTGGGATAGTTGGACCCTTGGCCATACAGCCCTTTTTGTGTTCTTGTGTAAGAAAATAAAAGAGCAAGTAACCTGGTGCAGAACAATACATACACACTTTCAACTCTTACTGCCTCAAATACTTTTTTCCAGTTAGACCTTTTGAGGAGAGATATTCAAAACCTGAGTTACTGAGTAGTTACAAGAGGAACAGTCCAATCAGGGTCCATGTGGCACAACTACTAAGTAAACACAAACTAACATCCAACTGTTTTTCCGAGCAAAACTGAGGGCAAAGTATAGAGAGGTGATGAACTCTCAATTTGTTTCCATGCGCATTTGCCTGCAAATATGATCCCCCACATTATCTTAAAGATCTTGGCCAACAGCATAGCCAACTGGGTGCTTTCAACTCTAGCTCTCCCTTTGACCACTACCAGTGTTTGTGTTCCTGTTTAAATAAGATAAAGAGGTTTAGAAAAAAAAAAAAAAACGGGGAAAAGGGGGGGAAGGGGAGCGATAGAGCAGCACTGACTGCCTCATTTGGATTGAAATTCTCATCCTGACTTTCTAAGAGGAGTGGGAGGAAACAAGGCTTTTTTTTTCCCCCCCCCCAGTGAATTTCATTGAAAGATTCTAGAATGTATCTCCTTTAAAAAAAAAATCCTTTTTATTGACAAAAAGATGTGTTGGTATAAAATCCACAGAAAGACCACGAAGGAGGGTTGAAAAATCTCCCCTCCGGAGTGTAAACCTTTCTTTCTCTGCTAGGTGGTTTGTTTTGCTTTGCCTTTGTTTGTGGCTTTCTCCTACTTGGCACCGAGAGAAGCCGCTGCATTTCTGCTGCAGAGTCAGTCAAGCCGTCCCTAGGTTCACGCAGAGTATCTGTGAAGTTTTCCGAGCTAAAGGGAGTCACTTTTACAGCGTGTGTGGGTGTGGAGGGGAGAGAGGTAGGGGTACCAGAAGCAACAGGGTCTCTCTGCCTCCGAGCTGCGGTAGCGGCTCTGTTCTGCTAAGCACTTGCAGGCTGTATAATTAACCGGGGAGGCAGTGAATTAAATCTTTGTAAAGCCCACTGAGTGGGGGGTTCCTGCGAGCTCTTTTCCAACCGGTCTCAGGCGGCTGGGATAACATCAGGAGCAGCAGCAGGCAACAAGGGGGGAGCCCACCGGACGCTGCAGGAGAGCCAAGCCCCCGCTCGGTGCGAGTGCTCCCGCCGGCGGGGAGCTGCGGGCGGCCGATGGACAACCTCGGCGGGGCCCGGCCGCTGCGGCTGCTCTTGCTCCTGGCGCTGGTGCCTTCGCTCCGGGGCCAAGGTAAGTGCGGGGAGCGGCGCCGAGCCGAGCAGCGGGGGCGTCTGCCGGGCTGCGCCGCGCTCTCCCCTCGCCGGCGCCCCAGGGCCCAGCTTTGCCCCCGAGGCAGGCGGCGCAGGGTCCCGGGCACCCTGGCGTGTTGCGGCGGGGTGCCCCGGAGACCCCTCGGGCTGGCTGCCCCGGCGGTGCCCGCTCACCTTCCGGGGACCGGAGAGCCCCGGCTGCCGCGCTCCGGGCGGCGAGCGGGGTCCCGCGGCTGCGGGGCGGGAGCGGGGCCCACGGGGATGGGGCAGCGGGACGGCTGGGCTTCCCCCGGTGTCCCCCACCGTGCCCCTGGCCGTCCCGGGCAGGCTTTAAAGCGCCTCTGCCACGTTCAAGCGAGCAGAAAGGCGTGGCGTGCACCGGCTCCGCCGCAGCCGCCCGCTGCCACCGCCGGCTCCCGCTCACCGCCGGCTCCCGCTCACCGCCCCCGGGCCGCCGCCACCCGAGCAGGTTGGCTCTGCTCCGGGGGGTCGATACGAGGCTCCGCCGGGAAGGACTTTGCCGCTGGGAGCTGGTGAGTCGCTCCGTCGCGGGGTCGGGCTGCGCTGTCCGCCCGGCGCCCCCGCTCCCGGGACCGGGCGCCCGCCCGGGCTCCTGGCGGCAGAGCCGGCCGGACCCTTGGGGGCGGCTCCGAGGCTTCTGCATCCCGGTGTCCCGGGAATTGCGACACGTCGGGGCGCCTGGTGCTGCCGCCCGCCGTCGCACGGTGCCCCTCTGCAGCGAGAGGCGCCCGGTGGTGGGCGCTGGGTTAAACTGCACACCGCCAAGGTGATGTGTTCCGAAACCCGTGTCAGGTCTGACCTGCGGGCGACCAAATTACGCCCTCCCTCTGCCCCCCCCAAGTGGGAAGCGGGATCAATAGTTACTTAAAATCTCATGGGAGCAGGAGGAATAGTGAAGCAAAGGATGCTCTTCGAAGACAAAATATGAAACATTTGGAAATGATGTTGTGTGATGTGGTTGGTTTGGAAAGCAGAGATCTGGATGTGGGCCAAGACTCCCTTTCCATACTGTGCATTTTTCTTCCCATTCTGTTAACACTGTATAAAAAGAGGATATTCACTTGATTTAATTCAGTGTAATAATCCAACACAAATACAACTAGTAAGATGTGACAAAGAAACTACTTCTGGTATGATGATAATAAATTTATCATAGCTAACAGATAAGTGACTTTTTCTATTAGAGTAACCCCAAGGGGGCCATTCAGAGTTGAGGCTTGATTATTCTGTACTCCAGGCAAACATTTACAAACATATGGTCTCTGGCCTGGGCCTATTAATGGCAAACAAAAGCCAGTGAAGTAAATTATTTGTTACTGCCACAATATTTTGACTCCTAGATTTTCATGTTGCAGACCACTTGTCACAGGTATCCTTTAAAATATTTGCTTTTGATAGAGAAGTTAGCCACTCCTTTTAAAGAAGGAGGGACAGAATAAAGGTTAGAAAAGCAACATTTAGTGCCAGAATCCCAAGACAGCTCCTGTTTTCTCCTAGACAGCAGGGTACATCAGCAGAACTGTGGCTTTAATGTATCACAGTGAATGGATATAGTAATTGTAACCATCCTACATTACTGTAAAACACTGAATCATTTAATTTTGTAATTTTGGTGTACGTTTAACCTTAACTGTTGGACTACTTTTTAGAAAAATGGCGAGTAGTTCGATATACAAGTTCAGGTTTTCAAAGTTTTTTGTTAACACAAAGTATAACCAAATTTGGCAATAAAAGATATATCAGGTGTTTATTCTAAAAAAAAAAAAATCCATGCTTTTAATTTCACATGGGATTTCTACATCCTTAGAATTTAGAAAACAATACTTTGGATAAAATTAGATATAAATGTTTAAAAGCACATGAGGATCCTTGCTTAGGACACTACCTTTTGAAGGGTAGACTTTGCTCAGGTGAAATAATTACTAATAATTGTAATTGCTGTAAGAAAGATTTTTTGTTTGTTTGTTTGTTTTTTCATCATTTCACATGTGTGTGTTTTGCAGGCAAATGAAGTAATTACCTTGTGAGATGATGCTAAGTACAGGCCCCGTGCTTTGGGGCAGGGCCTGTGCTCCTCTGTGTTAGTGCTTTAGTGACACAGTTGCCATGTTACTAGCAAATGTATTTCTGAAATGCAGCTTCCTCTTAAGCTCGTTACCATTGGCTTTCTTAATTGCCTTTCCTTACTAATGAATCATCAAATCATCGGTATCTATTAAAGATCGCATTCTGAAAAAAAAAGCCAACAGGAAGAACTTGCTTCGCTGGAGCTGCCCAGTGCATGTGAACATAGATATGGGTGTCATTCTTTGCAAAAGTAAAGATCTTATAAACCTTATTTTTCTAATGCAGCTTTGCTTTGTCGTAAATATTGAATTTTTTAAAGCCTTTTTTTTGCTTATGATGTAAACTACCATCTACTGAAGAAGATGAATGACTCACACCATTCTGTCCAGGCAGCGTATGAATAGTTCATCCTGTAGCCGTGTCTTTGGCATGTCTTGGTGCTACAGGCACAGACAGTTTAGCTCACTAAACATCTGGAAACATGTCTTTTCAGGATGAGCTTAGAGTTTGTAATAGAAAAAATGTTCCACTGACTTTGTGGAATGAGTTTTATTTTAGGATTATGATTTTTACATGTGCTTTTATAGCAGTAAGTTTATAAGAAGTATATGGGTGGAGGTAGGCCTTATAAAAGGCTAAACCTGTGCTTTCTTGCCTGTGATCATACGTAAAATCTCCCCCCAAATCACATACTACAAAAAAATACAGTTCTAAAATATGAGTGCTGTCTCTAAATTAGTTTTCAGTTGAGTTTCTTTTTAATAGTCCACCTTCAGACATGATATTTTATTGCAATCAGGGAAGAGCAAGATGTTAAACTCCTGTTTTTCATCTGTGTAATTGAAAGCAGACGTTAGCGAAATCCAAGACGAAAATCCATAAACTAGCTTATCAAGTTACTGCAGTATATTTATACTATTCTGTCAGATTTCAGGCATTATCTGATAGCAAGTCAATGCATTTTCAAAAGTTATTTTTTATTGTTGCACTTAAGCCTGTGCTGCAAGTTTTGCACCAACTTTACATGTGTTTTTAATAACTAGTTAAGACCAACTTGTTCTACAGTACTTTTATTAACGTTTCCTGAAATGAAAGATGGGTGTTCAACCTCTTGGACTTGATGGAAAGTGTTACCTGGGACCATAAAAGTATTTAAGTTTGTTTTTGTGAGTTATGGATAGATCTAAAGAAGTAGGTGGCAAAATCAATTCAGTAAACAGAGAACATGGGTTTACTAGAAGTAGTAAAATATCTGTAGAGAATGAAAGCAGATAAGACAGAGAAGGTCAAGAAAGAGAAAAATGAAATCCAAATATCAAAAAAAGTCAGAGCACAGGCAAGAATTTTAATGGTAGCGTAGAGTGGTTTTGTATGAAAGAGATACATGAACAAAAGCTCTTGTGAAAAAGGTAGCAAAAAGCGATGTTTGACACTGACAGGGAATAAGGAAAATTAGTCAAGTTAAGGAATAACGAAAGAAGCAAAAAATTTCAGCCAGAATAGGCAAACATTTTTGTGAAGCACTTGGGAAATGTCAGGCACATGCATTTAGGTGTAAATTCGATGGAATGGAGTAGGCCAGGTGTTAAGATTCCAATAGTTAAGTCATCACATATAATTAAACAAGGACAGTAGATAACATTCCTTCAAGATGAAATGTAGAAGTAGAGACAGAAGATGGAGAAGACTTCAGGGTGAGAAAGAATAGAAAAGTTGTCAACAGAAGAGTCAGTGAGGGAGTTGTCAGGAGCAAGAGGGAAAACAGGGCACAGGAAGACAGGGCACAAGAAGCAAAAAGACCGAATATGAAGGAGGGGAAGGGTCAGTTCAGATCAGTGAAAAGCCCTAGAAGAATAAAAGTAATTATTGGCCATAATATTTTGTGAGTAAAAATCAGTTTAGGAACACTCAGAGTAATGTCACGTAAGTGGAGAAGGAATAGTCGACAAAAATGGTATCTACAAAGGTGATTTACTGGGTAGCCGGCAGAGACAGGGAAAAGTTGTCACAATAACCTGCCTGTTTATCAGACCAGGTGATGATTCTTGTCCTGCCAAAATAATCTCTGGCAAGGCACTGGGACAGTGCCGGCAAAGCTGTGTTGATGCAGTGTTTTTAAAGCAGGATCTCCAGCGCTGATGCTTTCCTGAATACACTGGCACATCTTTGGCTGGCACAGTTGATGGAGCTTCTTGCCTTCACTTCTTTAAACAAGTAGCGCTTTTTTACCCCAGCATTCGTGAGTACTTTGTCTCTGTTTTGGACTTTGTGTAACCTACTTTAGGCTTCTTAAAAGTTTTGAGAAATTGCCCCTTGGATTTGAAGCATGTGCTGTTGGATCTTAAAATGAAACCGAATTTCTAGATTCTCAGGAATTCTCATCCAAATTCTTTTCAGTTAAACAAATTAATTTCAAATTTTCATTCAAAGAAAGCTGAATAACATATCTGATAAAGTTTTGGGTACTTGCCGTGTAAGTATAGGATGTACATTATTTTCTGGATTATGGTAGCACCCACAAATGGCCCGTGCTGCACAAGCATGTAAGATGTTCCCTGCTAAAGGGTTCATTTTGAGTCTAGTACTATGAAAATCCATACTGAGACCTTAAGCATAGTAATGAAGAAAGCAATATCTAAAAAAAAGATTTTACATCAATGCTGAAGTACATGGATATAGATATGGATATCCATATGGATATGCATCCAGCTTTTTAGGATTTATTGAGCACTGGAAGAATGTACTGTACAAATGCTACCAGTGGTATATCCGTTCAAAATACTACAGTCTTCCAGCTCTGAAGCTCTTATCACTGACTAGATTCCATGCTTAGATTACTGAGTACTTCTAAAATCAATGCTTTGGAAGAAAACTTGGAAGAGCTAGACAGCAATTTGCAACTCGGTATACATAATTTCAATAATGAGGAAAATCTCATTGAAGAGTTCTAGTAGCGTTTTCTCCAAAAGAAAACCTTTCCTAAATCATTACTATATAAATATATACAAAAAATGGATCTTTATTTTCCCTTTGCTCTGTAAAGTCTGCAGTTCCTTCTGTATTCATTAGTTACATGAGCCTTATCCCATTGTGCTACAGATTTTATCCCATCTACATAGTATTTTTAGATTATTCTTTAAATATGGCGGTAGTAGAATGTCAGAATCTTTCAGCACTGTTCATATTTTTTTTCTTCAGCAATAAATATGCCTACACAGTAGATATGTGTCACGTAAGTAGTATATAAAAGGATAGTTATTCTTGCTGATGTTCTGGTCAGACGAAAATAGAGAAATCCCACTGTGAAAATGTTTTTCCTGTTTCACATGAGAAAACGTCGAAATACTTGTGCATATATACTTTCGATAATCTGACTCATGCTGCTCTGTCATATAAGAGTTTGTTCTTGAATGAGAAAGAAGAAGTGCCACTTCAGCCTATCAACACCCTGTGAAGTAATTTCATTATTTGCATGATTTTTTTGCATACAGAGAAGAGTTAAGGACAAAATATAGCACGTGCTTGTCAGAAAGGGCAGTTCCTGTTCTTCTTCCAGTGATGAATCTTTTTTGTAGGTCCACCTGTATCATCTTGGTGAGACTGGGTTCCTTAGGCCACCTGTGCCCATCAGAGCTGTGAATATACCCTCTTTTTTTCATGTTCTTGTGAGTGTATATAGCCTAGGACAGCCATTACTTATACTAAGCTGTTTATATGGTGCTGACTCAGTGGTCTCCACTATTACATCTCTCTCAATTTCTTCCTGTTTTCAAGAAAACATCAGAACAGCCTTCGTTCTTCTAGTCTGTGTATCTGTCAAACTCCAGGCTCCTCATGTAAGTCCAAAAAATAACCTATCCAGAAAGACAAAAAAAGTCAAGTTAATTTGTTGGAGTGTGTAAGAGCCTGTGTTTAAGAGGTAGCAACAAAGGAATGTGTTTAAACGTGATTCTGGAGCAGGCAGTGAGGTAATACATCATTAAAAATTCCCTCTCATTGGGGACATTTAAGCACAAGAGCACATGGCCTAGAGAGGTTGCCTCGCTTGATATTGTTATGAACAGCTAAACAGAAATCTGCCTAGAACTGACCAAATTTGATCAGTTCTGCCCGAGAGCAGCGGGTAGGACAAGACAACTTCTTGAGGGCTCCTGAATCCTTATCTTCTGTGTTATTTTGATGTGTAGATAAGATGCTTTAGAGTCTTCTTACAATAGGTGAAGTCCTCTTCTGTATTTTTTTAGTATCTAGTTGCCTTTATTATTATTTTTTTTTTAGCACTTAGGAAAAAACCAAAACAAAACCACCACACAGTAAAGCACTTACTTTCCCCACTTAGGAAAATAAGGCATGTTGCAACAGACCGTTGCCTCCCTTAGGCCTGTCCATATAACCAAAGACTTCATCACCATCTATTGCCACGAATGATTTTAAGAGCTTCTTTTATTAACTGCAAACAGACACCTTGTAAAGTGAGGTTTGGCCATATCTGAAAAATCCCCTTAATTGTGTGATGGCCACTGCTGTTGCTACCAGAGCCACATTCCCCATAAATGAGTGTTCTCCAGACCTAAGAAAATTTCCAGTAAAGTGTTGGCTGTTTTAAAACCAACCACAAAACACAGTAACATACCAGACATTTCCTTTACGGTGCTACTCCTTTAGTGAGTGTGCTAACTGGGTTTCTTTAGGGATTTCAGCTGTCCTGAAATAATCGCACTCAGATGAGAATTCATCCACAGGTAATGGTTCAGACCCTTTAAGCCTGTTTAGGGACAACATCGTATTTCTTAGCAGCGCATGAACTGTGAGTGGTTTTTCTGTCAGTCCGTAAAGATCCAACCTGACCTCCGCACTTAGGAGAGAAAAGCACCTTTGTGATGGACCCTCTCTGAGGGCAAAGAGTAGCTTAGAGTGGTACTGGAGATGGACAGCTGGTGATGAACACGGCCTTGCAGGCTGCAAGAGGTTCATTGGAGCCTGCCTCCTGGCTTGTGCTGTTGTGGGGGTTACAAGGGAGGGCATGCTGGCTCCAAATTTCATGAATTTGTTAAGAAGTTCAAGCTGGTAGATTCTTTAAGGGCACCTGTAAGAACAACGTAGTGGAAGGGCTAAGAATAGCTTACTGTGCAAAGTGACTAATGCCACCCCTCAGCTGTGTCTGTTCATCTTACCCCATCAGTATATTGCCATATTTGACCTATGATGTTGAGGTAAACAAGAAAGTCTCTGCAGAGAAATAAAAGTTCCTGTTCACTTTACTACTTTCTCTGCATCTAAAAATGGAGGAGGGGCATCTTCATTCCAACTCCAGTCTGAAGAGATCTGGCAAATACTTGTGTTGTCTCAGATGGAGAAGGGTATGGCTTTCCTGTATTGCTTCATTACTTCCAATTCAAAGCATTTGTTTCAGGGAAGCATGAGGCCAGATTTTCTGCTTTATGTCCTTTTCATAGTTTCAGGTATCCTTCACCCTTTCCTCTACTCTGTGTACCTAATCCCCAGGCTTACACACAAGATCAATATGCAACAATGCTGTGTTTATCCTGTTAGTCTATTACCAGTTGGAGTTTTGAAGTCAGCTGGCTTCCATCTTGTCTCTGGGTCTATCTGATGCCTTAAGTAGCCAGACAGAGTGTATTTGCACTGCCAGAAACAGCATTTCCACAGTTTGTTGTAAGGACAGCCAAGAAATCAAGACTACAAATCCCAGCTGCCAGCACTTGACTGCAAAGGCAGCTGACTTGTCCACCTGATATTAGCCAGGTGGTGTTTCAAGAGCAATTGGTTTGGTTTAGCAGATCAGGCCAAACACACTTTGTCTGCCCCGAGCCTGTATCACAGCATAGCCTTGGCCGAAGGTTTATGCAATTGCTCTAGTTTTGTGTCAGGAGAGTTCAGATGTAAAGGGAGGTTGGAAGACAAAGAATGTGACTATGAATAATATGGATGGCCAGTCTGTCATTTTCAGGGTCAAATTCTATATGTAGACTTGTGGCTTTTGTTTTGCGTGTTTTTGTTTGTTTGTTTGTTTTTATTTTTCCAGCTGACAGTTAGATGGATGAGCATCACTAGTAAGAGAGGTTTTTTGATGTGACAAGAAAGGTTTTAGCAGAAAGGTATGCTGTGAAAGCTGAAAGTATTTTTCTTACTGGAAACCTAAACCAATGCATGTCTGTTGCAATCATGAGTTCCAACAATTCTGGATGACATTCTGTTACTGAAACGTGCTGGACTAGTGCTGAGCTTTCACAGAGTCCATCTGCTGCCTGTATCTGCATATGCTGAGGAGTGATAATCATGTTCTGTTTTCTCACATTCCATAGTGCTGAGTCTCTGACAGAATAAATTGAGTGAATGGCAAGACCTAAACCACATTTTACAAACTTAATCAATTGATGTGCTTAAAAGATTAAAACCATCTTAATAGGAGGTTTGACTTTGACCTCTTGACCTGAACTCACTTCCAAATCCACACCCAACTATAGCTGGTTATGTGGGCTGGGAAGCTGACAAATTTGATGGTCATATCACTTATTGCACTGAAGAACTGGAAAGCTTTACTACCCTGTTTTCCCGAAAATAAGGCAGGGTCATATATTAATTTTTGCTCCTAAACTTACTACTTTTTTACATGTATGGCTGCCTGTATGGCTGCCTGTACACTATTTAAATTGACTTTTAAAAATGAACTGTAACTACGGCTTATTTTTGGAGCGGGGCTTATATTTCGAGCATCCTCAAAAATCCTGAAAAATCATGCTAGGGCTTATTTTCAGGGTAGGGCTTATTTTCGGGGAAACAGGGTAGCACTAGCTTGATAAGCCCACCTAGGCTCAGGTGTAACTTTGGTTTGATACGATCGTCAGCTTTATAAGTGTTCCATAGATCAGCACTGAGTAATGAACAGCTATCTAGTTCTCAGTTGTGCATAGGTTTTTCCATCATCATCAGCTACACAGAATAGCTGCTATTGTAGATTGTTACTTAAAAGTCTGTCTAGTTTTGATCTAGCTTGAATGCTTGAATGCTACTACCCTGAAAATTATCCAGTCCTTTTTACTTTTTTTTGTTTTTGTTTGCACAATTCCCAGAAACAATTCAGAGTTTCACATTCCAGGAATCATGCTTTTGGGTAACATTCTTAAGCTTATCTTTATTTTGCAGAAAATATTCACTGTTGCAGCTGAATAAGCAATTATTACATCACAGAAGTCTAAGGTTATACAGACTTTAACCACATTTCTTGCTTTGAACTCCTACACAATGTGGCAATCCTGTTAAGATTAGCAAACTACCTTTTTTTAGGACAACCATATGCTCATACACATTTTGTCTATAGTTCATAGCTAGCACATGAATGCATCACATGCACAAAATATTTTAATTTGTGTGATCTTTAACCACTTCTTATCTGATAGATCTTCTTCATGATAGCTTTTATAAAATTAGAGATCTGAGCTCCAGCTGTCTTTTTACTGTCCTCTTTCTGAGACTTCTGAAAGTTCTCTCAGAATACTGCATATACCACCTTAACATAAGGACAGGCATCCTCGCTGTTACCGTACTAAAGTGACTCAAGTTATTTTGAATTCCTTGCTGCACTTACCTTTTTACAGGGACAAAGTAGTAATGAAGCTGCATTTGATTTTATCTAAATTTGACTTGGACTTAGTCAATTAGCATGCAAAATTACTATATCTGAGTGCAAATCAAGTAAACATGCTACCATCTTAACAGATCTGGCGTTTATCTTAATCTTTTTCTGTCCCGTGGTACCAAAAAGCTGAACGATTGCTTCACAAACTTACAAAAAGCGCCAGGCAGTGTATTGCTGCACATTACGAGTTTCCTGTGGGGTTTCTCCCTCCAAATAAAAGGCTACGTTTCAGCTGAACACAGACAATATCATCAGCTTTTCCCAGAAGTGTTTTGTCTCTCAGATGCCTGAGATTTCTCTGGCTGATTTGCATGACACATTATTGGCAAAACAGCTGAGGAGGCACCAGGTTCGGTTCAGGAGAGCAGGACTGTAATTCCTATTCGATCGTCTTTGGTGCTCCAGCACTGAGGGGTGCCATGAGCCCATCAACTTGCAGTAGAAGACACATGGTCACATTCAGAGAAAAAAGAGCCATCACTTCCTGCACAGTAAGTGTGATTCTTTGAGATGTCGTAATCAGAGCAGTTTCTACCATCTGCTTTCCACTACCGCTTCCTTTCAGATACTCTGCATTACGAACTTTGACCTGGGAGAAACTGAGGAGAGGCCATGCCCCCCCCATGCTGATCGTTCCCCGAAGAGGTTGTGAGTAGGCACAAACAGCCTCAGCATGAACTGTTTGCTTGAAGATTTCCAACTGGGAGCCACATGAATATGCACATTTAGAGTTGAATCCACGACACTGGAAAAATACAGTTATGAGACGATAAGTCTGTCCTGTTTCTAACTACTCAGTAACAGCTCGTAATGCCAAAATAGTCAGAATCAATGCCAGTGGAATCGGGAGTTGACACCCAAGGTGTGAGATACACACTTTGAGATTTTGCAAGAGTAGAGATTTGTCCACGAATGACCATTTTTAAAAGGAAACTGCAAAGCCAAGCTAGAGAAAATGTTTTTCACTGTTTTATTGTTATGTTTTAGAAGAACGGCCTTGAGGGTGGGGCCCTTTTTTTACTGCTTGTTTTTCACTTCCCTCTATTCTCAAGAGAATTTTGGCAGGATCTTTGGAGGATATGAATTGTGATGTCACTGAAACAACGAGCCTGGACCACAGTTCTCTCTTAACAAACTATCTGAAATCCTTCTTTGTCTGGATGCACTCCTACAGACGAGCTTGCATAGCTTGGCCTGCTTTGAATTTGTGAATTATTAATATCGGGTTGGAGTAGAGGTGTGTTGCCAGAGCTGGGAGGGAAGAACTGGTGTCCAGAGCCAGGGATTGTCCTTCTGGAGCTTGGCTGAAGACCCATTTGTACAAAGCCCTGCAAAAACTTGCAGCCAGCTCTCCACTTCAGTTAAATGTGTATCATTTTTCAACACAGTTAAGATTGATTGCAGACAACCGCACTAAAAATACAGTTATTTGTAACACATTGTATGAAATTTGATGCATATAATGTTTGTTAGCAAGACACTGGCAGACAGAGAGCATCAGACAGGATCCCTATTCCCAAAGAAGAGATCAGACACAAATTCATGTCTTTCATCACAGGCAGATATTTATTTACAGGACTGATTTTTCTCTGTAGCATTATAAACTACAGTTAGCTTTCAGACACTGGCACGACTTCTGGACACACTGAGGAGTTAAAGAGAAATATTGTCTTGACTTCATAAAGGCAGAATTTTGACCATTATTTTGGGTATTTAAGTAAGACTAGAAGGATGACCTGGGTCATAGAGTACAGAGCTCTGCTATAAACTAACATTTAATCTAGTTTTGTTTTTAAGTATAATGATTTTCTTACCAAAATTATATTTGGTTTACTTGATCCCATAATTCTGATTATTGTTTACTGCTGTAATATTTGTTGACCAGAACCACATATTTTCACAAGCTTTACTTACCTAGGTTTAAAATGGTCTGTTTCTTCTAGTTTCTCCTCATATAATAGCACTTTGATTCCCCTGACCATCCTACTAGCTTTTCTTTACACATTTTCCATTTTGATGTAGTCTTTCATGAAGAGGGATTGCCAAATTATGCTCAGTACTCCAGAGCTTTGCACTGTAGAATTGATAACTACCTCAAGAGTACCTCCCTTAAGATAACTGATGCATCCTAACGTCTCATTTAACCCTTTCCTTTTTGCTTTGCATTGTTGGATTATAATCACTAGTCAGGAATATAGGTTGTTCCCTGCAAACAACTGAGTTACTGGAGGGGTTTGTCTTCTCTACTTTTCAGCTGCTTTTTACTTTCCCGCATATGAAGATCTGCCGGTTGAGGTACTCATGTAAACTCTGTTTGGTGTATGTCAAAGTCAGTCAAAGGTCATGCGCAGGTTAAATAATATTTCTGTTTATTTTGATAATTGCAACAGGTTAGGAGGTGGATACCTGGACAGATGTAACCCCCATATTTCAGGGTACCTGGGGAACAACAGCTTTCTAACTGGTATAGGGTGAGACAGAGGTGACAGATGCTTGTCCTTACTAGACTCAGCAGGAAGTCAACTGTGAGGATAGGTAGTCTTGAATATAACGCTACTGCTTATTGAAGTTTGCTCTCTTTAGATGTACTTGGAGTGAAACTAAGAACGAGACAATCATGTGAGGCCTTTTATGATCCGGTGGAGAGAGATGGTCTGGGAATGACTTGGTGTGCACTTCCTGTTCTGACACCAGCTTGCTGTGTAATTGGGGCAAGTCATTTTGTCCTTCTGTGCTTCAGCTTCTCCATCAAAAATATGTAAATGAGATTTGCCTTCCTCTGTGCACCACAGCAATCTACAGATGAAAGGGTCTTATTTATTTTTCATGAAGTAATCAGTCACAGAATCATTTAGGTTGGAAGGCACCTCTTGAAATCATCCAATGTTTGAATACTCTCACACTAAAGAAACATTTTATTGTGTTCAGATGGAGCTTTCATATGGTGGCTGAAAAGCTGCCTAGTGGAAAAGGACCTGGGGGTGTTGAGTGACAGCTGGATGAACATGAGCCAGCAGTGTGTCCAGGTGGCCAAAAAGGCCAACAGCATCCGGGCTTGTATCAGGAATAGTGTGGCCAGCAGGACTAGGGAAGTGATTGTGCCACTGTACTCGGCACTGGTGAGGCCCCACCTTCAGTCCTGTGTTCAGTTTTGGGCCCCTGACTGCAGTAAAGACATTGAGGTGCTGGAAAGAGTGCAGAGAAGGGCAATGAAACTGCTGAGGGACCTGGAGCACAAGTCTGATGAGGAGCGGCTGAGGGAACTGGGGCTGTTCAGCCTGGAGAAAAGGAGGCTGAGGGGAGACCTGATCGCTGTCTACAACTCCCTGAAAGGAGGTTGTAGCATGGAGGGTGTTGGTCTCTTCTCCCAAGTAGCAAGTGGCAGGACAAGAGGAAATGGCCTCAAGTTGTGCCAGGGAAGATTCAGATTGGATATTAGGAAAAATTTATTCACAGAAAGGGTTGTCAGGCACTGGAACAGGCTGCTCAGAGAATTGGTTCAGTCACCATCCCTGGAGGTGTCTAAAAGACGTGTAGATGAGGCTCTTAGGGACATGGTTTAATGGTGGACATGGCAGTGTTAGGTTAATGGTGGACATGGCAGTGTTAGGTTAATGGTGGACTTGGCAGTATTAGGTTAATTGTTGGACTGCATGATCTTAAAGGTCTTTTCCAAGCAAAATGATTCTATGATTCTATAATTTGTGTCAATTGCTGCTTGTCCTGTCAGTGGACAATGTTGGGAGGAGTCTGGCTCCCTCTTCTTCATCCCCTCCCATCAGGTATTTATAAACATCAATCATTTCCTCTCTGAGCCTTCTTTGCTCCAGGCTCAACAGTCCCAGCTCTCTCAGTTTCTCCTCATATGGAAGATACTTGAGTGCATAAATCATCTTGCTGGCCTTGCACTGGACTCACTACAGTTCATATCTTTCTTGAACTGGGGAGCCCAGACTGCACACAGCGCTCCAGATGTGTCTTCATCAGTGCTGAGCAGAGGGGAAGGATCATCTCCCTTGACCTGCTGGCAATACTCTGTCTAATGCAGCCCAAGATGATGTTGGCCTCCTTTGCTGAAAAAGTGCATTGCTGGCTTATGAATAATTTGATGTCCACCAGGACACCTATATCCTTCTTTGCAGAGCTGTTTTCCAGCTGGTAATCCCTCAGTGTGTACTGGTGCCTAGGTCTTATTCCTCCTCAGATGCAAGATGTTGCATTTCCCTTTGCTGAACTTCCTGAGGTTCCTGTCAGCCTGTTTCTCCAGCCTCTTGAGGTCCCTCTGGATGGCAGCACAACCCTCTGGTGTATCAGTCACTTCTCCCAGATTTGTATCATCTATGAACTTGTTGAAGGTGTACTCCTCCACAGTGTCCACTCACCCTACCTGTACATTGTCAGCTTCTTGATGGCGATGTTATGGGAGATTGTGTTAGGAGTCTTACTGATGTCAAGGTAGACAATATCCACTGTTCTTCCCCCCATCCACCAACTAGCCACCTCATTCTAGAAGGCTACAAGGTTAGTTAAGCATGATATCCCCTTCATAAATCCAAGATGACTTCTCCTGATCACCTTCTTGTCCTTCGTGTTTTTTGACTTTGTTTCCAGGAGGATTTTCTCCATCACATTCCCAGAGAGTGAGAAGAGGTTGACCAGCCTGTAGTTTTGCAGATCACTCTTGTCCTTCTTCAAGACAGGGAGGCATTTGTTCTCTCCTATTTTTCAGGAACTTCTGTCATTCACCATGACCTCTCGAAGATATTCATGAGTAGCCTGGCAGTGACATCAGCCAGCTCCCTCAGCACTTGCGGGTGCAGCCAGTCAGAGCCATCAGTCAAAAAACTTATGAAACAAAGAGAAAACATTTGAAAGCTGTCCCTCTTGATAATCAGTTGTTTTGTTTTTTTTTTACACAGATTGTGTATTTGTTATACAAGGAGCTGTTCTGTGTCCAGATTGCAAGATAATTAATAGGAAAATGTGACTCATATTTTATTCCAAGTTCTGATACACCTGCTGTGCAGTGAACTTTTGCACTTGGAATATGAAGCAAACCTGTAGTGCTTGTCAGTTCATTAACAGTGTTTAGTTTTGCTAAATTAGAGACTTTTGCAAAAATCATACTCTGCACAAATAATTACCTTCAGTGTGCTTTTCCCGTAGTATAAGTTGGCATGTCTATTATTTTTTCTTTCATGTGTTGTGTTCGAAATACCATATACCTTTCTGTCTCTTTGTACAATACTTTTGCATTTACAGACATACTTCTGAGTAAAACAGATTAATTTGATAATAAGAGTAATAACCTCAGAAAAAAAATAGTTCTGCAAATTAACTTGCAATGAGGTTCATTGGTCTTTCGTATCAGACAGCTAATTGATTTATCCTGTATTCTTCAGGACTTTAAAAGTTTACTTATTGCTGCTGTTGCTTTTGATAATAGAGGAGTGCAATATGACAGATCCTTTTCTTGTGCAGGACTCTACCTATCTGAACTGTTTTGTGCTGGTGTATCAGTTGCTAGGCTGTGTCTCTGTGTGGAAGGTTACAGGAAACTGCAGTTTGCTTCACCAAGGCAGGAATGTCTCCAGCACCTGGGCTCATTGCAAGGTGCTGACGGATGCTTCATTTGGCCATGTCTGCTCTTTCGGATGGGTGCACCATTCTGTGTGTAGATCAGGGAGGGGAAAATGAACAGGCTTTCAGTTTCATTTTTAAATTTTTTTTTCTTTTGTTCTTTCACTAGCAGATGCAATATCATTTACTAAGGTTGCATTAAATATGTTGTTGTGTTTTTCTTTCCTAATTTCTGCAGATCTTTTAGTGGAAGAATGCTGTGACAAGGGTATTGAATGGGCAAATGAAAACAGAATATGTACTTCTCTACCATTAATATCCGAGTCCAGAGAATGCAGGTATGTTGTTATGTATTATATATTAAACTGTAGTTTATATTTTCATGTAAAACCATGGGAATGGCAGGCATGAAAGCTGATTTAGAAGATGAGGCACGCAGCTCTTGAATCGAAGTTTTTCAAATCCACATTTAGCCTTGGGGAGCACCTGCTGAGTACTTACTTTTCTTTCATTACATCCTTTAAACTTTTGCCGTTGCTCTAGCGTAGATTCAGCCAGCCCTAATCTGTTTGACATGTACTGCCTCTTAGTCAGAAGTTTTTCCACTGTACTCTACTCACAGGGCTTGGACTCTGCCTACACTCAATACATCTCACTGTGGCTCCCCTAATGTCAGCAAAACTTCTTCATTTTGTCCTGATTGTGAATCTGGCCCAATGGTGGTCCAAATTCTTGGGCAGAAGTTGATCAAGAAACACAACAGATCCTGTACATAATAAACTGTAGATTGCGTATGTACATATGTATACATATTGCATACGTATGTAAGACAGCCTTTTAAAACTGTTTTTCCTGCGTGGTGCCACACAACTAATTATCCCACAGTTGTCAGCTGAATTGCTGAATGGAGGAACTTAAACTTTAAGTCAAGGAGATTCCTGGTTACATAGATTGTCCAACTTCTATCAAAAGTATTTGACCATGGAAAATAGTACTTTTAGTTAACAGTCAGTAGAATTAAGAAATCTATTTATTAATAAGATGCTAATTTCTATTATGTAATCTAGCAAATGAAATAATTAAGCTAAATGTTAAAATTATTTGCAGAGTAATATTTTGGTTATACTGAATCTCTTATATGGTTGGGGTATTTGTATTTTTTATGTCAATGATAGTTTGTGTTATTTTTGTTGTTAAATGCACTTGTTACATTTAATTTGTGGACCTAACAATTTGCGATTGGTAATTTGAAGGACAGTTTCACAGAACATTTGGTATTTAAAACACATGACCTTGCTCCCCTTTATCTTTTCAAATGGATTGCGAAGTGATTTAACCTTGGTAATTGTAGAAGTGTTGGATTGATCTTTATTATGGAAAGAATGTGTCTTGCAGGCAAGTCTGTCCATGTTTTCTGGGTTTTGCATTTATATTGGCATAGGAAGCAGTCTCTTACACAGAAGAATTGACAGATAGGACTCAAATCCCAATTTAGGAAATACTTGAAGAGTCAGAAGAGTTACATTCAGAACAGAGGCAGAAAAAACAGAAAATCAAGTTTATTGAACAATCTGGGAGCGAGAATCTTGATGATTTAATAATCATTTGATAAATGTGAGTTGCAATTCTGCTGCAAATGTAATTTATTCTCTCAAAGGTTGCCATTTTAGAGTCTTTAGGACTTCGTAGGGACTGAAAAAAGCTTACTAATACTTGGTCTAGTTTTTGTGCACAACTGATACATAGTAAAGAAAATTATAGTGATGTAATGGTAAATCAGAAATGAGTAAAGGTGTATATTCTGTGAGAGGGATGAGCACTTATTGATGAAAAAAAAAGTGGGTAAATTCAGTTCAGTTGCATTTATTCTTGACTGTACAAAAAAAAGAAAGCTGCCTTACTGAATTAGAATTGCACCTCCTTGGCCTTTTCCCAACCATTTAAAGCACATTCATAGTAATCAAGAAGGGCTTCCACACAAGCACTGATGTTCTCCTATCTGTTGTGTGTCCTAGAAACAAGCTGACAGTTCTGGGTTTCAACATCTTTTTAGGATCCTTCCCCTGAAGTTTCTTGTGGTTCTTGAAGGGCTTGCCATCTGCGTGAGCATCACGTGTTGAATATGGTACAATTCAAACTGCAGATGTGCTCAGTTTCTTGTCCTCCACCACGGGTGAGCCGGCCCGCTATCTGAAGCTCACACAAATTCGTAAGATCCATCTGGCTACAGTTCCTCAGTTGCATTTAAGTTGAAACAAGGGTGCTGGCTCAATGTTCAGTCACATCTGCAATCTCTTATTGTGCTTGCTTTTCCCACAAATGAGTATACCTCATTGCATTGTCATTCTGGAAAATGACAGTAGTTTTCTCTGCGTCTTCATGACTCAGTAAATATGAGTGTAGAGTTTTATTGAATGATATCCTCAGCTGTCAGAACAGCAGCTTTTTGCCCAGTCATCCATTTTCTTGTGATGCGGTTAAACTCACAGCAGCTGGAAAAAGCTGCCATTGATTTTTGGAACTCAACCTGTCCAATAAATCTTATTCCTTTAAAAATGAAGAGTTTTCCCTGTCCAGAGCTCTTAGCAAGTAAACTTAATTCCTGGGCCAGAAACAGCTTATCTCCATATGTGAATTGCATGCCTTTAGCACCGTGTAAAGTCTTTGGAGTTACATTTGGAATAACATCATTATTAGTGTTGCAAAAATGCATAGTAGAAGAAGCTACAGAATGCTTTGCTAGTTGCTGTGAAAAAAACAGAACAAAAAGCTGATCTGTGTTCCCAAGTAGAGACAGGTGGCAGCACTTAGGGACAGGTTCAGATGTGAACACAAGAGAATAATAAGAGTGTTTGGAGTGATAGGCACCAGATGCTTAACTGCGGATAGATGTTTATTGGTTTATGCCATTGTAAGTGTGGAAGAGACAGATTTTGGACATCAAAGTTGTGACAGTTGTATGTCTGAAAAAGCTGTTTAAAGCTATTTTTGGAGAAGTTGTCTTTATTCATTATTATCTGCTCTGTAGCCTGCAAAGTGCATCTCACAGTCACTAAGATTTTTGGCTTCTCAGTCAGAGGGTAGGAAAGTCTGCTGTGTTGTCAGGGTTTTATTGCCACTCGTTTAGGATAACTTGCTTACTTCACTTTGTGAGCAGTGTCAAACTCAGCCCTTTCTTGGCCACAATATTATTAGTATTGTTTTTCTACATAATATATGATATCAATATAGTTTTACCCTTTACCTTCAAGAACACTTTTATTAAGTAAAATGCAAGTTGTTTACGGATTGCAGCTGATTAATTTTGAGGTTTGTTTATCCAGTTATTTTTACTTGAGTCCCTTGCTAATTTATAACATATGTTCAAAGATACGTATTTTCATTGTTGAGGCACTCTTATTTTTTTCATTTGCCATATTGTGTCACCCATAATACTAAATCTTGCTCTTGATGTTCCTAAGTTCATTTCCCTTGGATGTTAAACTGCAGACCAAAAGGACTAAGGGTGGAAGACCCTGCTTGTTTTTGCAAAACAATTCTAGAGTGGAATAATTCCTTTTTAATTTTTTTTTTTTTCAAAGCCCTTCCACTGTGCACATGAATAACACTGGCATAGTTTGAAGACAGGCTAATAAGTAGAAGGAGGGAGGCAGAGGGTAATGAAATTAGGCTGACAACAAAGACATTGTGTTCAGAGCAAAGCTAAATTTTAATGCTTTTATGGAAAGAAATAAAAGGAAAAATAGGCAATTACAAAATCTGTGCTGGTTTAGGAGTGCATCCTCTGGGAAGGAGAATAATGTGGAAGGACTGTAGAGGTAAATGGACATGTAGCTTTCCATCTGGAAAATTGTTCTATGAAAATCTGTAAAATTGCTTGAATTTTAACAGAAAGTAAAAGTGAGAATAAACCCCATGATTTCTGAACTTGATTTATAATTAAATTATCCAGTAATGAAATAACTTCAATTTTAGATCAGCATCTGCAACAAACAGTAAGGATTTTTTTTAAATTTCTGTGTGATTTCTGATTACTAGTGAACCATGAATAAAATTTATCTTTCAGAGAAACCAGAAAATGCATGTTTTTACCTGAAATATCCTGAGTGAATGCCAGCTATGAGGCCTCATGCTCCTAGAGATTCTGTATTTAGTGTTTTAAGATTTCATCCGTGTTGTTGCACTGCTTTAACTGAAAATCAGAAAATCATAAGGAAGAAGTAGCCTTTTGCATTTTTAATTTTTGGGAGTAATTAAAACCAAAACACACACAGGAAAATACTCTATTTTCTCTTTTTCTGAGACAATATTCTAAGCTGTCCATAGACATGAAGTTAATACAAATGCTACACGGGAAGAGTTGAAAGGTTTCATGCGAAGAGACAAATGTAGATGTCCTGTTAGCCATTAGAGATGGCTCCTCTACTCTGTTGTGAGGTATAAAGTGGTATTATGTTAGGGTCTAAGCCAGGAAGACACATGTAATGTAGCAAAGACAGGGATAGATACTCTTAGTCTCAAGTTTTGGAGACTGAAGAGCTTCAGCGTTGGGGCTGGTTTGTAAAGGGAAAGGATAGTGAGCTGGGCAGGCTAAATTGAAGCCAGAAGACCAGTACTGTACAGATTTTTCTAGCATTTTTCCCTGACATCTTTCAAGGTTTTCTACCTCTGTGAGAGCTGCACAAGTGTTTACAGTCTCAAATGATGTTTGCTACCACTGCAACTTCACTGGAGGATTTGGGCAATGAAGTGTGATTTTATTGTTGTTGTTCTGAAAATGAACAAATGGTATTTTAATCTAGTATTCAACTGATGTTTAATTCCTTATTACAGCTGGGGTGGGCCACAGGACTTATGAATACAGCTGTGGGAACATTTTAAGAAACTTTTTGTTTTGGTTAAAATTGCCAATTTGTCAGTGATTCCAAAGAGATGACTTGTATTTGAAAAAAATGCCACACTGAAAATCAAACAGATCTACTGAAAGACTGCTGCTGTTTGTTTGTCTGTCTGTGGCTAACATATCTAGCTCCTCAACAGGACTTGGAGGGCTAAAGGAGCTGGAAAGGCTCAGCTCCCACACTCTTGGGCTTGAAGTTCAGGTTTTACAGGCTTCCAAAGTCCTGACAGACCACCCCAGAGCTGGGCAGGGAATGGAAATTCAGCTTCAGAGGGAATTTCAGCAACAAAAAAGCTACAGTTTTCCAAACTGGAACTAAATCAAACATCAAAAACTTCAAATATTCTGCCGAATAAAGTTGCTGTCCTGGGCTTAACTTCTTGCTTTGACTTTAGAGGCTATTTTTGAATAATGTGTTTATGAACTTATCCTGTTTTTTCTTCCAATACATTGAAATCTCATAACTGTTTTTGTCCAAGTGAGAACTGCACAGTCAGACCATTACAAAATCCAATAAGTAATAATTGGGAATCTTCAGGAATGTAGCTCAACAACCTCACCTCACCAACGCACACAGAGAGGCAGAATCTGAGCCCGGTACCTGCATGTCCCCTGCCTTTAGTGGCTGGACTGGATGGCCTGGCCTTAGAGCTGAGGGACGCCTTCCCACTACTGGGGAGCTGTTAGATCATCTTATGGTCATCGAGAGCAGGGAAGCTCCCCCAGAGGTGATGCATGTGAATCCACTGTCTCAGAAGTCAGTAGTTCAGTGGTGCAACTAATCTACCTCTCTTCCTTATACTTCCAAAATCTCCAACAACGTAAATAAAGGATTTTTAAGAGTAAAGGGCATTGGTTTTCTGAATATCTTTACATAATTTTGTTTATTTCTAGGTTGCCCTTTAAATGATTTTACTCATCAGCTCAAATAACTAGAGTTGAGGAAAAAAAATAGGTGAATACTCTTAATAGCAAGGAAAGTGCATTCAGTGTTGTTGGTCTGTATAGAAATGCATTTATAGGGTTTTTCTTTGCCTTTCTTATAGACCTCTAATGTATCAAGGCATGCCTTTTAGGTGCCTCTGTTGTACTATAGATAGAATTTATCAGCCTGAATTGCCTTTGGGATAGTTTCCTTTCCCCCAGCAACTCAGATAATGTTATTCTTAGTGAATAGTGAAATTGGGTTATCACAAAACACGTGTATGTTTATATCCTTGTATGTATAATCTCATTTGTTACTCCTCCTTAACTTTTTTTTTTGCTGTTTCTCAGTGTCTATTACAGTAGGTAGTGGTGGAAGAGTTTTAAACTGCAAGCTCCAGCCACAATGCCACCCAACAAAGCTGAGTTACACATAAAAACAGTGTGGAGAGAGGGAAGGTATCTCCTTCCATGGGCTTTGCGTTCAAGTGGCAGTAGTAACAGGAGTGGATAAGTTTAAATCATAGAATCATAGAATGTCCTGAATAGGAAGGGACCCACAAGGATCATCGAGTCCAACTCCTGTCTCTGTATATGACAGCCCCAAAATTCACACGATGTGTCTGAGGGCATTTTCCAATCACTTCTTGAACACTGTTAGGGCTGGGGCCGTGACACCTCCCTGGGGAGCCTGTTCCGGTGTCCACCACCCTCTGGGGGAAGAACCTTTTCCTCATGTCCAACCTAAACCTCCCCTGGCACATCTTCCTGCCATTCCCTCGGTTCTGTCATTGGTCACTAAAGAGAAAAGAGATCAGTGCCTGCCCCTCCTCCTCCTCTTGTGAGGAAGCTGGAGCGGCCATGAGGTCTCCCCTCAGCCTCCTCTTCTCCAGGCTAAAGAGACCAAGTGACTTTAGCTGCTCCTCATACAGCTTCCCCTCCAAACCCTTCACCAACTTTGTAGCCCTCTTCTGGACACTCTCCAGTAGCTTTATGCCATTTTTTATCCTGTGGTGCCCAGAACTGCACACAGTGCTCCAGGTCAGGCCGCACCAGTGCAGAGCAGAGTGGGAGAGTTTAGAGTTTAAAGCCTCCTCATACATTTATTTTTTTTTCCACAGGAAGGAGTTTTCATTTTATTCAGTGAAACTGAGATAAAAATAGAATGCTTTTATGAGCAGTGGAATGAACAAAGCTCAGTTTCCTGCAGATTTTTATTGTCTCCTCACCATATCTTCTTGCCCTGTAATACTCTTCTCTCCCTTGTCTTTCTTTGCCTCTTGCTTCAATACACTCTGTTCCTCACTATGGCTTTCCTTGGTATCTTCACTTCTCCCTGTATCTCCAGCTTCCTTTGACGTGCTGTCCCTGTTTGTTTCAGTGAGGCAGTGGGTGTGAGGGTAGACTGGCCATGGGCTTCCAGACTCTCACAATGTCCAGGGCCTGACTTCTTCTTCCCATCATTTAGAGCACCGATTTGGTTCTCACCGTCCTCTCTTCAGCCACCACCTGTCACAAAACATGCAAGAACGCAAGTCCTGGAAACCTTGAGCCTTGTGGCAAATGTGGTTGAAGTTATCCATTTGCTTAAAAAAAATTGTTAGGACAGACTGCAAGGTAGACAGGCAGTTAAACTGTATTAAACACATCACCTAGACATTCTGCCTACTCCTAGAGAATATTTTTACTCTATAACTAAAACGTGTGCCCACAGGAACCTCTTTCCGTGAGACTAATGCAAGTGCTAATTGTTAAAACATGCATTATTTGTTCTTGACCTATATATGACATTCTTCTTCCGTTGCTTCCATCCTTTTGTCAGCATGATGCAGGTACAGTGCTGCCGCAGCCAGCTGGAGAAGCAGTACTGTTCAGATGGGATTGAATTTGCCAACGTGCGTGAGGAGTGTAACTCAAATATTGGTGAAAATTCCACCTGTGAAGCTGAATACTTCAAGGTGAGATGTCAGATGTTCATCTTTAAGAAATGGTATTGGCCCTCTAGATGGGTATGAAGGGTTGACCCTGAAAGTCACCGTACTCAATTTGCACATAAACAGCTTTTTTCCCACCTACACCTCATGTATCTGTGAAGGCTGTCCACTTTGTGCTTCTTTGAGAGAAGCAGACTGTCTCATTACATTTCAGCAGAGGCAGAGGGTGGAATGCAAAAGGGTAGAAAGTCTTAAATGGGTAATTGGCTAGGAAACTATTTTTGCATGAAGAGAAGACATCAGTGCTGTAGGAAGGGATGGTTGGGAAACTCAGATGCATTTCAGACTTTAGCTTTCATTAGAGCTTCGTGGCCTAAGGTCAAACTCAGTGGTTTTCATCATTGGTGGTCTAAAGGGGTAGGACTGAAGTTAATCCTCTCAGTGTACTTACAATTCCAGCTTGTGTACCTGTCATTAGTCAACATGACTTCAATTTACAATTGAATGGAGACATCTGCAAGCTTGTGATAATAACATTTGATATTAGAATAAAAATGCCCAACATTGGCATCTTTAGTTAACCTGTCCCCTGCCCCCCACCTTTATCTTTGTCTCTCAGTTTGTCTTTGTCTCTCAGTTCTTGAAAGGGGGCGTATTCGTGCCACTCTGCAGAGTGTTCCTGGAAGACAGTTCCACCAATAAGTTCATGACCTTGACCATGACCCAGTCGCGAACAGCTCTGGTCCTGTTAAAGGTTTCTTTCAGTAATGGTGAAAATAGAAGACAGTGATTTGAATTCTCCCCAGTGCTCAAAGATGCTAAATGTTTTGGTTCATTCAGTTAAAAAAATATACTATATAGAGGAAGGCAGACAATGTCTGACTCACGAGTTTCATATCTTTTCAAAAGGCTGATGTGATCATGTTCCTGGCCTTGGGATGCCACCAATGCCAGGGCTGTGAGCAGAAGAAAGGTAACGCGTGCTGATGATGCTGGCATTGTTGGGCCATCACAAACCTGTCTGTATGTGCAGCATGATTTTGTCCCACGGTGGAGTGTGTCCCGCAGAGGGGATATATGTCACCTGTTGACCACGTCCAGGGTGTGCTCTGCTCCTGGCACGGAGGTTCCTCTGTGCAGCCTTTGCTGTTACGAAGCTTGTCCACACCAATCTGAATGCATCATGAAAAAATATTTAGCCCTCTGTGTCAGTACTTTGAAGGGCTATGGGCAGATAGACAAGGACTGTGATGACGAGTGCTCTGCAGATTCCAGTGCTTGCTACCAGAGACAGGTTTATGGCAGCAGCACTATTTTAAATGGATGCCATGGGACAACTCCAAATCAGAATGCAACTGTTCAAGGAAACCCACTTTCCCATCAATTGACTGATGTTTTCCTATGTGGGCTTGTCAGCACAAGGAAGAGGAGTTAACATTGCTGTTTTTAAAATGGCCAGACTTCTTTAAAGATGACAGGTTTTCATGGTGATAGCTGTATTATTAGACAAAATGGACTGGGCCTTGATTTCTGGCCTTGAGAATAGATAGCTCAGCACAGCTCATGTCACATAAGTGACATCTTTCCCCTGCGGAACACAGGGCATGAGAGCTATTGGGAATAGTCACTGGCCTGTGCTAACCCCAAAATGTGCTTCAGCACTGTCTGAGAGGATGTTAGTTGCCCATTAGAGCTTGCTCATATTTAAACATTACAGACGATTGTGGGACAATGCCTGAGCCCATATTCTGTCCCTGTTTTAATTTACCAGTATAAACATAGTCAGCGTTTAATCTTTGTGAGGCACGTTCTGGTCCCCGCCTCCCCCTCCCCTAGTTGGAATATCCTACCCTTAATAACTGTACTGAGGTATAATAGCTGTAAGAGTATCTTTGTAGATAATCTCTTTGATCCATGACAGGCATAGGTGATTTATGATCTAATATCAGTGAACAATTCATCATTTCTTTTGTTGAATACATTTTGAATCTGATGACCTTGAGACATACAGTGTATCTGGCAATTGTGCCCTGCTCTGGTAAACAAACTCTGAAGTTCACACCAAGCCTATCTCACATGGGCTCGAATCTCATTTTGCCCGAGTTGTTCCTTTTTTGTTTAGTTTAGGTAGCATAGGAATTCTTTTGGATTTTCTTTGTCTCCTTCAAGGAAGCAGAAAGAGTGATTTAGTAATTCAGTTAGCAGGATTAATTGCATCACTTTGCAGCAAATGAGCCAGATAATCTTTCTTTTGAATGTAAAACTTGTGATTGAAAAGAAGATAAAAAGACCATATTTTGGAAACACTTGCCTCTGCTTTTACTCTTAAAGGTGGTAGGGATCTGTAATGATGGGCATAATTTTACTCCTCAGTTTTTTTGGAAGCATAGCTCTTCTTACCTTGAAAAAAAAGGATGCAAAATTAATCATTAATCTTCAAAATGTTCATCGAGAGAGAGTAATCAATTTCCAGATTTATTGCTGATACAGGAGATGTAGAAATGATTTTATGAAAGTTTTTACCGTAACAGCCATGCAGAAAGGAGTGAAGCTTGTCAAAATCAACCTTCTTTAAGGTACTGACATGTTTTCCCCAAAATTTGTCATAGGTACTTTCTCTTTCCAAAGATCAAGATATGGCCTTATCTTCACAGTTTTGTCAAGAATACTTTGGTTGTGAGCACAAAAGTTTTTATTGTTTAACATATTCTGAAATTTTTGTTCAGATCTTCAGAAGTTCTGAAAAATTCTACTGAGTTATTTGTATTTTTTTCAGTCTGTTTTTTTAGCTTCTACTAGTTAGTCTGGATTTCAGCATGTGAGAGACCTCTTGTGGACAGATACACAAAAGCAATGTTAATACATAGTTTACCCTTCTACATCTGCTAACTTAAATGGTGAAATAGAGACCTATTATAAATTTAACTAATTAAGACAGCTTGTTGATGAAAGCGATTTCAGGTGCTTCCTAATCCCACCAAACCCCAATCTTCAAACTTCTCACATGTAACTATTTATTCCTTTATTCCTTTGATCTTTACTCCTTTCTGTGAGTAGGCAAGGTGTAAGAGCAGTCAAGTGATCATAGGACTTCAAGGAGGGCTCAGCTTTCTGTACAAACATGAAGATCACGGCATGGCTTTGGAGCTGCATTGGGTTTTGCTGATAATGGGAGAGGCAAAGGAATAAATATTTGAGATTATTATTTGGATCACTTAAGAAGCAAAGGTTTACAGACAGTGGAAGTGTGTAATAACAACTCAATCGTTTGGTTGTACCATGCATGAAGGCAGCATTGGTTCTAGCAAATGGGTGAATGGTCATCACAATATGCCTCTGGGCAGCTGGCAACCTTTGGAAAATGTCTGCAAACACATCAAGAACTAAACTAATACGGAATCTAGACTTCACCCCAGACTAAAGGGTCAAAATCTTTAAGACTAAGCTAACAACCCTGTGTGAAAATGTTGCGATTAATTTTACCAGGATAGTGATAGTTATAATGACATACTGCTTTATGTCTCAGAATACCAGAGTGCTCTGTGAACATGAGTTAAACTAGCCTTATCACTGCTAGATTATTACTATTCCACAGTGTGGGAACTGAACAAAAAGGCAAATTCCCAAGTTCACAGGTGAGATATGTGGGGATGTATGTGGGTGTACAGAGTCCTGGGTGTGCTCTGAGCACAAGGCCATTCATCAGCTTCCCCATCTTTCTTCTGCAGTTGAACAGGTAACATTAGCCTTTAGGACTGCCAGTACAGAATCTTCTGGGGTCAATACTAAAAGTCAATTGCCATAAACATCAGTGAAGAAAACTTTTGACACTTTCCATCTCTGAATCATTTTGGCTGTGGTATAACAACATAAATTATTATCTAGCTGTTAAATCAAGATAGATCATGCACAGTTAGAATAAATGCCAGTTCAAGCAAATGGTTCAATGCATACAATTATTTTAAATGAAGATACAGTTTCTTACAGACATTGCAAGACTTGGCAAGCTCTGCACTTGAAGATTCACATTAGGTGGAGACAGATAACTTCGAAGTGGTGGCTCAACGTGGAAGAAATAAAGAACATAAGGTTGTTCGGCATTTGATGAATGGCAAGATTAATGATCACTCTTTACAAAAATAATCCAGAGAAACTCTGTAACTCCCAGTTTGAGCATGTGTGACAAGACAAAGAAATAGACTGAGTCAACTCGTATGCCTAACAGTAGAAGCCAGTGAGGATACTCAGAAGTATATAATGTCAAGGTTTGGCAAGGCATCAGCTGTATTAAGTAACTTAAGTAAGATTTGGTTATCAAAAATAGGCAAGCTTAAGTCAAACAGTGAATCTTCAGCTCAGTTTTAGTTTCTGTATTCTAATAGATGGTTGTGAAACTTGGAAATCTAATAAAATTATAGACAGATGTTAAAAACTTTGAGAAAAATGCCTTAGGAAAATGTTAGATGTGTTAGACAATAAATACTCAGAAATGTTGCAATTCTTGGAAGAGATTATCAAGTACTTATTTCTAAAGTCATCCAGAAAAAACAGAAAAGATGGAAATATCCCAGACATCCTAATGATGAAACCGGATCATCTTCCACTAGATGGAAGTACTTGGAGAACCAAGTAAAAAAAAGTAGGTAGTGAGGAATCATCCCAACAAACAGTAGTTAATAAGGGAAAACATGTACCTTAACATGATGATGGGCATGAAAACAGCACCCCAGCAGTGGCCAGGAGGGAAGTGTTCCTGCCGTACAGCATTCTGCAGCTGGGAAAGGGGTCACTTGTGTATTTGAAGATAAAGTACAAAATAGTGTGCTTGCATATTTCAAAATGCTGTGAAGTAGAAAAAATATTCAAGAAACAAGAAAGAAGGATTTTATTATTTTGCTTTCGTGCTGCTCTAGGTTTTAAAAGAGCTTTTTACTGCAGTACAGAGAGAGAAACATATAATACCTCATAAGGGAAAACAGAATATAGCCAGGGGTATACGTCTCAGAGTAGTGAAAGAAATGAAATAGTTGCCTTTTTTTCAATAGGTGTGGTGCTTACAGCACCAAATTACAGAAATGTAGTTCAGTGTTTACTTATTTTATATTCCACCTGCTCTGTTTGATGGTGCAGGCTATTTTCTTCAAGCAAAAAAGAGCCTGGAAGATAATAAAACTGACAGTAAAAGCTTAAATGTGCTTTTAGATGACAGTAGCAACTGGCAGACACCAGTTCCAGAGAACCAATCATCTTTGATGCTTTTTAATGGCAATGAAGAAAACTGAATACATCAGCAGTGTCACCTCAATTTAAAATGAAAGGAAACTTGCACAGGATTAACTTGTCCCATGTTCACTTCTGTGGTGTGTTCTGGGGCTGTCTTTTAGCAGGTCCAGGAGGGGTAGATAATGTTTCATTGCTGGAAGCCATGTCAGGACTGTGATGCTTTTAAATAATGTTTGACTGTGGTCTGTTTTTCCAGGTAGAATAGCTTCTCTTTGTGACCTGTAAACGCTAACTTTGGATGAATCGTGTTTGTTCACTTGTTTGTTAGTTCAGAGAGGGGTATTTTTTTCTGGGAAGCTGAGTAAGCAGTTTAATTATAAACTGAGTCATGCACTTCATTGGTTGTGTCTCAGTTTAATTGAACTGAACACGAAAGGGAAGCAGAGGTGTTAAGAGTTCCCACTGTTTGCTGGTGTTTGAAACTGGGCTGTGCAGGCAGGGAGCAATGAAATTCCATGTACATACATGGACTATTGTGGTTCTCCACATCACCCTGCACACACATTCACAATATTTGTGAGAACTGTATCCACGTTCTGTGCTCAGTTCTATGTAGGCCAGATGCAGAGCACACTGAACTCAACTACAGATTAAAATACTGGAGCCTAAGTACACCAGGAGTTCTTAAAGAGTTTGCAGAAAGTTTTCCATTGGTTTGCCAAGGTGAGATAAGACTATCGACACGACTGACAAAATTTGTATCGATACATTCAGGGCTAGGATGCTAGGATTTAACTTTTTGTTTGTCTGATTTTTGGTCTCCAACAGACATGTTGTTACTGTTGTTTGCTGGGAAAGTCTGCCCAAGTTCAAGGACACAGCTGTGAACCCAACCCGAAGATAGGACACCAGTGTGGAGTTGTCTTCAAAGCTTGCTGTGTGAAGGGTCAAGAAGGCATTGACGTGTCCATCAGCGATGATGCTCCTAAAAAGGAGCAAGGTATTTGATGTTGCAAATTATAAGAAAGTGTGACACAAAATGATATGGAGGAGAAGGAGTGAATCATAGAACCATAGAATGTCCTGAGTTGGAAGGGACCCACAAGGATCATCGAGTCCAGCTCCTGTCCCTGCATAGGACAAGCCCACAGTTCACACCATAACTGTGCTTGTACATTAAATTATTTCTGTTGGAATTCCTCTAACTTGACATCTCCTCTGAGTTATTTAATGATCCATGTTTTATAGCTCGTTTATTTGGCTAGTGAGAACTGAAACATTGCATGCTACAGGAGACTAAAAGAGCTGGAAAGTGGTCACTCAGTTTCTGGTGTCAGAACTTAACTATAAGACATATTATTTTGGCCAGTAATGATCTTATGTTGGAAATTGAGTATAAGCTGTTAATTTTAAGAGCATTTTGCCCATTGATAAATTCTTAATTAAAAAGAAAATCAACAACTGATTCTTATAATTGGGTTTAAAAGCCAGATGGCCCTTGCCAGCTTGGCAGAATTCAAATGTTACCTTGTGTGTGAGAGGCAAATGCCCACAAACTGGGGGCATTTTAAATGTGTGGACTGTCTGGGAGAATGGAACATTTCCAAGAAACATGGTATCTGCATTTATTCAATATTATCAGAAGAGAGGTGCATCTAGATGGCAGCAGCTCCTGACTCCCTTCTCTATACCTGGTCCACAGAACTGAAGAAGATGTGTGTGGACATGCTGACCGTTACAGACCTGAGTTTGAGGTTCTTTTGCCTTTTCCACTTAGTAGACCGACCTGATACTGCAGAAAAATCATGCTATATAGTGTTGCCTCCTTCTTGGGCAGCTGAGCACTGAAAACATGCAATCTGGCTTGCAGATCACCAGTGGCAGATTTTGGGAGACCTCATCCTAATCAATCACTTAAACCCAGACCCTGCCACAAAATCTTGCATTGCTCTTCTTAAGCCAGTGTGTTATCAGACTTATTTCAGGTCTTTCAGACCTGGCTTATGTCAGTGTACACCCTTATCAGGTAACACTGAGAAATGCCCTACCAGTTTCTTTGTGTACTCCTGTCTCAGCAGGGGAATGCCCCTTGTCCATTAGTGCTGGCTGAAGTGATTTGACTGGTAGATACCTTATATTTAGACCACTCTGCCAATAACAAAAATTTGCAGATGTGGTGTACCTGCATGATATGAGAAGTATATCAATACCTGCAAATCCAGAATTATGGACACAGCGTCAAGTATTGCCCCACTTACCCTTGTAGGCTAGTGGCACACGTAATCACCAATATGCATATGATTAGTATGGTTATTATGGCACACATAATAACTGTTATGCATTACAAAGATGTGTCTGTCAACAAGCAGGGCGAAACAACATACTCATCGTTAAACTAAGAAACAAGCAGGTGGCTGAACTTATGTCAGCTCTCCTTACCAACAATAAAAATTGCCTACAGAAAGGCAGAGCAAGCAACATGACACCTTTGTTAGTCAGGAAGGGGCTATCAGTCTGTGTTTTGTAAGGCAGCTTCCTGGACTAGCATTTTGTGTTTGTGTTAGGCGATAGCAGAGGGAGCAGGGCGTTCTCCTGCAGAGGGTAAGGCAAGCTGACTCCCTGGATGATGCTTGCTTAGTCATGTGAAGAGTAATCTCTGGTACTGTGTCCCCAGAGACCTCTACAAAATCAGACCAGACTTGGGCAAACTCATTTCCTTAACTTCTGTGTGACCAAAATGTACCCCTATGGCTTGAGGACTCAATGTACCAACCCAGCCTTTTGCCACTGCGCAAAAACTTGCTTTGACACCTGTGATGTATTGTTTACTTTTAAGTGACAGCTGGTTGAATAGGCTTATGGACCATCATTGGAATAAGACTAAGCTTCCCATTCAAGTTACCGGAGGATTTTGAGATGGTGCTTTCACACATCTCACTAACGACCTACCACTTCCCATGCCTTCAAAATGGTGGCATTGAAGGAAGTTCACTACCTTGTCCTTTGGGCAAGCAGTGGGCTTAAGGCGGTGCATGTTTTTAGCCTGTTTATGTCCCCTATGTGGAGAGAAAGAACTCTCAGGACACATGCTTCTAGCAGAAGCACCGCTGATCAAAACGCTCCAAGTTAAGGTATATGAAGAACATTTGAAAGAATGCCATAAGTAGGTGCCCAAAAGTTGGGTGTGGAGTTCTTTTTGGAATGAAGTCTAAATAAATGAGGTTAATCTGATTTTCATGAAAACTCTGAGTACTCCAAGCTACTATAAAGTCAGGGGAAGCCAAGCATGCCCCAACAACATGTCTTATGAAAATGAGGTTAAGCTCTGGTTAAAAGCCTAATGTTAAGAACCTGCATTTGAAAGTCTCAGCTCATATGTAATCTATGATCACAGCATGACTTTCATATTGAATCAGTCAGATGGAAAATGCCCCATGGCTGTGTGCATTTGAATGTAAAATTTAAGTATTAAATAACTGTAAAATATGTAAATAATGCTCTTTAATTTTGTCCTGGTTTATCCAAAACCCTGGTCTGAGCCTCATCCCAAGCAGGCAGCTTTTTACTGTGAGAAGAGAAGTGCTTTCTCCTCTAATGCCTCTCTCTCCTCTTTTTAGTTGAAATTTCAAAGGAGGAACTAGACCAAGAAGATCCTTATCTGCATGATGGCTGCAGAGGTAAGTCAGGTGACTGGTCCTGTTAGCCAGCTCTTTTGTGATTGCCTCCAATAAAAGAGAAGCAAACTTAGATCTAGAGATTATCCAAAACCTTTTGCTTAGGGTAGTTATGGGTAAAAATAACAGAATGAAGATCCTTTCTGAGAAATAGTAGGTCATTATGTGATGCCTCAATAGTTCCTGAATACAAGGAAGGCCTTGTCTCCTGCAGCGGCATTTGTCTTACCAAACTGAAGCTTAGACTATATGTTAAACTTTTATTTAATGTCTAGCATGTAATACCTCAGAGGTGTTACCCGTTGAACCCGTGGAGTACTCCAGATTCTCCAGAACGTGGGGATCCTATATTAAGTATGTGCATTCTATTATCCTCCTTTCGGAATGATCAGGGTGATGGACTATGAAATGAAAGTTGTTTCCTTTTGAGATGTGTCACCCGAAAAAAAGGATGAAAAGCGGCTATTGTCCTCATTAGTCAGGCTGTTCTGCCTCCTGGGAAGAATGTGTTATTGGGATATTGTTCTGCTAAGTATTCTGATTTATTGCGTGCCACATGTTATTTACATATCTATAAACTTAAACCAGTAGTGATTTATTATTTTCTACAAGCATTTCAGAACTAAGTAATGTATTTAGGATAAAATCAATTTAATAGACTTATATTCCAGTTGAGACATGATTTACTGTACTTCATGTTGTATAGCCGTTACACTCTAGAGAGGATGGAAATGTCCACTAGGTGATTAGCTAGTCAAAGCCAACAGTGGCTCTCCTTCTTGTCTCCAGCTTCTAATTACAAGAGATGACATCGAAACATGTGTTACATATTTTCCTATCATTATTTCTTTCTGTAATTAGTTGTTGCGTTTGCCATTTAATCAGCTGCCTGCAAGAGATGGATTGGTAGGACTAATTACAAATTAGAGTTTCTGTCTACACTATATTTTCTGATAAACTTGGCATGCCAAAACTACTTGTGGTTTTCTGATCTTCACCAGGGTAAGCTTAAATTTCCTAGGCAGTGGAACTTCCAGAGGTTTGTGTTGGAGCACCTCCATGGTATATGAGGAAATTAGTTCTGTTCTTCCAGCACCTTCGCAATAGGTTTTACTGTGGCTGACAGAGGCTCACAGAGGTTCAGAAAGGTGTAGCTGCCCATCTCACCCACAAGACTATCATTCCTTTGAATGTCATTGCCTATGTCAGTATTATGTACAGACCTCATTTTCTGTGGTGTATTAATGGCCTTGTCCTCACTAGAAATCATTGCACTTAAAAAAAAAATAATTTACTCAAAAGTTTAAATTATTTTAACTGGATTCGCCCACATTGATTGTGCTTATCTCAACCCTTTTTTTTTTAATGCCTATCCAGCCATTCTGAAAAACAGAAAAATAACATAGGTTCTATTTGTACTAAGAATATAGATTTTCTTACAACAAGTAGTTGAAAGTATATAACCTTTTGAGGCTATTAAGGAGAATATTAAAGGGTTTGAATATTAATTTCTTTTTAACAAGATCAGAAAAATAAGTTTTCTTAATGATGAGCCAGTTTTTGTGTAAATTTCCTATAGTATCCTCTCTTTCTGTTGGATGGAATAACCCCACCTCTCTTTCACATCCTTTGGGACTCTTGCACACACCTCACTAGGTCCTGAGTACCCCAGTAGTAAGTCTTGGTTCCTTTAGGTTATTTGAAGCCTTTGTCATCCACAATACCCTCTTCTCCCTTCCATGTTTCCTGCCTGCTGAGTAAGGAAAGAGCACATGCTATTGCTAATTCAGGAGTATGGCCCTAATAATGATAGGCTAAAAATAAAGCCTAATGCAGCTAATAATGAAAATGTTTCATTAACTTATGGTCATACATCTTGTCATCCTTGTTTTACAGTAATCACCATACGAAGTTTTAACTTCCTAGCCAAAGCCTGAGGAGGTGTCTGAGCTCATCAGCATTTTCCCTTAGACTTCTAACAATGATAGACTATGAGCTACTCCTTAATTTACTTCCTTCTTGTTTTCATTTTTAGAGCTAAAAGAATCCAGTGATTACAAACACTTCTTTCAGTGTTTAGCCCTTTCCTCCTTTTGTATATGTGTGTGTTTAGTCACCTGCTTTTCTA
Organism: Pampusana beccarii; assembly: GCA_013399365.1. Lineage (NCBI taxonomy): Eukaryota > Metazoa > Chordata > Aves > Columbiformes > Columbidae > Pampusana > Pampusana beccarii. The sequence continues at coordinate 68,415 of VWYH01010688.1, forward strand.
AATATATCAGCAAGCATCCTGTAAATCAATGGTTTGTTTCAGTTCCTGTGAAGAGATCCTTAACTATATCAGACTTCTTAAAATATTCAATTAGGTGGTGGTCCTTGCTCTCAGCAGTGCAGAGACACAGGATCCAGTTACGTCTGCTCCTGCTTTGTTGGGTATCAGCTTCAACCAGATGGTGTCAACTGTGAAGGTAAAAGAAATCAAACCATTGCTTCGATTATCAACACCTTTGTTTTAAAAGAGCAAGAATAGATAAAAAAGATCCAGACGGAAGAGATCAGAATATGCTTGAGCCAGCTGAGGAAAGAGGTGAGATCATAACAAGTTGATTGAAACAGAGTGTTGGAATGAAAGTTGTGGGAAGATGCAGTTAAGAATCAGTAGAAGAGATGGAGGATTTAGAGTGGGGAAGAGGCAGAAGATTTTGAATTTATTTTTGTAACTAAAACAAGCAAAAACCTGTTCTCTTTTATAGTAGGTAGTAATTGATGAGGCAGATGAAACAGAACAGGATTCTTCAGCTTGTTAAGGACACAACTGATAGAAAGGACGAAAGTTTTAGATATTGTGAGTGTCATGGGAATAGTCAAGGGGGAAGCGCTGTTAAGTTTCTCCTAAAAGAACTAAAGGGACATCAAATGAAACAGGCTGGGATAGAGTAATGCAGGCATCTGCTTCTGAGCTACTTAGCCTAGACTCCTTTTTTTGCTAACTGAGAGAAACAAGCACTTCAGTGCACAGTTCATCTTGCCTATTTTGCATAGCTATTCTAGGATGAAAAGCATTACTCATCAGGAGTGCCTTGTTCTCTCATTGACTGAAAAGGGAGTCTAGGTAAGTAACTCACAAAAACCTCAAAATATAAAATAGGTATTGGTGACTGGTCAGATTAATACTAACCTAGTGTAAGATATAAAAAGGAGGCATTTTTACATTTGCTATATGTGGATGACAAGTATTCTTATGCATTCAAAGAGAAAAAGAAAAAAATTTACAAAAGAAGTGTCTATCAGTAGCTATAAAGCAGAAAGTTGCAGCCTGTGGCTTGAAGAGTCCCTAAGCCATGTGTGGGTGGAAGGCAGAGCAAGGGAAGGACTTTTGAAAGCTTGCCTCATTCCTACAGCCACCATAATCATCCGCTGCTGGACTCCCATCAGATGATGTTGGCCCTTTGCTCTCACTCAGTGCAAGTTCTTCCTCTTTCTTACTTGCAGTGAATCAGCAGTCAGAAGTCCTGTTACCAGTGGGGTCAAAATGTCTTTACTGACTCACACTCTAAGCACCGAGATGGGTAGCCACAATGTGGGTGTGTGAGTGTGAGGCCAAATCCACACCATTCTTTGTGTCCTGATGCTCAAAGTTATGACTGGTTGGAGGTGCGCACACAGCTAGCCTTTGGTCTCATACCTTGCCCGTGATTTCATGTTTCTTACTTACTCTTCTTTTCTTTTTTATAATAATTTTGGATATTCTAGATATTAATGAGTGTATCACGGGGACACACAGCTGCGGGATTGGGCAAACTTGTGTCAATACGTTAGGATCCTTTCGCTGCCAGCGGGACACAAGCTGTGGAACTGGTTATGAGCTAACCGATGACAGTCGTTGCAAAGGTACGTCCTGTGTAGAAAAAACTGAAATCTTCCAGCCTCAAAAAAACCCAAAAAAGTACATAATCACTTCACACTCTTTTACTTTTGGTAAATACACATATAAGCTGTAATTACACAGGGACACACAGATAATGCTAGTTTTTGTGGGACAGTAGTTTTCCACCTGTCTCTTTGCAGATACCAGGTCAGGCTGTCTGTGGACTACTACAGAGACTTCCAGGAGAGATAACTACATTTATTTTACACTGGCAACTTGGTGTTGCATGATGGGAGCTGGTCTGGGAACTGAAACAGTTGATTTTGAAGGCCCAGCACTCACACCATACACATTTTTCTGGTGTTTACTTCTGGCTAGCTCTAGTCTGATCCTGTGAATTGGTTGCTGAGTGGAGTGCCTAAGTCTTGCTCCTGGGGCATACCTAGTGGTTTAGTTTCACCTGAGAAAATCAAGTTCGCATGCTTCGGAGTGTGAAACGAAGTGTGGCTAGCAGAGTGGCCAGGTGGTTCAGTGTGACACTACTAAGGTAGATGCATCTTTTAAAAGTAAGCCTTTATCCTCAGGAGGTTTAAATTTTTCACAAAGGGATTCATTTCTTAATCACAACATTCTTAAGGATTTCAAAATGAAGAAGAGTTAAAAGCACTGTTCTTGAGTAGGTGTGTTTGAACACAAGGGTCAAAGTCTTTCTTTTACTAAAGAAATGACTGATTTCAAGTTACGTGTAGCACAAAGTATGCTGTTCTGTGCATCCAAAACTTCACTTGACTTACTACCTTCATGGAGATACAAATTAGCAGCAAACTCTATTTGATGTGGAATTGGTTTCTGCTAAGAGAAAGTCTGTTTCCCCAGAGCTTAGAATTGTTCATAAACAAGACCGTAATTTCATTCAACTGTGTAAATTAACTCAACCAAAATTCTGGTTAACATTTTATTGTAGGAATTGATCAGTGATGAATGATAGATTGAATAAAAAAGCTGACGAACGAACTCGAACACAAAACCTGCAGATCGCACAGACAATGTTTTTCAAAGTATCGTGGTCTAACTTTGATCCCTTTGAAATAAAATTTCTGCTGATTTGAATGACATCAAATTTAGGCCAACAAATAGCTTACCAGCAAGTATTAACAATCTTTCTCAGGTGGAAAGAAAGGAGTACAGACAGTAAATTACGCATGCCGTTAATATTAGAAATTTCTTATCTGGATATGCTAATAATGTTAATTATTAATGTTATGCTAGTAATGATTAAAATAGAAAATGAATAATCCTCATGTATGATTTTTAAATGCCAAGTAAAATAGCTGAGTTGTGCAACATGTAAAACCCTGCTGAACCCAATTCAGTATTAACCCATCCTAAACTTAAAATGGGCTCCACAATCATTTAAGTCTCCCAAAGCTCTAGAGATAAGAAATTGCATATGCTGTTGTGTCCACTGCTTAAATGGGAAAGCTGAGTCATTCTATTGCTAGAACGTTTCTGAATTTTAATACCTTCAGGAGATTTCACCCCATTGCAGGGCAGCAAACATTAAATTTTAGTTGCTTTTATGTGGACAGGGTTATGTTCGTGCATGAGGCCTCATTAGCCCTTGTCTGCTTTATCTGAATCATTATTTATTCACAAATATTTGTTGTCTATTCTGAACCGGAATGGAATATTAAAAGAAGCAGAAATCATATTTATGCGCATTTTAAATCACAACAATGCAAGGATATTGCAAACCTTAATATGGATGAGAATGAAGGCCAACTAATTCACCAATGAAAGAAATGAACAATGCCTGCATTGGATCTAAAGTTAAAATTAAAACTGTACTCGGACATATAATTAAATGTTACTAACTTCAAACCTGAGCCCATGTGTAAACACACTGCTGAATCAAGGCTGAACACTGTTGAATATGATGGTTCAGGTGCTCTATAATAATTTTGAATCATTTAGGTGTGAGAACTAAATTTGTGAAGCATAATAAACACACACACCCCTATATATAACATTAACAATGAAATAATTTAAAAACCTTAACTTATTTTACCGCTTTTTACTGAGATTCTGTTTGAGGTGGTAGATCAGATTGATCCTGGGTCACTGCGTTGAACTGCATGAAGATATGCTGAGGATTAATCAGTCTGGTGTTTTTAACTGTGTCTTATGTTTTAAATGTGATGAAAAAGCTTCTGTCAAACTCCTGCTAACAATTTTTTTTTTGTGATGTACCAGATATTGACGAATGTGAGACTGGTACTCATAACTGCCCCCCCGATTTTATCTGTCAGAATACTCCAGGATCTTTCCGTTGCCGACCCAAACTACAGTGCATGAATGGGTTTATACAAGATGCGCTAGGCAACTGTATTGGTAAGACATTCTTATCTCAGTGAAAACTTAAGTGTTGCCTGTGAGATAAGTGGTAATTTGAGTGGGTGAGTTCTGAGCTTCTCAAGTCATTCTTCATGCATGTATGCATTGCTCTGCTATGTGTTTTTTCTGCTGCTTTAAAGACAGACTTGGTCCCCCAGGTAAGATTTACAGACAAGAACCATTTAAATAAAAGACTTAAATACCAGATCTCTATTTTTAATGAGATTGGGTTACTTAGGGCACTTAGCTGCATTTGAACATTTTCCTTAAGTCTTTGGGTATTTTATCTGAAACAAATAATGTAAAAAAATTGTGATATGTTTTATCTCCTCCTATCCAAAAGGTTTTCACTAAAGCTTAGTATAAAAAGCTGTAATTTGTGACATCCTGTGTAACACACTTTGCTGATATTAGTACGCATGGTTTTACAGGCACGTAGATCTTTCCAGACCTGTCCTCCGTTAGTTATAGCCTATCAAGAATCTTACTGTGAATGAGGATGATGGGCCAGTTATAATACACTGTAGAGAGGAGTTTTATTTTAAAGACTGATTGCAATCTGTTGGGCTAATGCCTTGTTTCCAAGACTCCTACAAAACAGAATTACAACCTTCATATAAATATGTTAGAATTACTGGTTTCCAGCACACTCTAAATGGAATTGTCTAACGTGACCCACAAATCTATCAGTCATTCCCTTGAGTAGTATTTTCAAGTCTCAACTTAACTTTGAATTCCCCCAGCGGCGTAGCGTGTCTTGGACTTGTGGAACTGGCTGAGCGGCAGCAGCTGCCAAGTCTGGCTCATTGTCAGCCCCTCGCTCTCCTGACCACATCGTACCCTGTAGTGCCGAAATCCGACACTGGAAACACTGAGACTGAAAAATAAATTGCAGCTTTTGAAGCGAAGGGGGCCAGTGCTTGTGCACAACAAACCTTTTGAAGACGTGTGTCTGCCATAGTTAGCACCAGGTGCATGGCAGTTAGCAGCTAGCTTGCCTTCCGTGACATTACTAAAGCCACATCAATTTGCAGCAGCAATAGTTATGCCCCCTAGAATGCATTTGCTCAAAATACTTACCAAAATAATTTCACAGTCTGTTTTTACACACTGTGGATCAAATGCTGCCCTATGTTGTGTCAAGGGGAAGAAATTATGAACACCTTCCTGCCTTTCCAGTGTCTTTCTAAGTTGAAAATTTTACGCTCTAGTGATGTGGGATAAGCCTGTCTGAAATGTTTCGTATTACAGTGCATCCCTTTCCCCATCTTCAGGCAGCCAATATTTTGCAAGCTGGATGCTGTGCTTCATACCGTACCATACCATACCATACCCTGGAAAGTAGTAGCTCTTTGACAGTTAACATTAGCACTGTGTAAAACAATGATAATATCCCAGTGAAACAGTTGAGTAAACTTTAGGCAGAGAATTTACTCACGTGAAGCTGGACTTTGTTAAATGTTATGAGATGCAAGCCCATACACATACGAACAGTGCTGCTCCTGCAAACTATAAGGTCTTAGTTACATTAACATTTCCAGGTAGCAAAGGCTGCCTCAGTACCTCCTGTAGCCACTGATTCCTGGCTCTGAAACTCCTTTCCCCCGAATGAATAGCACATGCTCACCTTGTGTAGCAGTGAATTCTGGACCTTCTTGGCTAGACACACTGCACTAGATCATACTTTAATACAGCTTAGCCTCATCTCAGTACATTTTCTGAGATTTTACTTTATACTTGGTTCTTACCATGCAAAGGATATCTTTGTCACAAAGTGATTAAGATGTCCGGTTTGTGGAAAAACAGACATACATTTGATGGATGGCAAAGGGCTGCATAGTCTTGTGACTACATAATTCACATTCTTATGTGCTTACATGGACAACTTACCAGGATAAGGTATTCACAGTGAATACCTGTGAGCAGTAGTTTATCTCTCTGTAAAAATTGAGTCAGCTACTACCTCTGTGAGCACATACTACCAAATAAATAGCTCGTTCACTGTGAGCCACAGACTGCAGCATAGCTGGTTGAGCTGGTGAACTGAATTGTTGATCATCTTTTCATATGTTTAGGGGAGACTTTCAAAGGCTTTCGAACAAATGCAAGTTATGTACCCAATTTCCTCTGCTTTCGAGTGGGATCTGGGCCTCTCATACCTCTCACAATCTTCACCCTGGACCCTAATGCTTATTATCAGTGAAGCTAAATGGCACAAATAGTTTTATTCTCCCATAGGCAGAACTTTTCAAACTCTGAAGGATTACATCAGGACATAATCCTCTGAAGAATTACATTAGGAAAGCATCTTAGCTTAAAAATCTCCAGGCAGCAGATAGTGACTCTGATTTCTTGTGCTCTTGTAGATATCAATGAGTGCCTGAGCACCAACATGCCCTGCCCAGCTGGACAGATCTGTATTAACACTGATGGCTCATATACCTGCCAGCGAATCTCACCTAGCTGTGGACGAGGTTATCACCTCAATGAAGATGGAACAAGATGTGTAGGTAGGTAATAGTCTGGAAGAAAAAACAGTTTGAAGAAAATAAGTCACATCTGTTGTGTATATTTACCAGTTTCATGCACTTTGGCCAAGTTTTTCTCATTTCCACAGTCAGTTCTTCATCCTGTTCTTTCCCTTGTGGCAGTCACAACAAGTGAAGAATGACAAGGATCCACACTCTGTCCTTCATATATCTCATGAAACCCTAAATTCTGAGAAGAAGAAAAATCATACCTCCCAAAAATGGCATTTTCTGTGACTATATTAGTGTATTGGAACAATGCTGTGTAGTCTCACTTCTCCCCAATACAGAGATATAACACAAGGCCCACTTCATGTCCCACAGAAGCTATTCAAGTAATGGTGAAAGGCATATATGCCTTTGGCTGCTTTTAACTAAGGTGCCTTTTGCATAAATAAGTATTTTTGCATGTGTTTTCAATTCTTGTAAGTGGCTTATCAAAGCACTACTGTCTGTGGGAGACCCAGGCATCTTCCACCAGCTGCAGATCTGATCCATAAATACAAAGTGTCCATAATAAAACAATTTTGCACCTGATTTCCTCCAAAGATTGTCTGATTTCCTGATTTATTTTCCCTCTTAAGTCCATCAACATTAACAGGACACCTGAGAGAGAACCTGTTTCAGTAAGAATAGTTTGGATTTGTGACTCTGATCTTCTTGTGGAAGCTGAGAGCTAGATCAAAATCTTGCTTTCTGTTTCAGAACACTTTATACCTACTAGAGGACACAGAAATATGTCAACATGTTGCTCTTCTCTCAACTTGCGTGCTCAGAAGTGTACTTTCAATCACTTTCCTTCTTTTTTTCAGATGTGGATGAGTGCTCATCTTCTAATCAGCCTTGTGGAGAAGGACATGTTTGTATAAATGCCCCAGGCAATTACCGTTGTGAGTGCAAATCTGGCTACTCTTTTGATGTCATCAGTAGAACTTGTATTGGTAAGTTACACCTATCAGCTTAAATACGTGCAGCTATGGCATTTTAAAAAATGATCCAGTATAAAGAATGTTATTGGTCTCTGCATAACCTCTTTCATCTGAATGTAAAATTGACTGCCGTACTATTCGTATAAAACTAATTCCGTATCAAAGAGATGCTGATACTTCAAAGGAAGCTGTATTAGTATTGTCAACATGTTATCTGTTATCCTGTTAAAAGGTAAGATTATGAGAGTGTGTGTAATTGTTTTCTGTGATACTTTTATATGCACTTACAGCGAAACATTCCTTTGGAAGATCAAAGAACTTTCTTCTTTATAGATCTAATTAAATTATGCACTGCGGTGCTTCTAAATGAGCGTTTTGAGCAAGTTCTTCCTTCTCTAGTATGAAATTTAGATCTGGAAAATAAAAATCAAACTTGTATGACCACGTTCTTGCCCAGACTACTATTGCAGTGAAGCCAGCCAATACACAGACCTCTCTATATTATGTAATCATTCCAGACATCAACGAATGCAGACGCTATCCAGGCCGCCTTTGTGCTCACAAGTGCGAGAATACTCCTGGTTCCTATTACTGCACGTGTACCATGGGATTCAAACTTTCAACTGACGGCAGGTCATGTGAAGGTATGGCTGTCATATGCTTTGGTCATATAGTGCCAGATACAGTTGATTGCTGTTTAGCTATTTTCATTTGATTGTAGCTGGTAAGACTGTACTAGAATAGCATGAGAAGTGCCCCATCCCTGGAGACATTCAAGGCCGGGCTGGACGGGGCTCTGAGCAACCTGATCTGGTTGAAGATGTCCCTGCTCATTGCAGGGGAGTTGGACTAGATGGATCCCTTCCAACCCAAACTATTCTATGATTCTATGAAATCAATCCAGTGTGGTCTCTTTGATTACAAGAATGATGTTATGATTAATCAAGCTCACTGTAGCCCACAGTTCCAATATCTTGCCCTTTGGCTGGATCACGCAGAGTTGTATTGTCCATGTTTACTATATTTAGAAGGGTGATTCAGCTAGATCAGATTCAAGACCTTCAAAACCAGCTTTGCTGATATCCGGATATAAAAATGCAAGTGTGGGCCTAAAGACTCCCTCCAAGTCACACAGCTTGAAAGACAGTGGGAAATAACAGCACAGTGTAGATTAACCTATACCACCAGGCCCCATTGAGAGTAATACATCCAAAGCTCCCTATTTCCAGCTTACTCAGTGACATGCATACCATCCTTTTTTAATTAAAAAAATTGTCTTCCAAACTTTTGCCTCAGTCCTGTAATAGAACTGACAAATCTAACAAAACATTTGGGGTTCAGGTGTATAATTTTGCATTTCAGATTTAAATGAGTGTGAGAGCAGCCCCTGTAGTCAAGAGTGCGCCAATGTGTATGGTTCCTATCAGTGTTACTGCCGCCGTGGCTTTCAACTTAGTGACATAGATGGGATTTCATGTGAAGGTAAGAATTATTGTTTTGCAGAGGGAGGATGAGTGAGCATTTCTTATTCTCACCATAACACAGATGAACAGCTTCATGTACCTGTAATGGTTTTGTTTTAACATTTTGTTCTATTTGGTATTTTCCTGTGAAACTGCAAAATTCTATTTGTGAAGATTTCCCACCAATGTCCTAGTCTAGAAATATCTCTGCTTGTGTGGTGTCAGTTTTGCTGTTTACACTGAATTGTAGCTTGGCATACTTTTGGAACTTGCCAGAAATGTGGTGTGTGTTGTTGTTGTTTTTGTTTGTTTATTTATTTGTTTGTTTTCCTGAGGAACTAACAGAATTTTTAGTCTTCAGCAAGTGAAGATACAAACACACTTACATGTTACTTACATAATATATAGTTTTTTTGGTTTTTTTTGTTTTGTTGTGGGTTTTTTTTGTTTTTGTTTTTGTTTTTTTTGTCTGGTTCTAAACTCATGTGTAAGTAGCTTTTCCTCAAATACAAGGAGGATGTGGGTGTGACCTCATGGACGCGATCCTAAATTTGGGCTTTGGTCTCTAGGACTTACTAGACTTACTTGGGTAGAACACTTTATCTCGATTTCCTTTTTGAGAACAAAGATAAAACTATTCCTCTCCCTCCCTTTTCTAGAGTACTATGATACATGTCACTGTGAAGTACTTGCTCGTATCCGTTTCCTTTGTCTCTTGCACCCTGATTGCTTTTTGTTTTCTTCACACTTGCATTTATTCCTGACAGCTTTTGTTGACTAGAGTCACCCCTATCCAATGATCTTTTTCCTTGCCCAGCAATTAGAATCATGAAATTGTGTTTGAAGCTCGCAGCAGGAATACGGTACATGTGCACTTGGTTGAATAGCATGAACGCATAGTAAATTAGTGGTGTTTTCTTCTTGCAGATATTGATGAATGTGCTTTACCTACTGGAGGGCATATCTGTTCCTTTCGATGTATTAATATTCCTGGGAGCTTTCAGTGTACTTGTCCCTCCACTGGTTACAGGTTGGCACCCAATGCACGCAACTGCCAAGGTAAGTTCAATAACTGCAGGGAGACCTAACTTGATTGTGGATGTCTGTAAAGTTCTAACAAGTTTTTAAGTTTAAAAAAAATGGCTTTCCTATAGCATTATAGGTAAAGTAATAAACATCAGCTTGAAATCTGAAATAAACAGTATTTTATAGTAAATATACAGGCAATTTCTCTTATAAACTATAAAATACAATAGAGAGTATTTTTATGACATTATTAGATAATAATAACAAATTCGGAAGATGAAGATTTCCACTGTGAAATGGTATGAGTTACTTTAGCCATTGAAAGGAAATATCATGCTGTAAGCATTTCAGCAAATATTTACATCTTGTCCACTTAGTGGCACTGCTGCTCTTCCTTTGCCTGTTCTTTCCTGTTCGTTTTCTTCTTTCTTATGTTCTTTTGCCTCCTCCTTCCAATCCTGTAGTAACGTGTAATTGCTCCCCGCATTCTCTAGTACCTGATAAGATACTTTCATCATCTGGCACCTGCAAGTAGAGGAAAGGCATGTGTTTAATCCGTTCACCTTTTTCCATTTGGCAGATATTGATGAGTGTGTTGCAGAAAGCCACAACTGCTCTTTCAATGAGACCTGCTTTAACATCCAGGGAGGCTTTCGCTGTCTGTCTTTGGAGTGCCCAGAAAATTACCGCAAGTCAGGAGATACGTAAGTACTTTCTTTTTCAAGGTTGAACAGATTTTTGGTTACATGATCTCCTTTATGCCATGCCACTGCTGACCAAATACACAACGGATTCTGGCATATATCTATGTTGTTGGTAGGCCTACCCCATATTTTGCACACACAGGTCTGGTCGTTTTCTCATGCTCCTGTTTCAGTCTAAGAAAAAGGTATTCCCTTAAAAAAAGCCATGTGTCAGTGGTTTGCATCATAGTGAACTCTAGGGCCGTAAGCTGATGTTCTCTCTCTGGCTACCTTGTAGGCAACCTGTTAGGAGGGTTATATTCAGCTTCAAAATTCTGAGTTTTACCTTCTTTCACACATAGTGTTTCCTTACTATTACACTCCAATAAAAGAGTTGGTTTTAGCTCCCTATCTGAAGTCTTACCGGTGCTATTGCAAAGTATCACAAGAATGTCTTACCTTTAGTACCATTTCACCTCTGTAAAAAAGCTGAGAATTCTCGCAAGGGTGGTGTGTTGGCTGCTGTCCATATTTATGTCTTAACCTGGCTCAGAGAAAGTCCGTGCATTATGGTGTTGAAAATATGAGACATAGGTATGGGAGGAGGAACAGCTGTCAGCTCATTTATACCCATCAAATGGTGCTAGCAGCATGGAGAAGTTGTTGTAAAATTTCAGTCACATAGCTAGAGTTTATGGCTGATGCAGGTGACTGCTTTTTCTCCTGCCTGGGGCTTTATGGCCCCCTGTACTCCAGAAGTTCTTCTGAAGGCTGCTCCCTGGCCTATACCCAGGTAAGTGTGTGCTCCACCAACTAGAGAGGAAAGCTGATAAATCAGGTTGGTCATCAGCCTGCTATTGCTTTTCACAATCAGCATTCATATGCCCACCATCTTTTAGATAAAATTGAGTACTCTTTGCCTTCTCTGTAGAATGAAGGTAATGCTGATCTTCATCAGAGGGGTTAGTTCTTATGGGTAGTTTCCATGTAAACCTTAAGCTTTGAAATGCCATGTAAGGGGCACAGCAGATATATTTGATCGGAGTGCTATAGAGAAAGTTCATGGTATAAACCCAGATATTTATAAAATATGCTTGTATTCCGAGAATTGTCAGTAGTAATTAAATTTTAAATTGTCACATCAATGAATAAGCAGTGACTTGTGATGCAGATGTTGTATTTATTTGTATATTACGGGTTCATTTGTATCCTAATTTAAAAAAAAAGTCATTTGCAGTGGGCCACTTAGCAGAATTAGCAGATTTCTACTCTTATGGACATCACCGAGTTGCAAAGTTCAATTTATAAAATATGCATCATACATATTCCACGTAATCTTCTTTCTTATCTATATGTTTATGTATGTGTTGAAATTAATGGCCATTTGCGATGTGAGGGATCTTTTTGGGAAGTAGGAGAATGTCTGCATTGTTTTTCTGTGTCTGGGTTGTTGGGGCTCTGTAATGGCTTACTCTACCTAACTCAAACAGACTCATAGGGAGAGATTCTTGTGATACGCTAGGGCTATAATTAGGCTATGAGTCAGACACAAATCCTGTAGCTGCTCAGTGAAGTTCTAATTATTTTAATTCCTTGAGTTATTATCTTGTTGGATTTATTAGGTTTCCCCCTCTCAACAGCTACTAAAACATAGTTACTAAAAAAACATAGTTACTAAATTTATTGTAAAAAATGTGTTTGCGTAAACCAGAGAGAATATGAGTTCATTATCCGTATTACAAAAAGTCCAGGTTAGTTCAATGGGGAGACAGGTACCCTCATACTTAGGCAGTATATGAGCATTATACTGACATGCTAGAATCAACGTTTATGTATTGGGTTACCTTGTGCCCACTGGGGAACAGTTTAATAAGACAGGTCTTTAGCACCCTTCTAACATGTGAAGCATTTATTTTTGGCATCTATAACCAAACATAGCTGATAGCTGGCATATGTCCATTAGCTTTTGCATGATAACGACATTAAATTACTTCTTCACTCAACCTTGTGCCAGACTTTAAAATCAAAATAGTTGGCTTCTCATAACATTGTATCTATTAGAGATACCATTTTCCTCTCCTTTTTATTCAAAACACAATCCAGTTTCACCAACTTGGCATATCATAAGAAAGACAACACATTTTCCATTCCCATCAAGTTGGCACTTCATGGGATTTTTTTACCCTATTCTCCAATATTTTCTTTGGAACACCTGTATTTTAATAGGTCTCAGTCCTGAAAATTCAAGTTTGTTCATTCTTACTTTTCCTTAAATTCCTTATGTATAGGCAACAGCCCTCAGTGATCCAGAAGCTTCCTTACCCAATACCTTTAAAGCAGAGATTTTTTGCATGGTGGCCGTTGCAGTGGTGATTGTCATCAGATGAAGTAATCACAGGATCATCCCATGCTACTGGCTGAAAGCTCAGGATGCTGTTATAGATACTCTGAGCTTCAGGAGGAAACAGGCTGTGCAACCTTCCCCAAAGACCAGCATGGTGCTTGGCATGGTCCAATCCTTAATGGTAACAATTTTATTGAAGGTCTTATCTCTTTTGCTTAAATTCTGCATTTTTTCTTTCCTTGATCAGCCTGTAGGCTTGGTATATTTCCAAGGAAAATTAAGATCTACTGCTACTCACAATAGGACTGGACTTGCTGCACTGCCTTGCCAAACACTTTTTGTTTTCGAATTGCATAACAATTAAATTCTCTTTACGCGACACTGAAGTCTAACATTTGTAATATTTAAGCCAAGAAAAATAGTAGAAAAGATAAAGAAGTGGATATGGCAGCATGCCAGAAATGTGTGCTGCATTGAGCCAGATTGGGAAATATTTTTATATTCTAGACATGTCTGTGTATTATTAAGGTTGCCTGTTGCTTCTCATTATTAGGACCTGTTTTTAACTGCTTAGAATTTTGCCAAAATGTAACCAACGGCTGAAATTTTACATGCTAGGTGTCTGACTCAGGCTCAAGTTTTGGCAAATTTCAGCCAAAGCATTTCACTCATTTCCAAAAACAAGGGTAAGGAGGGGCACATTGTTTTGTGTGTTTGATATTTTGGTGATTTTTTTTTTTTTTTCCCCCTTTAAACAGTTTGCTGTCCTGTTTCGGAACAGAAATCTGAAATTTGTTAGGAGATCACTTCTGCATTTTTCTCATCCTCAACAAAAACCTCTGAAATTGCTGAAATGACAAACTTTGTAAAATTGCAGTTAGCATTTTTTAATGAACCTTAAGATATGAGGCCCTCAATGGGTAATCTTAATTCACCCCTGTAAGCCAAAACAGAGTCAGGTCTACCTAGTGTATTTCTGAGAGTTGCTTATTTAACTTTTGCTTCAAGTATTGAATGATAAGGATTTCTTAGCCTCAGTGGCAACCTGTCTTTGTGTTTGACTGTCTTCCTTGGTGCAATTTAATTCTTATCACTAGAGAGGTCCTTCTTTTTTAGAATCAAACAATTCTCTTCTGATTTAGCATACCTGAGCTTCTTGAGAGAACTGGGCTTGCTCAGCTGTGAGAACAGAAGGCTTAGGGGAGGCCTCATCACCATGTTCCAGTATTTAAAGGGTGGCTACAAAGAAGACAGAGATTCCCATTTTTACAAGGAGTCACATGGAAAAGAGGAGGGATAACAAATGTAAGTTACTCCTGGGGACAGTCTGATTGGACACAAGAGGGAAATTTTCAGGATGAGAACAATCAGCGGTTGGAATAATCTCTCCAGGGAAGTGGTGGATTCCCCAGCATTGGACACTTTTAGTATTTGGCTGGACAGGGTGCCGGGCCATCTTGTCTAGACTGTGCATTTTACCAAGAAAAGTAAGACCATATGATCCCTGTGGTCCTTTCGAACCTGGTATTCTATGTTTTTATTATTAAAATGTGCAGATACCAACTCCACAGACTGAGCCTGCTCCCACATATGGCCTCAGGAAAGAAGCCAAATCTTCCCTATAATGTCAGCTCCTATGTGTCCTGGGCCAGGTGCTGCTGGCCCTGATGACCCCAGAACCTGTTTCTTCTGTGTTTTCGAAGACCACCCAGACTCCCTGGATAAGAAAGCTGTTTCTAGCATGGGTGAGAGTAGAGCCAACTCGGTGAGAAGGAAAGGCGCACTTAGGGATAAGGAGGCTGAATGTAGGGAGGGAAGGATCTGAAGGTATGACCAGGTAAGGAGAATTAATCTGGGAGACGCTTGAGGGGTAGAAGGTAAAATTGTGTAAAACAATCTAGAGACAAGGGGCAAACCAACCGCAGGAGTCAGGAGCTTATGGTTAAGGGTGATTGATGCCAGATTGGGATGAAGACCATGAGAGCAAGGAATAATTTGGGATGGCTACACAAAGATACTGAGGAAAGGGGTGTATGCTTTGGGACTAGAGCTGTGAGGTGGAAACTGAGAGAACCAAGGGTCAGCCAGGAGAGGATGGAGCAAGAAGAGGAGGATCAGCACTGGCTGAGCAGACAGTCCTGATGCCAAATGTTTGAGTGAGCAAGAAGGGCAGTAGGCAAGGAAGGGGGCTACGAAGAAGGAGCCAGGTCGGTAAAGACAGATGAAAGAGACAAGGATAGGACATAAAGGCTCAATGCTGAGGGCAAAATGGAGTTGGGTCTGTCTCTTCTATAGCTTGGAAACTCATTGAGACTTTCCAGCTCCAGTCAGGAGGAACATGCAGAGTATTCATCCATCCTTCTACTGTGCTGCTGTATAGTGTATTCCCACCTGAGCCTGAAGTGGGACTCCAGATTCTCCCCCGATTAAGAAATATCTGCAAGAACCAGCCATCAGCTGGTTTCATTTCCTTCAAGTTCTGGTCTGTTTAAGACAAAAACCACCTTCACAGCTGCTCTATTAATGAAAATGTAGAGGTCCACAGTATGATGATACAGCCCGGCTGATGGCTCATCTGGACCTCAAGGTGTGGTGCAACCTCCCAAAAAGAAATATATATTGATGATAGCGTAAGCAAGTGCCTTTGTAGTAGATTGTCTTCTAGGAGGCTTGGAAGATTGTTACAACTCTGGAAATCTACAGGGTAGAATTTCATAGATTTGTGGTGTGTATAGTTTAGCAATAATACTTGGTCAGTCATTCAGCATAGTGAGATGGTTTCCCTGTATGAAGTAAATTGCAAAGCCATAAATCCTGCTAAAAAGTTCTTTTCCCTTCAGTGCATGAAAAATTATTGTATACCACTCAGCACCTTTGGACACAAGAGAATAATTTGCCTATGTACCACATGAGAAACAGGCTCAGAAATTAACAGGACGGAAGAGAGAAAATATTTTCTCCTCATTTCTGTTAGGAAATGCATTCTTTCTCTAAAATGGAATTTCTCCGTTTTTGATAGTTTTATTTTCCTTTATGAGTAACCAACGTTTGGCTACTCAGTGAAATTCAAACCGAGTAAATCTTTGCAACCTGCATTTTAGCCACATACTTAAGCCTAAGACAACAGGGTATTAAGTGGGCTAAAATGATCAGGAGTGAATTCAGGACTAAGCATTTAGCAGCATTACATGCTTATTTTTTGAGCCCGTGAGCCTAATTGCAGAGGTTTGCAAAGATGTATTTAAAAGTGCCTCACTGCAAAGTGGTGCATGTTTCACTTGGGCTCTGTGCTGGGTTTCTCTGGTAGCAACGTGCTGCCTCCTCAGCCCTCCCCTTCTCTGGTTGGGTCCCCTGTGCTCTCTCCCACAGGGATATGGCGCAGTGGGTGGATGACCAGCTCATCCCTCCCGAGACACCGCAGAGCTGGAGCAGCACCCGAGGCCTTGGGCTGCTCACTCACTAGCACTGGGCTGTTGGATTTCCCCCACCATTTGATTTTTCTTCTGCCCACTGAAGGGAAACATTTAAATGAGGCCTAGAGAGTACACTGGGATTTAAAGACTCATTGCTTCTTGCCTTTGTGGTGTGTGACCCTAGAATGAACTCTGGTTCTTGAAGGCAATAATATTCGCTATCTCTCCTTTGTGGTTATTTGATGGAACAATTAGTGCACATTAACTAAACCTATAGTGAAGTGCGCAGTGTGTAGTGTGCACCACCAAAGAATAAGATAAAAGATGATGAATTTTGAATAATTCTAACTCCTAGCCACAGGCACATCTGTCTCCACAAATAACTTTCTGAATCAGCAGAATGTCCTTTTTCAAATCTTAGGAAGCTTTGGGGTTTTTTTGTTCTCTTAAAATTCTGTTATTATAAAATGCATTTTATTTTTGTAAAATAATAAATAATGGCACCTTTATGAGCATGTAAGTGCTGATGAGTATGTAAGTGCTTCCAAAAAGATTTACATGAAGAAAACATTTCCAACTAAGAGATTAACTGCCTCTACTTGCTTCATGATTTCAGCAAAACCAAGTAGCCTCATGATTTCAACAAAACCAAGTAATTATTCTTAGTGGAGTTATTGATGACATTTCAGAAAAGAATGCAGAACTCACTATACCTGAAAATATTCCAAGAGTATCCACACCTAATTAGCCGGCCATCCTGTGAAGACTTGTGTGTGCTCTTTACACACATGAATAAAATTAAGAATGCAGTTAAGTCTTCAAAGAATTGCTTTGTACTTTCATTTGCAAGTGGTATTAAAAGAAAATATAGAACACATTAACTGAAGTACTGACGGTGCTTTTAACTACTCTTTTTGAAAATGCTTATTTTGCATATAATGAGAAGTTCCTGAATTCAGGTCACCATGCACTGGCAATGAGGTAGTGCTTGCTTATGAGCCGCAGTTCTGTTGATACCAGATACTGCTGATAGGAGCTCAGTTTTATATGTCAAAATAATATAAATGAAATGAGCTTCAGATTTCCTTGAGGCAGTAAGATGCAAACCTTGCTTTCATGTTGGTGCTTTTCATAGTAAAGAAATGAATAAATAGTTTAGGTTGCAAAACCTCAGCCTGTGGACTGAATATTGCTTTTTAGTGGAGAGACTCTTGTACGTAGTTGTATCAAGTAATTCATACTTGTGCATGAGGCAAGTTTGGAGCTAAATACACAACCTGATCATCCTCAAACTTTGCAAAGTCAACATCCAGCTGAGATCGTCATGTCTACCTCTACTTCCATGCAAGTAGAAGATCTTCAGAACTTGAATGTAGTGATTTGGGCATATCTTTAATCTGAAATTCATATAAACTTGCCTTGCATGCAATTCTTTAAACACTTCTCAAACCCACCACATATCATGACATGTCAGATCTTCATGAATGTGGTGGTAAACTACAGCATTCTTTAACAACAGTGACTTTAATGCCCATAACAGTCCGTGCCATATTTTACAGGAAAAACTTCACTTCTCTCAGTAACAGACAGGGAGAATTGTAGAATCATAGAATCATTTCAGTTGGAAGAGACCCTCAGGATTATCGAGTGCAACCATAACCTAACCTTAACTCTAGCACTAAACCGTGCCCCTAAGAACCTCATCTAAATGCCTTTTGAAAATGCCAGGAATGGTGACTCTACCACTTCCCTGGGCAGCCTGTTCTAGTGCCTGACAACCCTTTCCGGGAAGAATTTTTTCCTAATATCCAATCTGAACCTCCCCTGGCGCAACTTGAGGCCATTTCCTCCTGTCCTATCACTTGCTACCTCGGAGGAGAGATCAACACCCTCCATGCTGCAACCTCCTTTCAGGGAGTTGTAGACAGCGATCAGGTCTCCCCTCAGCCTCCTTTTCTCCAGGCTGAACAGCCCCA
>VWYH01010688.1:86848-194853 GCA_013399365.1 Pampusana beccarii
GATGATTTCTAGTGCTGACGTTCATTGTCCACTTTCAGCCTGTACAGGTGATCTCTTTCTAGTTCCCTGGACTTGTCGCTATAATACAGTGCCCAGTGATAAGGGAAGGAAAGAGCAACTTTCTCACTCACCAGCATCATTCCTGCAACTCAACGCTGCAGAAGAGTGGACTGAATGTGTAGGGCACATACTGTAGACATCATGCCATTGGATCTTGTTTTCAGTGCTTCCCTAGGTGTGTGTTAGACTGACTCAGACTGGTTCTCCTGGCGGCACAGAGAAATACTGTGCCAGTCCAGGGGGAAGGTTTGTCTTCAAAGCAAATAAACCTTAACATACAGGCAGTGTTGGAAATAAGTTTTACGTTCCTCTGTATGCTGTCAGATAATGAACATGCATAGCGATGTATCTAGAGTGCCTCTTCTCTCTCAGGAAGACCAACTCCTTATACATTTGTGGTTTTCAGAATACCTTGCTCAGTCTTAAAATCCAGCCAGATATCCCAAGTAGGACACAGTCAACTCACTAACCACTTAGGATCTTTTATTTAAAATATGTCCAGTCAACAAAAGAATAAAAGTGGGGGAGGTGGGCAAAGCACCATCTATGCCTGCAAAGAAAGGGCAATACTTCTGAAAATGGCAACACTTCTCCAAAAGCACCAACTACAGACAAGTTCATCCTTATTTAATAAATGTCCATTTGCAATATGACTGAGGTGCCAGGCGGAAGAATGGATATAGTATACAAGTCAGCATATCTCTCCCCAACCCCACTGCCCTTGCTCTCCTGTCACGCTTGCTAAATGTACGCTAATCTTCCTCTTGTCTTGTGTTCTCACTTTTCTTGCAGTCGCTGTGAGCGCTTGCCTTGTAATGAAAATAAGGAGTGCCAGAGCCTGCCTCTGAGAATAACCTACTATCACCTCTCTTTTCCTACCAACATTCAAGTACCTACCGACATTTTCCGCATGGGCCCTTCCAATGCTGTCCCTGGGGATAAAATTCTGCTGTCCATCATCAGCGGGAACGAGGAGGGTTTTTTCACCACAAAAAAAGTGAACAACCACAGTGGCATTGTGGTCATGCAGCGGCAAATCACAGAGCCCAGAGACCTTCTTCTGACAATTCAAATGCAACTTTCCCGCCATGGAACTGTCAACACCTTTATTGCCAAACTTTTAATCTTTGTCTCTGCACAGCTTTGATCCCTGACTTACAGACATCATTGGCTACTTCTTCTCTTCCAAGAGTAGCTTTTTTTCCCCAATTTTAATAAAGTTTTAGTTCATCTGTTGCATGCTGCACTTGCATTTTATTTGCCATCATCATTACAGTTCTTCACTTTCCCCTATCATTGAATGTCTCAATTTGGGGAGATTCTTACGTGTACTCTGCATCATTATAAAAAGTAGAAATCGGTGTCCAAGAGCTTATTATCTGAATATACCAAGGACTGAAAACTATTAATTTATTTCACACAGTAGTGGAGTTGGTCTCATTGGAGGATAACACAGCTGCATATGTTTAGACCTAATTTTTCAAAACAAAATAGGTACATAATTGGATCTATCTCTACTGAGACATCTCTAGAGAGTTTTATCATTTAGGGGGCAAATACTGTGCATAACTTAGGCCCTTAGGACCTCAGAGGTGCCCTGGCACACAAGCCACTTCGAAAGTGCGGAGCCAGGTTCTCAAGCTGCACTAGTTGTCATTGCTCTGTTGCAGCCAGTGAGCTTGTGCTGATTTCCACCAGGTACAGCTCCCAGTTCTGACTGTTAAGGATGGTACCAAGGAGAATCTGCTCTAAAGAACATTTGTTTTAGAGATTTTTCATCTTCCTTTCTGTGGAATTTCCACTGAATTGAAAAATTAATGGTGGGAAAACAGCAATGGACTTCTTAACAGCATTGAGCTAGTAGCAGATGGCTCCTGTTTATTTCATAGGGTATATCCTGAGATGTGCCTGCAGGAACATTTGAAAAAGATATTTAATTAGTCTCATAACACTTTTGTCTCTCTAACTTCAATATCAAAAGTGATAAATTTTTAACTGTAAAGACTTTACCTGCCACCACCAAAAAAACCTCAACCAAACCCTGGCAGCCCTGAAAGGTCAGTCAGAATTCCAATATCCAAATTTTTCTTCCTTCTACAACTTTCTTCTTCTATGCAGTCAAGAACAATGTAGACAATACAACTGGAATTTCTTTGGAATTCTTTTGTTTTCTGAGCTGGAAGAGGATTTATTTTACTCTTCAGTCCTTGTACTGATAGATATTAAAATCTCAGTCCCAGGGTTGTGATCTCAGAATTAATGTTCTTTTACACCATCCTGGGCTCAGATACCTCTGCTGTCCAGTACATAGGCAGAACAGCCAGTCCACAGATAAATGAGGAATAATTTATGTGAATACACATATAAAAAAATGCCTCACTGTATAAATACAGACAGCACAGGCAAGGTACAAGGTTGGAATCTAGGAACCTTCTAAACCAAGATCACAAGCCTTAATCACTTGAACACCAGGAATTACTCTATTAGCTGTATCAGCTGCGGGCTCTCAGGCTCATCATCAGCCAAGGATGGGATCGGGGCACGATCGCAGCACTGCCAGAGCATTACATGGTCCCTAAGGCAGAGTTTACCCCAGCTGGCTGACAGGAGTTCAAGTCTCAGGAGGAATGCCAATGTTTAATAAGTCTGTTGACACGTACTTATAAAAGCTGCCAGAAGTTGCCAGTGGGGATAGAGCCCCAGCTTTAAATATTGAAAGCACAAGCCCGTGCTACTTGAGCTAATGGGGTTTCTTACCTCCATAGAAGATGCTTGTATATAAACGCCCTCTGGCTACCAGTTCATTATGAGGCCATAATTAAGTAGGATAAAGATTCAAAAATAAACTTCATTTTTGCAAGCATTAATATATACTTTTTTGGCAGGAAAAGAAGGGAATGTGAGAATTTGGCCCTCAGTATTGTAAAATGCTACCACATTAATTTCATTCAGCAGGTAATTCAAGAACATGGAGCTCAGATGCTTTAATGCTGCAGTATAGCTGGAACATTCGAGAACATATATTCAACTATTTAGCACCATTTATGCACACTTTTTTTCCGAATTGAAATGACAGGTCCTGGTCCACGGAACTTACTAACTGAATCCAACAGAATATATGAAAAGGAATGACATTAGGACCCAAGAAGAATGAAAAAGATATATTCAGGAAAGATTATTTCCAGAATAATCAGAGCAACTGAGATGTTTCTTAACTTGTTTCTCTTTTAAATCAAAAATGCCAGGAGGAGGTACCAGCTCCAGAGCTGCAATTTTTGTTAGAGATGGAAAATTTGAATGAAAGATTCGAATAAAGAAAGTTCACAGCACTTAGAAATAAACTTTTGTCAGTCACAGTCCTCACTATAGGAGGACATGAGCAAAAAGGAAAATGTCAGCTAATCAGAAGATCAAATTCAAAGATGACATGGATAAAAAAGGATAAAATAAAAAGTATTTTGAGATCAGAGCACATCATTAATGGCAAATATTAGGATTTGAAATACATGCTAGTTGTCAAGGAAATTGTTCCAGAAGATGTGTGAATATGTGCTGTCAAAGCAATGGGAGAACAAAGTGTTACCAACTGCACTTTGGATATGCTGAAACAATTAGAAGGGATATCAAAAGAAAGGGGATCAGAGAATTAATATTTAGGCAGGGGAAAAAGAAAGCACAAACTCAAGTTCAGGAGTGTGGACAGATGATGAAAAAATTTAAAAAGGTTGTGGGATTTTTAAGAAAAGAGAGAAACGATGCGAAGAAATAGAACTGACACAAATGTTTATCTGTCACATGTATAGGTACAAGCTGGATGGACCGAGAAACTAGTTTTAGTTAGGAACTAACACAAACCGCTTGTGATCACTGTGATCCTCCATTTCTGTATGTAGGATACCTAACTCACGTCAGGATGTTTTACTCCAGTGAACCGGAAGGGAGAATTATGAATATAAGTCTTACTTAGGACTTAATCTTAAACAAATTCATGGCTTTATTGGATGAGAATTTCAGAAATGTTTGCATATGTCAACGTTGCTCCAGCTGAAGCTGAGAGTAAAGCTCTCTTTCGTTCCCAAGAAAGAGCAAAGGCAGACCAATACTGAATGCTTCAGACATTCCCACCACAATGTTTCTGTGTACGAATTCTATTATCTAAATACAGCTGTGAAAATTTAGGATGCTGTATGTATTGCATCAGTACTTCATTAGTAATAATGTCCCAACATCAGTTATGCAAGCTACTGCTTATTGGTGTCCCTAAAACCTTTAGACGATACTATAGTTATTGTATATGTGTTATATAACACAAGAAGAAAAAGTTTTTCAGAATTCTTAAACTTTTTATTGGAGGTAAAACCGGTCTGACTTGGCTGTTGTGACCCCAGCTCTGCAGGATCTTGAGGAAAGATGCAGTGTGTGTTCGTATGGCTGTGTATTATAGATGTAAACATCTACTAAACTCCACTATATACAGTAAGGAAGAAAAAAGGGAGAGAAGGAAACAAACACAAATTACGTACATTTTGCCTCATTCCTATTTGTTACATATTATGAAATAGACTATTTTACACTGGAACTAGACTATGTAATTTAGCTGATCCTTATTTCACAGACACGATGGTCGGCTAGATAGGAGTCCTCTCTTAATTTGGCAGATGAGGTTTAAAGTAAGGGGATGGAATCTGTTATCATAGGTCAGACTATTATGTCCATATATCCAGAATTAATTTCTTCTAAAATGACCAGCATGAGGCATTTCAGCAGGAAGCCCATTCTGTTCCCTGGGAGATGTCTAAGAAAAGATTAAATTTTGTACCCAGATAACGGTAGGAAGTAAAAGGTGGCCTGGCCTGTATCTCCTGGCCAGTCTCAAAACACCAACTACAGAGTGAGAATAACAAGCCAGACTCAGCTGGTGTAAATTAACCCAGCTTCATTGCCTTCCCATGGACTATGCCAGTTCACATCTGTTGAAGCATGATTTCCTTAATGTTGATTCATGTTTTCTCTTTTATCTTTATTTTAGCTTCATGCAATATCAGCATGTTTGGCTTTGTTGTCTTTGATGAGCAAATGTGTGTAGCATATAATAAGAAGTTACTGATGTATTTATTATTAATAGAGCCATAAAGTTCCTTTGAACATCTGAAAAAAGATGGCTTGTAGGTGTGGACTTGGGTAACACATTTTGAAAAGAGCAAGAACCATTTGTTTCTAGAGGTATTTGACAAACTAAAGCTTCCATTTTTGTTTCCCTTTTACTCAGTGAATTTTTCTTCCTTTTAATCTTTTTAATTTCACTCTCCCTCCCCTCCTCCCTCCCCCCCCGACATCATTGCAGTCCTTTCTTTTTTTATTTTCCACTTAGAAATATGAAGAAATGGGCAGGTCAAAGTTGAGATCATTTGTGGGGCTTAGTCACAATGTAAGTCCCAGCATAGCCCTTTCATCTCTCATGAATACAGACTGGGTATTGTGTGAAGTTCTTGAACTG
The DNA here is from genome assembly GCA_013399365.1 of Pampusana beccarii. Lineage (NCBI taxonomy): Eukaryota > Metazoa > Chordata > Aves > Columbiformes > Columbidae > Pampusana > Pampusana beccarii. Next base: position 92,406 of record VWYH01010688.1, read on the forward strand.
TAAGTGACTTTAAATTCACTCTAGTGGACAAGGGTGAGAAGAAGTCATTTAACTTTTAATAGACTTTCAAGGACGAATGAGCAGCTGGTTGAGATGGAATATGAAATGACCCTTACCATTTCCCTAAACCCAGAATTCAATCTTTGAGGTTTCAAATAATGTGGTTAACTTTTTTTCCTCCCCCAGTTTCCATTCCTCCATTCCTCTCTCCTCTTCCTCCTTAGATAGGAAGGGGGTGTGTGAAAAAATAAGAGTTAGGAGAGGCTCTTCTGGCTCTTGCTGCACTGAAAATCATGAAATAAAGTTGGCCCTTCAGGTATTTCTTGCCAGTTTTCCAGAATAGAAACAGTTGTTTCTGCTTTATATGACTGATATTGCATGGAGTACAAAAAGACTTGTGCAAAAAAATGTAGCGCCACTGAAACTGGTGGAACCACACCAGGGCACTGCAGCTGAGGATCCAGGCCTACTTGTTTCGTCCTGTTTGTACTTGGAAAAAGACTTTACATGGTACCTTATGCACTGCAGTTCTCCCTGTTTTTACATGCCTGGCTTGAAGAACTAGGTTGGGGTGAGGGGGCACAGTTGACCGACAAATTAACAAGCCAAATTTTTCAGTGGTCCAGAAGTTCTGATGATCTGATTTGTCTAAGCGTTTGAGGGAAGAACAAACACTTATATTGATTATAGTTTCTAGCTCCCCAGATTGCAAAACACAAAGTAATTGATTTTCAGGAAATCTATGCATCTCTCATTTCTCTTAGTGTCAGACTTGAAAAGACAGATACTATCCGCTGCATTAAGTCTTGTCGGCCAAATGATGTCAACTGTGTGTTGGATCCAGTCCACACAATTTCCCACACTGTCATTTCACTGCCCACGTTCAGAGAATTTACAAGACCTGAAGGTAAGTGGCTTGTTCCTTGTTCCATTTAATAGACTACAACATATAAAACCTCCACCGGAAATCCTTGCCTAAAGCCAGACTAGCTGCCGGTGCAGTAAAATGTTTGCACAGTTCCAAATTATAGTGTACTATTCATTTAATTAAAACCTTCGATATCCAGGAGTTTTAATTTTATGGGGCAAAGAAAGTCATTCTGATCTCTAACTCATACAGCTTCCCAGTGTAAGGAAATATTGAGTCTGAATTCCCATTTACCACATTTAGTCACATAGTAACTATGTGCCTCATGACTTTTTTCTTCCCTTTTTGCAGATTTTGCCATAGGAAGTAGGTGCTTATTATATTTCTCTCATCTGTTTGTAGTCTTTTGTTTGCTATTGACAGGTGGCTTGGTCCAAGAATATAGCCTTTATCTACATGAAAACATTAATCACAAAATACATTAAACGGAGTATACTATCCAGTACTGTGATTTACTGATTTTTGACTTATGAAAATAGTGTACTGTAGTTTTTTAAAATATAGAATAGAGGAAGGGAAATTCCAAGGCTAAGATTTTCAAAAAGCATCCAAGTGAGTGGATGTCCAATCATCCAAAATGAGTTTTCCAGCCCCAGATGCTGCATTCTCATGGGCATTGGTGTATTTTCTTTTAGTTTGTTCAGCCTCGGCAGTACCTGCGAGATTTCAAGTCCTGCAGCTCTGTAATGGTAGCACTCCCTTTGCTTAGTTCCCATATAAACTTACAGATAAAGAGCCAATTCTTGCTGCTTGGCATTCGCATTCGTCTTCCGGGAGCTTCCCTGGGCATTGCATTCACATCCCTAGGTGGGATGACAGCCATCAGCCCTGCTCCTCTGTCGGATGGGCCACTGTGTGGCACAGACACAGAAAGAGAAAGGGAGAGAGGAAAGGAAGATTACTTTCGAGGGGTTTTTAAAGATCTTCAGTCCCTGTTTTGATGCACCCAGACTCTCTCAGCTTTACTACCTCAGAAAGTTGTCCTAAATGAAAGCCAAACCTGATTCTTTACTTCTGTACCAGGCAGAGGGAGTAGGGCAAGAGATGTCCCAATCCTTGTTCATATAGGAAAAATTTAACTACCAATAACTTAGCTGAGAAGAGCTGCTGTAGGTCATGTCAGGCCCGTTTCAGGCCTTGGCTGGCCTCACTTCACAGGGAATAGGGGAATGCCCCATAGCCACTTCTGCTCCCATACACACCCCTTCAACTTCTCCAGGTGTACTGGCAGCAGAGCTAAGGGTTTGGCCCAGAATCCTTCCCAAACCGTTCCCTCATTAGTCCATCCTCATGATTTAATAACACGAGATGAGACCTAGCAATCTGAGAGTACTACCTAAGCTGTAATCCAGTACATGGCCTTGGGTGAATCCTTACAGCCCCATGGTTTAGTTTCATCATCTGTAAAGTGAGGATAATAATGAGAATAATGGTACTTACCTCCCTCACAAGAGGCTTGAAAAATAGTTTCCCTGGTGGTTTTTTTTGCCTTTTTTTTTTTTTTTTTTTTTTTTTTTTTTTTTTTTTTTTTTTTTTTTAAACCTAAACAACTACTGCAGTACTCAAAATGACTCTGTAATTTGTAAGGGCAATACTTTGTGTAACTGCCTAAGGGAATCAGAGTTCAGGGGATTACCTGTTTAGTCCCCCTCCACTGCCCACCCTGTGGATCCTCAGTGTTGTCCTCTTTGTGATATTTGCTGGAAGTCCGACTGGTTTCTAAGAATGGTCTTTCTGGACTCTCAAAGTAATAGTGTTTTGCCTTCAGGGCTTCTTGGATGGTGCAGGAGGAGAAAATAAATCTATTCAAATCCTCCCTTCCCCCAGGTGTTCTTTCTTTCCGTTTTAAAGGACAAACTGAGGGTGGGGAAGTGTCCTCCACCAGCTTAGAGGACAAGCCATTTTGGAACAAATTCTGTTGGGTTCTTCAGTATTGTTTTCAAATACTTCTCAGTACATTCTGTGATACTCTTTGTTTGCAGAGATTATTTTTCTTCGTGCCATCACCCCTACATATCCAGCCAACCAGGCAGATATAATTTTTGACATAACAGAAGGAAATTTAAGAGATTCCTTTGATATCATCAAGCGTTACATGGATGGTATGACAGTAGGTGAGTAGAGTGTTTTCTGCTTACTTTCTTCTCTCAATGATCTTATAGAACAAGGTCGAAGAAATTAACTCAAATAATTAATTTCCACATGTATTGATGTAATATTCTCCAGTTCAATATGTGTAATATGAACTAATATAACAGATAATTTTTTATTCAAAATACCAGAAGCCTAAACTTTAATTTGAGAAGTATTTTAACTTTTTTCAGAACTGGCTCTAATTAGAAATGCAAATGGCTTAGCTTTAAAATGATGAAGTTTTCCCACTATAATAAAGCCAAGTATAAAATATGTAGTATGTCTGCAAAGAGACTGTAAGCTTAATTAACTGTTCTTTCTTGTTTAAACAGCATTGCACTGATTTCTGGATAATAATCAAAATTTTAAAGCAGGACTGGATTTACTGAAACTGTTACCTGTTTTAATATTTAATGACAGACTGGTTCACTTTTCAATAGATACCTCTGTTGAGTGCAGAACGTAGATATCTGATTTACAGTCTCAATTTGGCAGGGAAGAGACACAGCAGAAGGTATACCTGTGTATGTGGGTTATGTGCTAGACCTGCATCTCATCACGTGTCAGGGAGGGGCTGCAGCACAACCTGGGGTCGTATTATCTGGTACGTTTCTTTCAGAGCAAGGCCCTTTTGGGGGGGATATAATACATACTATATCCAGTATGTAATGTGTGTATGTATCTAGGATATATACACGCATGCATACAGATATATAGGTCTAGTGTATACTGTAGGTTGGCTCTTGCTGTGGGACTCAACATCCCCAGGCATAGCTGGCAAATGAGGTGAAAGTGGCAGAGCAGGAGCAGGTCCCAGCTGATGGGCTGCTTTGCCCAATGTGAGTTGGTAGTGCAGAGGCACATGCGCTGCGATTCTCATGCTTAGAGAACTAACATGCCAGGTATTCAAAAGTGGTATTTGATTGCTATTTAGTAATGTTTATTTGTGAAAATTAAGGAACAGTGTTCCCAGCGAGGATTTGTGCTTCAGTATGAGAATGTGCAGGTTCTGCTCAGGTTTATACATGTGCTTCTGGGCTTTCTAGCAGGACGTGTCTGGATGAAAAGAAAAACAGGTGCTGTGCTTCTTCCATACTGGTTTGTGAAAAAGGTCATATTTAGGATGATCTGAAGGTGGCACTGTTGCATTTCAGAAGCATGAAAGTGCAGCATCAGCTGTGCAAAGGTTGTATGAACTGTAGATAAAAATCATAAGTCATTAGGTTTATATTTCTTTCTCTATCAGACAGAAGTATACATGTAAATGCTGAGAAAGAGGGAGAGTCTGTTACAGCAGGATGATAAGATTACAGATTTCAGGTATTGGGTTGATTCTTTAGAAGAGTATAAATGTTATCAGATCCCACAGCAGTTACAGTAGTTTGCTTTTCGTGCTGTGTTCTTCTTTCTGTCTGAAGTAAGAAAAAAGGATGTGTTTAGAAATTTGACTGGCCAAGGTATTCGGCTGAGGGAAGCATTTCCATTTTGAATAATATGACTGTGTGTCAATGGTTATTTTACTTGGTAAACTGGATATCTGCCTCACAACGTTAGGAGAGAAAGGATATTCTTATACATCAGGCTGAGAGGATATATATGCCTAAGTACATTCTCAGCTCTGCAAAAGAATTGGGCAACTGTTTCTTCACCTCAGTTCCCCCATGTGCAACATGGAGATGATAAAACATGTCTACTACTGTTCTTAATTAATTCTTGTATGAAAGAGTCTTAATTAATTCCTCTATGTAAAAATACTTTAAGATTAATGGATGGAAGCTGCAAAGTAAGCTGCCTGCAGCAGAATTGGAAAAGGAAAAACAAAGCAAAACCCCAGCTGATATTACCTGAGGGGCAGAGGTTCAGGACATCATGTTGTATGTGTGAAATTAGGATTGCAAATAATTCTGCCAGCAGCAGTTCTGCTGCTCTCATCATAATATCATTTTTCTTGTTATTAATAATCAGAATGTTAGGTGTTCCCATAAGAGTGCTGGGAAGTTTTCAAGACACATAAATAAGATGGGATCCTAGTCCACAGGAGTTCACAAAGTGAGTCCTTTTTTTAAAGAAAGGGCAAAGGTTTGTATAAGGGTGGAAAAAGACAAAAGGCACAGATGACATCAGAATTAGTTAAGTTATGGGAAAATACTAGTTAAGTTATAGCAAAATAAGAACTGTGGAGATGTAACAAAGGCACTAGAGCAGAGCACATGTCCAACTAGCCCAGTAATGAGTGGCCAATATATGGGCCAGTATCAGACAGGTATGCAGGAATCTTTCTCCAAATATAATGTTCCAACTTGCTGCAATCATTGGTGTATATGCTTCTGGAAAGGCACACCTGGACCATCATGCTTGATGATGGCTGATATGCCTCTTGAATCTGAGTAGCCTATTTTAAAATCTTTTTTTGCTGCCTATATTGTAGAGAAAAGAATATGTTCACTCTGATAATAAATCATAGATGCATGAGTAAAAGGAATAATAAGCATGTTTCATTCTGCTGTGATATTTCAGGAGAGATGACCTGAGTATCAAAGCTATTTTATCTGCTAATGGAAATTAGATCACCACGTATCTTTTATCTACAAAATAAATTTTCTGTGCAAGAGACCTCTACAGGAAGTTTATTTTTTTAAAAAAACAACAAACCACACATTAACTAGCTCAGAGAGAGATGAAATGCATAAAAGCATATGGAAAAAAGCAGGAAAATAGTTACCAATGTTACTGATAGAGCTGAGCATAATAAACCTTGACCTGGTGTCAGAACAGAGGAAACCGATGGAGGGATTCAAAGAAAGAGGGAGCACTGGAAAAGAAGGGAAGAAAGGACAGATCAGTAAAGATGCTCTTGCAGGAAGTCTGTCATTAGTAAAACAGTTTTTTACTAGATTGTCGCAAACAAGAAGAGAGATGATGCTTTATGAAGGAGCTGCATCTAAACTGTTTGTGTGAATGGAAAGGCACGAGATGGTCTCAAAAGTGTTAACACTAAATAAAAGTGAAAAACTACACGTTTCTTTTGGTAAAGGTTTAGAGAGTGGGAGCAGCAGTTGGAATTACAGAAGAAAAGTGAGGACTTCAATACTGATAGGGAGCTGTGGACTGAAGAGACTCGGGTCATCAGTTTTAGCCATTACCCCTTCAAGTTGACACTGGGACATCAAGAACATGCTAGTGAAGCTGAGAAGTATGTAGGATTGGACAGAGAGTGGCTGGTCAGGCTGGTTTGTGATTTGTTGAGTGTGCAGGAGCAGGTTGTTAGGAAGGAAAAAGACAAAGCTACAAACAGAGGAAAGAACTGCCCCAGAGAATGTTAGAAAAAGAAAAGACATGGTCTAGAGGAGCCACAAAGGTATAAGAAAGAGGTAAGAACAGTATTGCAAAATCAAGGAAAGAAAATACATCAAATAGGAATCAATGATCAGCAGTATCAGACATGGAGGAGCCCAAAGTACTAAGAACAGACTCCAAAACTACCTATGCTGACCTACAGAAGATATCTTCCAGTGGAAGAGAAGGAACAAAATCCAGCCTGCTGTAGTGGCAGTGGGTAGATTTCCTGCAAGCTGAAGAAAAATAATTGTGTAAAAATTATATTAAAAAGACATGTGAAACCTCATTCTTTTCAGGTTCAAGAAGTGCTGTAGGACTCTCTGTTGCCTGGTGTGGTTACAGGCCAAGCTGGCACTGAAGCCGAAAAATACTGTTAACAACTGAACATCACTTATTAGCATGGAAGGGAGAAAAACAGAAGTGCAGACGTATCCAGGTTGTTCTGGTTTTTTTTAAAAGCTTTTATAGACTTTTCGCTGCATTCCTCCTTTAACCAGCTGTCAGTGAAAAATGAAGAATGCATTTCAACCTGTACAAAAATGTCCTATCAATGCCTAAGGTATTATCAGGTACTATAAACCATTTTCCCCCTCAGCTATGCATTCATTACCTTAGGTGACTGTAATACTGCTTTGTAGTCTGCTAAACTTCAGGAACATTTAAAAATTTCATAATAGAGGTAAAAGTAGCTTTGATAGGCTGAAATCTGCCATATCGCATTTGATACTAACCTAAGCATATATTCTTGCTTATTAAGCAGAGTGGTACTGTTCTTATCAAAAGCATCCAAAGCCAATGCAATTATAAAAAATTCACTTGTCCTTACAGAGCTTCCTGGTGGTGTCGTGCTGGTGCTTGAATACACTGATATGAATAGTTGCTTATAATTTTACAGATATGTACTACTGCTCTCCATTGTTACTTGCAAGGGTTTCACTGCTATCCCTGTCCTGAATTTCCAGGCTCTTTTACATGTGTGATGGTTCATGATGTTACCTTTGAACCATTATAGAAAGTGTCTCAACTACTGGTAGCACAGCGCTGGATTTTATAGTAGTCTAATTTCTGCTGTGGTATCACGATTATTGATTATGTTCCAGAGGCTTGAGGAGACTCGTAAAAAATGATCGGAACGTAAAAAAAAAACCTGCAGAAGAACGTGTGTTTGTGGGATCCCAGCTTGGCTGGGGCAGGAAAAGGAGATGAGAGGTTTTTTTGACTTTTTGAGAAACCTGTCCTTAGCACGGGAGTAGTAGTTCTGTATCTCATATGTAGTTTGGCCATTCGCATTGTGGCGAAGTCTTTTCACAGTCCGCCACGCAAATGTTTCTTTGGTCTGACATTAAATTCAGAGTCACTGGGTTGCAAAAGATTTGGTTCTGAACTTTGTCCCTGGACCCACTCTGCGGTGCTGGGCAAGTACCTTCATATTCTTCTTTGCTTCTCCCTTATCCTCTGTTGCTCCTGACTGTTTATCTTTGGGCCAGAGGCTGGCTGGCTCTTGCCCTGCATTTGTTACGGTGTTTAGCATAATGAGATCCCCGGACTGATTGGGGCTTCCTGGCACAGCTGCAATGCTGAAAGTAGCAGTTCACCTACAATTGCTTTTTTGTGGGGAAACGGAGGCGAGGTGTAGGCAGAGCCAGGGTGTCCAGGAGAGCTCTGCTGTTCACAGGGGTGAGGATTTCAGCTCATGGTTATCTCCCCTTGTGGATGCTGTTACTAGAAAGTAAGCAACAATAGCCACCTTTTGTCATGACTATAATGTCATTAGCATGAAACGACAATGGTGTCTGGCAATACAAAACCGATGCTGTCCAGTCATTCACTGTGACCACACAGAGCAGCGACATAATTCAGCAGGTTTTTCGACAGGCTCTTCCAGCCTTACATTAAAAAAATACACAGTCCCATCCCTTTCAGTATCTTTGTTCTGGTTTCATTTAGGTTTGCCCCTTCCACAAGAGGAGCCCCTCAGCAAAGAATATTTTTTGAGTTTTTCTCTATGCCAGGTTGCCCTGTTGAAATTAGTAACTACACATTTGAGACAAGGGTGCCCAGAAGCCGTTTGGTAAATGGGATCCTAGATTTATTGCCTGAACCTGCCTTTTGGGGATGCTGATGACTGCGTTGTTCAGTAGTCAAATCTCTCAACAGCTTCCATCCCCTGCAGAAAAAAATGTCAGGCTGGGGAGCAATTCTGGAGGCAAACAAGAAACTCCAGCAAGAGGTGAATTTTCATTTTGTGTCTGAGAAATGCTGAAGGTGCTTTTCTGGTGAGAATGAGTCTTGTGCTCAAGTGGAACAAACTTCCTAATGCCAAATTTCACTCTAGCACATTGCAAGTATCTGCTTAATCAAACTCTCCTCCTTGATTCAAGGTTCTTCTCACCTCTCAGGTAGGAAGGTATAACATATTGCAAAAATATTCATACAGACCACCTTCAGTTACAATTTCCATAAAGCCAGCAGACAAATAAATAACACTGCATCTCTGCAACGTTTCGTGAACTCTGGCATGAAGTATAAATCCTGCCAGCTTGGGAAAGAAATGGATTGAGTCAGGGAACAGCTAAGCAGACCACTGAAGGCCCTTGGCCCAGATTACCTAGCATGCATTTTTTGGTATTAATTTTAAACAGTGTGCTGCAATATTACACAAATGAGCAAATAAAGCCTGATTTGGAATCCAGTACACTAAGGAACATACTATAGCAATTCCTCTGAAAGATGTCTGCATCAATTCAGCCTTTTGACGTTCTTTGCCATGGTTTAGAGTAGTCAGAGACCTGCTTTTCTGAGGATCGCCAAGTGTGAAATGTTTGTGCGACTGATTCAGCTGCTTCTGCTGCTGCTCCTGAGTTTGTGTGTTGATAGCAAGTATCTCATTCCTGCAGTAGTGCCTACACACCCTATAAAACTGGAGACAGGAGGTTAAAAGACTCAGGGCATGTCATAAATCTTTCCCAGTATGATGCACAGATGCATGGCTCACTTAAAACAAAACAAAACAAAACAAAAACAAACAAAAAACCCACACAAACATCAACAACAAAAACCCCACCACCCAAACTTTTATTTTTAATTTTTAAAGGGGTCGGCTGTGGTGAAGTGACCCCTTATTTCAGCCTTATTTTGAGAATTTGGTCAGGGATTAACACACATTAAGATTCAGAAAGCTTCCCTCGTCAGAAGTTCTGCTAACAATACCAGCAGAGCTGTCGCCTCTAGGTGATGACTGAGCGGCTATATAAGGGCTTTCATGTCAAATCCTCAGGATTAGGTACTTTTTCTTCCATGGTAAATTGAATCACAGAGCCATATCATGCTGTGTGCCGTAATGTGGCTCTTTGCCAAGAAATGCTTAGGGTTACAATAATTAATTGCCCAGGTGTCACGGATATGCTACTGTATCAAAGCTTGGCTGAAGCTGAATAATGTGGTCCTGGGACAGGTAGGGTAAACTAAGCCACTCTCACTAAATGGAGAGATTGCATGGATGTGATGATGTACTGTGATGGACACTAAACCCCCTGTAAATAAGATAGTGGGAACAAAGGATCAGGAAGTCTGATTTCTGTGATTTTGCAGATTTTGGACATTCAGCCTAGAAGTTTTTCCACCTGTTTTTGTAATATGAAAGATTCTTACACTGCATACAGCATGTCACGTTCTCAAAGGTAGAACAGGAAGGATTAAAAAATATATGGTGGAAACTATTTTTTAATGAGACTGCTTCAAGTACGGTTATTGCATTTTAGGCATGAGTGATTTCACAGCATTGTCAATGTTAAAACCCATTGCGAGGTTTGGCTGGAAGGCAAACCAGAGATCTAAAAGCACTTCAGGTTTGCCAAACCAAGATAAGAGCACATCTCTCTGAAGTTATTTGGTATCCTTAATAAAGATCATAGTATTTGTAAACTAGCCAAACCTCAGTGAAGTCAAAGGTTGTTTTTAATTCTTTCATAATACCAAGGCTCCATATGATCCAACATGACAGATAATAGCTTTGAAAATATTTACCATTTGTTTCTGGCCAAAAAATGTATTAGTACCATGGGGCCTCTTTATTGCCTCTTTATTTGATGCATTTCAGCAATCAAAGCTTTCTAGAGAAGCCCAAGTGTTAATGAAATTAAACTTTGTTGAGTGGTTGAAGGATAGCATTTATAATAAATTGAATCCTAAATTTCTGATCTAATAAATATGGCTAATCAGAAAGATCCTTTTTCATACTGAAATGTAACTACTGCATTGTAGTTTCCTTTTACTTTTTTCTTCAGAGGTGAAATAAAAGGCAAAAAGGAAAGCAGATTCAAACAGTTTTAGCTAACCTTAAACTGAGACTTGTACCCTAGGTGAAAACTTCAAAGTCTGGAGAGTTTTAGACACAGTAGTTTGGACACTCTTCAAATAAGAGCTTTGTTTTTACGTGGTTTATAAATGATTACTGTGGTCAGCAGACACTGTGAGCGTGGAAGAGATGTGAGCTGTTGCTTACAGTCACGGGCGCAGGCCCTCTCCTCTTTTATTTTGAGGGGTGTCTTGCCCTGCCTCTGATCTGCTTCTGTACCTCTCAGAGAAGGACACAGTATAGCTCTGAGCTTCCCTGTTGGGTAGCACTTATTTAATTGCTCTGGGGACATGGACATTTTTGCCTGTTCCTGAGATAACTGGGGTGAGCATTGCATCGACTGGCCCAGGGCATCAAGAGTCCTGTTTATGTCGGTGGTGCAGTACTCACTGTTACAGCTCCTAGATCAACATTGCCTGTCTGTTCCCTCATAGAATCGTTTTGGTTGGAAGAGACCCTCAAGGTCTTCAATTCCAACTGTTAACCTAACACTGGCACTAAAGCATGTCCCTAAGAACCTTGTCTATGTGTCTTTTAAACACCTCCAGGGATGGTGACTGAACCACTTCCCTGGGCAGCCTGTTCCAATCCCTGCCAACCCTTTCCATGAATAAATGTTTTCAAATATCCAATCTGAACCTTCCCTGGCACAGCTTGAGGCCATTTCCTCTCATCCTATCACTTGCTACTTGGGAGAAGAGCCCAACACCCTCCATGCTACAGGGAGTGTTGGGATTGTATTAAGTGCTCTGGAGCTTTGTTGGTGCTCAAAAGGGAAGTGTCCCTCTCCTGTCTACCTCCGAACAAACACTCCAGCCCTTTCTCTATTGCCAGAATTAGTGCTTGTGCAGCAAGCTACACTTGTGTTTTATATTTTGTTTTAGGTGTTAATCCAAGGGAAGGGGTGGAGGATATAGCAGGACTACTATTTGTGATCTGCTTAAACCAACAGTGAAATTGCCCCGAGTGTCACGTAGCTTATGAAAGTGCGATTTTATGTGTCCAAACTGACCTATAAAGCATTTTATAAGCACTTGGTTGCTCAGCAGTTGAAAATTAGGCCATTTTCTTTGGAATTTGAATAAAGTTCTGGGAGGTCCATCTTTGAAAAGCACATGCTTTTGAAAATCTTCTCCCCAGATACTTCAGCAAAGATATGTGTAGCCAGACACATTCCTGTGAAGCAGTTCTCCATCAGCATGGAAACCTTGTTAACTCCTAACTCTAACTTGATTCTCCAAATCTATTATTTTGTGAAGTGTTCACCACCAAACTTGAATGAATGTCTAATTCACAATGTTATGAGGGCAATACACTTCAAAGCAAGAGGAAATCTATTTCAGTACTTGTATTTTGATTAATGAGTTTTCTGAATCCTTTAACCATATTTATGTTTGTCAGGTGTGGCAGCTCAAGGATTAATTATATCTTCAGAGCTATTTTTCTGTATATGATTTGATGCCTGCAGTGGTGATTACTAAGAAATATTTCATTTTCCAAAGAGCAGCCACTTATTAATGAAACAGATTATATCAGAAACTATAGAGCACCGCATAGCAGGAGCGTACATTGTTATTGTCACAAGTAATTGAGAGAAATATAGATAGCTTTCGAAAAAAAAAGAAAGAGAGAAAATGAAAAGGACTATTTAGCTTTTGAGAGATGGAGGAATCTAAGGTGTACATTAACTTTCTGAAGTCAGCAGACATCTGGTGGTCTGGTAAGTGCCTGCAGTTTGACAGCTAGATTGTGCCTTTAGGCACAGTCATGAACTAGAGAGGACTGGAGGAACACAATTCCTGTGAGACTGCCTTTGGAGGCACAGCCCTCTGCTCCGAAGAGCAAAAAGAAAGGCTTCTACATCAACAGCAAAAGGAAGAGTAGGAAAAATGTGGGTCTGTTTCTGAGTGAGACAGGAGACCTGGTGACAAAAGACATGGAGAAAGCTGAAATATTCAGTACATTCTTTGCCTTATTCTTTACCGATAAGACTGGCCATCAGGAGTCCCAGGGTCCTCAGAGCAGTGGGAGGGTCTAGAGCAAGAAACACTCACCCTTGGTGGAGGAAGATCAGGTTAGGGAACATTTAAATGAACTGGACACACCCACGTCAATGGGAGCTGATGGGGTGCCCTGTCAAGTGTTGAGGGAACTGTCTGGTGTTGTGAGGCCACTCTCTATTAAGATAATGGTGATCGAAGATTCCTGTGAGCTGGAAGAAGGCAAATGTTACTCCAATCTACAAGAAGGTCAAGAAGGAGATCTAGGGAACTACAGGCTGCCCAGTCTCACCTCAGTCCCTGGGAAGGAGATGGAGCAAATCCACCTGGAAAACATTTCCAAATGTATTAAGGACAAGAAGGTGACTAGGAGTAGTCATCAAGGATTCATGAAAGGAAATCATGCCTGACCAACCTGATAGCCTTCTACAAAGAGGTGACTGGATTAGTGGATGAGAGGACAGTGGATGTTGCTTATGTTGACTTTAGTAAGGCTTTCAACACCCTCTCCCTTAACGTCCTCATAGGTATCCTGAGGAAATGTAGATTAGATAAGAGAACAGTGAGGTGGATTGAAAAACAACTGAACTGCCACAGTCAAAGCGTTGTAATCAGCAGCACACCTAGTAGCCAGTCACCAGTGGTGTATCTGAAGGATTGATACCGGGACCAGTTTCTCCATTAATGACCTGGATGATGGGATAGAGTGCACCTTAACAGGTTTGAAGAGGAAATAGAACCCTGATGAATGGTTTAAACACCAGAGGGTTGTCCTGATATTAAGAGGGACTTTGACAGGCTGGAGAAATGGGCTGACTGGAACCTCATGAAGTTCAGCAAGGGGAAATGCAAAGTCCTGTCCCAAGAGAGCAATAACCCTATGTACCAGTACACACTGGGGGCTTACCAGCTAGAAACCAGCTTTGTAGAGGAAGACCTGGGGGCCCTGGTGGACACCAAGTGAGCTAATGACGTGCCCTTGTGCCAAAAACAGCCAATGGGTGCATTAGGAGAAGCCTTGCCAGCAGGCTGAAGGAGCTCATCATTTCATTCTACTCAGCACTGGTGAGGTCACCACTGGAGTGCTGTGTCCAGTTCTGGGCTTCCTGGTACAAGAAAGACATGGACATAGTGGAGAGAACCCAGAAGAGGGTGATGAGGATGATTAAGGCACTGGAGCATCTGTCATATGGAGAGGCTGAGAGAGCTGTGACTGTTTAGCCTGGAGAAGAGGAGGCCCAGGGGGACTCTGATCAATGTAATGGGGTGGAGTAAAGAAGGCAGACTCTTCTCAGTGGTGTGGGAAGGACAAGCATCAATGGGCACAAATTGAAATACAGGACATTCCATTTAAACACATGAAAAAAAACCTTCTTTACTGTAAAAGTGGTTTAACACCAGAACAGGCTGCCTGGAGCTGTAGTCTTTATCCTTAGAGATATTCTGTGGCGGGTGGACCATGGTAGGACATCAGGTACCCACCAAAGCTGCTCTATCACTCCCCTCCTGGACAGAGGGAGAAAAATAGAATGAAAGGCTCACAGGTCAAGATCAGGACAGGGAGAAATCACTCAGCATTTACTATCACAAGCAAAACAGGCTCAACTTGGGGAAATTAATTTAATTAATTACGAGTTAAATCAGAATAGGGTAATGAGAAATGAAACAAAATCCTGAAACACCTTCTCCCACCCCTCCCTTCTTCCTGGGCTCAACTTCACTCTGATTTCTCTATCTCCTCCCACCGAGTGGTACAGGGAATGGGGGTTGCAGTCAGTTCATCACACGTTGTCTCTGCTGCTCCTTCCTCTTCACCCTCTTCCCCTGCTCCACTGTGGGGTCCCTCCCATGGCAGACAGTCCTCCATGAACTTCTCCAATGTGAGTCCTTCCCACGGGCTGCAGTTCTTCATGAACTGATCAAATGTGTGTCCCTTCCATGGGGTGCAGCCCTTCAGGAGCAGGCTGCTCCAGTGTGGGTCCCCCATGGGGTCACAAGTCCTGCCAGCAAACCTGCTCCAGCCCGGGCTTCTCTTTCCATGGGGCCACAGGTCCAGCCAGGAGCCTGCTCCAGTGCGGGCTTCCCATGGGGTCACAGCCTCCTTTGGGCATCCACCTGCTCTGGTGTAAGGTTCTCCACGGGCTGCAGGTGGAGATCTGCCCTACTGTGGACCTCCATGGGCTTCAGGGAAATCTCTGGGCATTGGCTCTGTAGGACATGGGGGAAGCTTCTAGCAGCTTCTCACAGAAGCCACCTTGGTAGCTCCCCCGCTACCACAACCTCACCAAGCAGACCAGACTAAATCCAGCCCAGAGCGACATGTCCTAGGTGACCCTGCTTTGAGCAAGGGGCTGTACAGATGGTCTTCAGAGGCGTTTCCCGCCTTGACTGTTCTGTGATTCTGATTATGGATTGTGGAAATATTGAAAACATGACAGGACTGGATTGCTACAAAAGGAAAAACTTTGCAGCTTTCACTCTACCAAATGCAGTAAGACATTCCCTAATGTGCGATGTTTGAAGCATTATATTTTCAAAGCTAAGTTACATTAAGCACTTACCTGACAGTTGATTTACTTCCCTTCTCCCCTGGCATGATATAGGCCAGTAAGTACTCTAGTAACTATGTTGGCAGAGCAATTTAAGCGCTGAAAATCATTACTTTGGCATAACCTTTTGGAATAAAAAGCAGCCTTTGGGAAAGGAATTTAATTAAACTTTAATGTATGCAGAGCCTCAAAACTTTTTACAGAAAAAAGAAATTGATAAAATAACCTAAAATATATGTTTTCTGTTTGTGACCAGGATGTGAGTTATTTTTCAACCTTACTGATGAACTTTGTATATTTGTAATGAATATTGAATAAGAAATAACTTTTTTCTTACAAATCTAAACGTGACTTCTTTGAGTTGAGGTCTACAGAGCCAAAACCCAATTTCGCTATATAGCTTTGGCTTCACACCGTGGATATGTATTTACATGTTGTAGACTGAGATAGTCTGGTATTCAAGCCTAACCTGCAACTCATTGTCTATGATTTGATCCAAGGAAGCATTTACTCATGGCTGGATTTTTTTTTCCTCTGGTTCATTTCTGGAATGATCCTATCAATTTTGCCTTTTTAAATAGCCACTGCAACAATAATTTCCCTGGTCTTAAACTTCCTAATTGCCTGAAAATCTCCTTTGAAACTAGGACTAGGCTCTTAAGTAATACTGATGCATCTAAGATGTTAATTTTGAAAATCTTGGCCAGCAGTATAACGCAAGAGGCCTTGAGGAGAAAAGCAAACTTGAAATTATACTCCAGGATCTTGCATTAACATGAGATCAGTCTTCTTGTATTGCTTAAGGGAAACTCACAAACATGCTTTTCCCCTGCAAGAAGTTGTTCACCACGCACTACCACTAGTGTGCCGGTGTTTTGGGCTACTTTCCTGTAATAGCCATGCAATGGCTGTAGGTTCCAGGAGGCTGAGAGGATAACAACCTCTTGGCTTCGTTACTGTAACGTCCACATAGGATAAAAGAAGTTTGCTAACATTACAGGAGAGCCTGTGTGCGTCCTCTGTACATAATCATACCTACCCGTGGCCTGACACAGACTAGCAGACTATTTAAAGGCTATTTTTGTGATTCCCAAAGATCCATTGCTTAAAAAAGGTTAGTTACTGATGTGGCAGCTAGGGCTCTTCATCTCTGACAAGGCTGTAAAAAGGACCAGAATGTTTTTTTGTGGGGAAACAGAAATCCAGGAACACCAAAATGTAGGACTTCAGAACATAGGCTAAGGTTGCTCGGAAATTAATATAAAACCAAATAAATTACCTGAGTTTCAACTGAGTTTAGGCTCCAGCTTCACAGTTCTCATCACATTCTCTGGTACTTGAATTTTCGCAAATTAATCATTTCACATTCTGAGTATCCATTTAAAGCACAAGGAAAATAGCTAGAGGAAAATTTACAAGGTGCTTTTTGTGTCATTGAAATCTCTCTCTTGTCAGTGTCACTAGCAGCTCATCCCTGAAGTTGTCAGAAAACAGTACTAACTCTCACTGTGTAATAGCACGTTCTCTTGACAAAGCTTCCTGTATTTTTTTTTTCAAAGGGGGCACATTTTGTGATGGACTCGAACTTTCACTTGTGATCAGACCTGTAAACTCCTAACCGGAGGATTAGGAAATTCAGGGGGAAAACTGATTTGCTTGGGCTTTTATGCATCTCACATGGGATTTTATTTATCTCATGAGGAATAGTGTACTGCTACCAAAATGCCATACATTCTGCATGAACAAGGAATGCATTTTTCAGCCCTGGTATGTATTTCTGCCTCTCACCTGTTAAACCTCATACCCTGCTCAGCTTTTTGACCCAGCTGTCCTGAGTGCCTTGCTGGCATGTACTTGGTCAGAAATTGCCTGGGTATCTCAGAGCAAGGCAGCCACTGAAACAGGCTGTGTATCAGGGGCAAAGGAACATCATCACATACAAGAATTGCCAAGAATATCCTAGGATATTCTTTAGGATATTCTTTAGCTTTCCTCAGTCCTTAGACCCTTTGCTGTCTATGACTCTATTTTACAATGGAGCTGACATTAACATTCTTACGGAGCTTTATTGCACACAATAATTCATGTAATATTTCATGTACCAAGTTGCTGTTAATTCTAACTAATGCAAAATATGTATTTCTTAATATATGGTCAGTAGTTCCACTTGTAGTAGAGTGAATGCAGACTAATTTGCAGTTGTCCTGTTAGTTTCTGATTTGTGAAGGTTAATTTTAATAATGTATGGCCAGGATGTAAACACACACAAAAAAATTCAATAGCAATGTGTGCTTATTTTGAAGAAAAAGTGAACAATGAGCTATGCTCGGAGTTGTTTGTCTGCCTTTGGTATTTCAAATATATATATCTCATTCTTATTATTTCAGATATTTTTTACAGTTTTTAATTTAAAATCGATCTCAGAATTAATAAAAAGGTGTGGGTTTTTCTATTTAGGACCAGATGAATATGCTAATTATAGATTAATGATTCGGAAGAGTGGATTGTTCTTTTCACCGCTTCATGCTCACTCAGTAATTCCTCACCATCCATCCCAAGATTTGTCAGCCTGTGGTCAGTTTGTAGCTGACCACAGATCATACGATTAAACAATTAAAAACAATAGGAAATTTTCCTAAATATTTCCTAAATAAATTGTTTTTTTCCCAGAAAAACTGGCTAAATTAGCACCTGCCTATAATGTGAAGTGCAAAGTCTTGTACGGATGAAAAAGGGAGAATAATTTTGGATTCCAGTGATAGTAAAAAGCCACATGTCTCTTTGTTAACTTGTCACCTCAGAAGAACCACAGAAAAGAGATTGTGCACTTGCTGTGAACATAAAGGACACACATAAAAAGGTAGTTTTGTTACTATCCTTTGGCATGGGATGACCAGAAAACAACAATATGGCTGTAACCCCGTGTATGAGGGAGGAGATGGGAAAGTGGTAAGAGGAAAAGAACTCTTGTGCTTGTTACTTAACGTAGAGCTTGAAATGTGGTTGAAGGGTTTGATCACATTTTTGATAACTGTGTTTATTGTATCTTCCTGAGCATAGCCCACAGGTTAATTAGAAGAACGATTTTTGATTTGGCAGTAGTTTGTATTGTTTATACATACACAAATACATATTGCTTGCATACACATATCGCAGATAGGGCTAGAGGAGGTTTACCTCATCACATCCCCTCGTCTTCCAGCATCCATCAGATACAGCTCCCCAGTCATCAGCCGTTCCTTCTGCCTCTCCCTTCAGCCTCTCATCCCTTGCCTGCTCCACTAACACTCCTCAGCTTGATTTTTTGGGGGTCCTTTAAAGCTTAGGTTATCTGAGGCTCTCTTTTTGAGGAATTGGTGCAATTTCTGCCTGTACTGTGTTCTTATGATGACACATTTAAATGGTTGACTAGATTCAAGAATCATTCCCTGTGGAAAATCTTGCGAACTTTACAACTGGAACAGAAAACATAATGTAATACATCCTCTACCAACCCAAGTCAGCCTTTTCTAGTGGCTGAAATAAGTGAAAATAAGCTGCTTGGGTTCTGCTTTGGAGATGCTTTTTAGATGAACTTTTTCTAGAGAAAATGCAAATGCAGTGTTCAGCAAGAGGTGTAAGGAACATAATGACCCAGATTCATTGCAGATGTAATTGCTGCAGATTTTGTGGTTAAAAGTGGGGGAAAAAAAAAAAAAAAGAAGAAAAGGTCTGTTTGGAGTTTTTTGGTTGGTTGGTTGGTTTTGGTTTTGTTTTGTTGTTTTGGGGCTTTTTATAAAAGTATTTTAAAGAGTTTTGCAAGTGCTCCTTGGGCATACAGTGAGCTTAGCACAGCAGTCAGGATTTCTGGAGACAAAATGTTAATGCATGATAACGCAGGGACTTGTCATCCAGAATGTGTTAATGTGGTAGCAAAAGAGCAGTGTTTCTCCTAGGCTCAAAAAGGACCTTATCAAGTCAGCTACATAATGCAAAAATACAAGCAGGAACCAGACACAAAGGTGAATTGCCTGGGGGTCTCACATATTTCAAAGCAGAGAAATGTAATGATATCTTAAAGAGGTACAGACAAGCCAAGAAATACCTGTGGCATCTGATTACAATAATAGAAATTTTGCTGAAAGGCTTAGGAAGATTAACAATACTAACCTTACTGTCTTATTTATCCCATCTTCTTTGATAAGCAAAGCCTCAGTAATCCAACAACAGTGGCTCCAAGGTTGTTGGTTGTTATTATTCTTGAAAAAACGCTTGAAAATAAGTATTATATTATTCATGTTAATGTCTTCACTGCACATGTTGACATACTTTTACCTTAGAAAAAATCAAAATATGAAACATGAAAGAAGAAGAAACAGGGCAAGAGAAAAGCTCTAAGTATTAATTACAGAGCTTTAAAAGTTCTAGGCCTTGGTCAGGCTATCACTGCAGAAATAACTGTGACATCCAAAAACTTACTGCCGCTCAAGCCAAGGCTGTTTGCTTACACAGATCAGCAGATGGAAAGGATTGGTGTAGATCCTGTTTACAATGAGGGCAAAGTGTGCAAGAAAAAGAAGCCTTGTCATTGTTTTCTGAAAGGAGGTCAGCAAACCATGAAGATACCCAAGCAGATTTGGGACGTGTAATAACATCTCTGCTCAGTTAACAAAAAAAAGCAAAACCAAACAAAGATGAGCTGATTGAAAGTAGTCTGCCTGGCCTGTGACACACAGGGTTTTCTGTAGGCTGAGTCTGTGTTTGGGTCACAGGTTGTGAACCGAAGACTATAAACAGCAACGGCAGCACATCAGACTGGCAGGTAACAGCACTTGCTTGCATAGATGTGCCTATAGGCAAGACAACAAAGATGCTTGAGATTGCCTGGCACATGGGATTCAGCAGCAGTATGAATCTCCTTGCTCATTTGTTATCAGCGATTCAGCCCCTTTTAATATAGACAAATATTCTCATGGCTTTTTTTTTTTTTTTTTTTTTTTNGTGCAAAATGCTAATCTAGCTGAAATCTGGTTTTTTTGGAAAAGGATTTGGGTGAGCTCGCTTAAGTAAACTCACCCCATTTATCAAGTGTAAGGTCTGCAGCTTTGGTCCCAGAGAGGACCACCTGATGGTGGTATTTGAGAGCGCTCTGTTTTCAGGCCATTTAAGGAGCAACACCATTGTTCTCCTGGCATACTACAGAGAACAACTCACATGATAATGTGTGCTTCTACAGTGATCCAGGACCAAGTCCCTGTCTGTAGTTATTCCCGTGTCAAATCTGAGTGGCTCCATCCAGCTACTTTGGATTTAGACTGGTTAAAAAAAGAGATGAAAAAGCAGCTGTTTAATTTCTACACTTCCTGACTTTTCAGTACATTTAAAAATTCTAGCCTTCCTGCTACTATCAAATATGTTTTTATACTTAATATTCAGCTAAAAATGCTCAAGGACGCCAGACCACAAATCTGGACCCAGCATTAGTCTGCCAAAAGGCATTGTGGAACAATGTGTTTACGCAAATGTTGCAGAAACCAATAAATCCACATCACTTAAAAACATCCAGAATTATTACACATGGCATCTTCAAATGGGTCCTGTGCTAAATGCTCTTGAGGTATTGACTGAGTTATTGAGTCATGTATCTGAATTACTTGTACCAGGCCTGAGTCTCAGGCTTTTTCTTCAGAGATCTCTTTGTGAGAGTAGGTATGAGGCACTGCTGGCCTTATTTGGGACTGGAAGAGCTGCGCCTCCCTCGTACGTGATGTGAAAGGCACGAGACATTAGAGAATCAGACACAGGTAGCGTCAAAAGGTGGTGACACATGATGGCAGGTAGCCATCGACAGCATTTCTGACACAAGTCACAGGATCTCTGGGAATTGGATAAGTGCACAGCCATGTTTCAGGCTCTGAGCAGCTTTGCTATTGCACGATTTCCACCCACATTTGTCCTTGAGTTCGGTGGAGAAAAATGCTCTGGTTTTCTATTTTAGCACTTTTCACTCCCCCGAAATTATGGAAAGCTCTCGCTGCATACATCTGCCAAGAGCTGAAAACGTGTCATATACTTTTGTCCAGTAGAATATTTCAAGGGTTTTTTCTTACTCTTTGTTTTTATTTCTACCCATTTAGAATGAATGCATCCTTACACACGTGCTGTTGCACAAACCCGTCTGACTGCATCATCCTATTTATTTAGTAGGAGAAGAAGGGAAATAGTTCTTTTGCACCGGTGGTCGTTTCAATAGAATCTAGGGCATTGACACAACAAACTGGATAAATAAACATCGTAAGAGCATTGTGTTTCCTTGTACATTCCTTCAGTTTTTTACATGAATATAGCAGTCTCAACAAGTGCAGCATTTGCTTTTCAGACCATTTGATTTTAAAACTGCAGCAAAAGAACTGTGTGGAAAAGTACTGTCACACGGATCACAGTGTTTGTCCACTCCACCTTGAAAATAAATGTTCCATTTTTTTCTGCCTATTAGCAGAATGTGTCCAAATAAGAATGAGAAAGTTACTGACTGCTTTGAATGCTACGTCAATAATGTATGGATAGATGCCATAATGTGGGATAAACCATCCTGAGTAAAATTGCATCACATCAGACGGAAACACAATTTGCAATCCCGATTCTAGACTAGATTCTATTAGAGTAGAGCAAGAAAGTGTAGAACGCTATAAAAAGATTGCTAAATGGAAACAGAAGCAGCCTTTGCCATCTGAGGCCTGGTGATTGCTGCATGAGCCACTATCATGGTGGGTTAAGCAGCTTGACAGTGCAGAGTGATTCCAATACTGTGTGTTTCTGTGGTTGTCAGTTAAAGCAGTATCTGCAATAATGTGACGTGTTGTTAGCAAAGTGCTTTAAATGCTGCCCTAAAGGGAGGGGAATTTTAGGGAGGCTTTTCTTTTTCAATGCATCATCTGCCAAGCCCAGCCATTTTCATAAGGTGCTGGAGAGTAACCAAGAAAATAAACAAACAAACAAACAAAAAGTATACATGTATGTATGCACATATAAATTGTAGGGGGAGTAGGGGGAAAGATGCTTTAAAAGTGTATTAATCAAATACGGCAAGCAAAGAGAATGTGGTGAAAAGTTTGCAGTTTTAGTGCATGCTGAAGATATTAGTTGGTATTTAAACAGGACAAAACTGTAATGTCATCCCTGCTTTAGAAAAAGGCGCTGACAGCCTGCATAAGCAAACGTTTATCTCCCCATCAGATCTCAAGCCAATGTGTTTGTAGGGACTGCTGCAGGAGTTCAGCTGGGGCTCCGGGAAGGTGCTGGTGTGCTGTCTGCTTCTGAAACATAACCCCCAGCATGCAGAAGAAATACATCTTAAATAATGCTTTCTCAAACTGTGTATTTCCTTCTGAATCACTCTGTCAGATAAGTCGGTTGTCAGAAGGAGGAGTCTGAGGAGGGGGGTCTCCACCAGACTCCCCATGCCTTCTGGCTGACCTCTGGTTTACATGATTTTGACCTTTCAGGTATATCCTTTCAGATGAGAGATATTTGGTAGCTCCCTGCTCTGTAACCCCAGACCTGGAAAATAACTGTGAAGTGAGAACGTGTCTCCTTATGTCCTACGTAAAAAGCAGTGTCACAGACTGCTTACAGAATTCCTCTCTCTGAATAAATATTTTAAAATAACTCATTTTCACGGAATATGTAGTTTTTCTGCCATTAGCAGGATTTTGGTGTTCTTTCTAGATCTTCTTCAAGGTATTTTGACTCAAAAGTTACATTTTATTCTTATTTTGCGAGCTTTCTTTACAGATCCAACAAATAAAATAACTTTCCATCAGCTGTACTGAAAACAATGGGGAGTGTACCTCATCCAAACCCATCTGATTCTCCTATTAATCTCAGCAACCTATTTCTATCCCAACAGGTGTAGTTCGCCAGGTGAGGCCCATTGTTGGACCTTTCCATGCTATCCTGAAACTGGAGATGAATTACGTCATGGGTGGAGTGGTATCTCATCGTAACATCGTCAACGTTCACATCTTTGTCTCTGAGTACTGGTTCTGAGAGAGAATTTGAAATCCCAGACAAGCAAGCCGCTCCAACCTAAATCATTACCACAAACTATTATGTCATATACTTGTTTGTAAAACCCAATAGTGGGGGTTTTTTTGTTTTGTTTTATTTTAAAATATTTGTTTTGTAGTTTAAGACAAATAACAAGCTATTATGTTGATTAGACATAGGGTGGAGCAAATTAAGTGAGCCTGATGTAGTTGTCTGTATAAATAAGTAGTGTGTAAAAGTGCTCAGCTGCCTAGTCAAATTTTACACTTCTCTAAATGTTTAGGCAGATCTTAGCTATTGCTCCTTGGCCGGATAACCAGAGCAGCTGAGGATACGGAACAAAAGAGACGTCAGCGTTCATTGAGATGAATATATGGTATTTTTGGATGGAAGAAGTTTGGTAAGGATTAGCAATTTCACCTCAATATTAACTACCTTGAAGGAGTCAGATGGTTAGAAAGTGCCAAATACTCACTTTTGGGGCCCAGTAGCAGAACTCTGAAGAGGCACCCAGAATTGCTAATCATTTCTGGAAAGTTTAGTCTAGATATTTAAAAAGCACCATTCAGCTGTGGCTACAAGAGGAAGTGCAAAAGGAAATGGAAATATTAAGAGACTAACAAGCTATTGCACATATTAAAAAAAATATTCCTTGTTTTTGTACTTATTGTTTGATAGTAAGATCGTGTTTGATTCTAATTAAACAAAGACCTCTCCTTGAAATTAACCTGTTACAAGGATAAGGCATATTGCTTAAATTCCAGTCTCATCTGTACCCAGCAATACATGGGAAACTCAGACCTATATCTCCTGTCTATTATAGAGGAAAGCTCCATACCTTTTAAAAATTGGTAATAAAATCAGCATGTTAAACCGTACACTTCCTATGCACCAAACCAAGGCATATGTAATAATATAATGAAACTGTCACAAATAAATGAATATTTAATGTTATTTCCTGGGCATCAAAGCAATGTACCTTTTTATTACAGAACAGAAAATAAATAGCTCCATGTTTCGGTTTGTTATGTTTGTTAAAAGATGAGGAAATAAAGTCAGATGGGAAATACTCAGATGCTATGGCTTCTGCTTACCAGAAAAATTGTATGATGTATCTCCTGTAAGCAAATTAATTATATGCATATATACACATTCCCCACTCAAAACAGTCCACTATTTCATTGGTCATTATTGGCACTAGGCATTTGTCTCTTCCTTTTAAACAAAAGCCTCTAAAGCTTGAGGGAATATTTCTATTGATCTGAATGATCTTCAAATCAGAATAATAAAGACCATGCTCTCTGATCCATTGCAAATAAAAGATCATAGTAACTTTACTATGTACATACAGAAGTCTTTATTCCATTCTCTGTGGCAGGGAACCTTCTCTGCCTGCAGCGTTCTCACTGCTTCAATTAAGATTTTATGATACCACATTCTGATAAATAAAATATGACTGCCCTCTTCACAATATTTGTTCCCCACACACTTACAAAGCATCACAACCCCTTACATACCATGTTTTTTAGGATGCTGTCAGCTTAAAATGTGTTCAGTGTTGTCAGT
The DNA here is from genome assembly GCA_013399365.1 of Pampusana beccarii. Classification (NCBI taxonomy): domain Eukaryota; kingdom Metazoa; phylum Chordata; class Aves; order Columbiformes; family Columbidae; genus Pampusana; species Pampusana beccarii. The sequence goes on from VWYH01010688.1 coordinate 117,306, forward strand.
GGCTACCTCTACAGTCCTTATTATTTCAATAAATAGTTACTGTATTTCTGTGGAAAAATTATGTGAAGCAGATACACTTGTAGCATGTGACCTTCATCATTCAACTGGCTGATGGAGATTTTGGAGAACTCAAGATTACAAGAAATACTGTTGACTTGATGGGTTACTAGCCTGTGTAATTCTGATTTAGATTGGAAATTAAAATGCTTTATTATGCTAACAGAGTCCAAGAAAAGGAGGATGGAATACTCTCCTTATATTGTCAAGTTATTTTTCTTGCCAGTGTAGGAAAACTAAGTAGCCCAAGTACCAAAAATACAAAAATACGTTTCCATCTGATTTTTCAAGACTGTAATTTTTGATCCTTTATTTCCTCTGTAAGCAGTATTTAGTTGCAGTGGAAAGAACTTCGGGAGAGCAAAAGTCTAATTTTAGGATCAAACTGATGAACAAACTAATTTACAAACTTCTCCTTGCTGTAAAGGAGAAGCCACACACTGCCACACACACACACACACACCCTGTTCCCCTTCTTCTGTCTACATTTTTCAGTAAAAATAGGCTGGAAGAAGGATTACCACTACTTCCTGGAAAGCTGTTTTCCTACATTGTCCCAAACAATCTTTGCAAATTGCAAGCAGCTTTTTAAATAGGCCTGATGTCATATGAGAACATTGATCCAGTAGATGATTTTATGTTTTCTGTATAATAAAATTAAAACGTGCTTAGTGCTGTGGTCACTGTGATATGTTGTAACTTTTGATAGGTCAGCATAGAAAAACTAGATAATTCAATAACGAAAGGAAAGATTAAATATTTCTCTCATTCAAACCTCCCACAATAAACTGCCATTTGCTATGAATGGGACAAAGTAAGACAATTTGTAATTTATATTGGCAAATCATTAAAGCTGTTCAAGTGGGAGAACATATTTATGAAATTGTCACTGAGATCCACTTACTTCGAGAGCTTTTCTTTAGCTGTGCTCTCTTTGGATTGATTAGAGCTAAGTTAAAATCATTTTGATTGTGGGGAAACAGAATCACAAGTAAATGAGCATTTAGAAGAAAACAAGTACAGACAGCTGAGTGTTCATTAGTCTGCTTTTTAAGAGTCATCTGCTTAGTCGTATACAGAATTATAGCACATGCCTTGGAAATACCATTGCACACCATTAAAAGAATGAGTAATGATAAACACACAATTACAGATACTACTTAGGATCAAATTACCTGATAAACTGTCTTACTTGACACTGGATGACTACGGAGAGACAAAAATTACTGGAATGAGCAAAGGCTCACAGATGCTAGCTCAATTCCCGACAGAAGGAGCAGCACATCTCAGGTTGTTCTGGCCGAGAGTCAGGCATCCTGCATCTATGGGAAGATGTCTTGTGTGCTACAGGAACCGCTTATGGCAGGAAAAATTGCCCCAAAGTTGTTTCTAGTGGGATAGGACAGTTTGTCTAAGTCAGCATTCAGTGTGTGTAGATCAGGGGTGTCAGACTCATTTTCACCGGGGGTCACATCAGCCTCCCGGTTGCCTTCGCAGGGCCTAATGTAATTTTAGGACTGTATAAATGTAGGAGTAGCTACATTTATACATTTATAGATGGTTCAGAGTAATCAGGGCCATAGCCTTAGTCTTATTCAAATAAATAAAATAATGGCTAAGAAATCAGGAATATTCCTGACTAACTTTCTGAGACACTGATCTACCTTCTGCTTCTTCTTCCATTTAAAAATCACTTCCTGATGGATCTGTGATTTATTAGCAGATAGAAAAGGCAAAATAGGATAGGATATGTAAGCCTAGCACCATTACTCCTTTTACAGAGGGAGTTCACAACAGCCAAGGACAATAGCAATGAAGAATAAACACATTTTTTTAACAGTGTTCAAACCAGCTCATTCCATATGTGATTGCTGGATAAGCTTTTGCAGTGATGAAAAATGTTACTTCATGATTTGGAGAGCAATACCGTGTGCCTTTCCAGGGTGGCTGTCCTAACTGCAGCATACGGTAACTCTTGGAACCACGGGTGACTGACTGTAACACTCCAACGTGGCAAATAGCTTGTCAGCACCGTTAATGTGTCCATTATTTGGAGCTCGCGCAGCTTTAATGTCTTCCCGTCCCAACCACAAAATCGCACTACGCCCAAATTTGGCCCATGAAAAATATTACAGCATCTGCTTTGCCCATCCAGTCGGCGACTGCGTCAGTGCCTGAACACACGGCACCCACCAGCGCTGCGGACCTGGCCCCGGTGACATCTGCTGCCTCATGCGAGTCGGGGTGAAGTGAAAAGTGTGGCACAAGGTGGCTTTTGGAGCAGGGTGAGTCACACCGGTGTCACCAGCATATGGCAGTCTGTGCTTTTTATGGCCGCAGGTTCAGCGCAGTTGTTTTCTCACACCCATGCCGGTATAAAGGAATTAAACCAGAGACGGTTTCCAGGTTGAACACAGTAACCCTGTAATGATCTGCAGTTCAATTAGCAAGTGTATGTGGATGACAGCCCATCTTTCGAGACAGCTGAAAACAGTCTTACTGGTAACTGAAGTGAATGCAATTGTTGTTTAATATCTAATTCTGAAGAGTGGCACAAATCCACTCATTAAAGACCAGTTGCCCTATATAAGCTGGTGGGCAAGTACCCCTGTGAAGACAACTCCTTTCAGGATCAAGTGTGGGAAAATGTTTGTTCCACTGAGCACAAGCTCTGCTCATCAGTCAGTGTGATCATGCTACCTTTATTTTTTTAAGTGAGTGTTTGTATTTTTGGTCTGTTTGTGAAAATGTTATTTATGCAGAAAATAGGTGCCAGCTGTGGCAGAAAAAACCAAGAGCATGGGCTCTTAGGAACACTGGCTGTGAACAATAGCCTCTAGTGATCATTTTGGAATATTTCAGCAGCTTGGATTTAGCTTTTCATAAAAAGTTTTTTCAGGGATGCTGACACACAACTTTTCTGTATTCTGTGGTGGTGCTAATCCATATTGCACAGAAAATTGTGCATATGTATGTATGAGGTGTAGTTTGCTAAGCAGGCTCTTTAGAACAAGAAATCCTGATGCCCGAGGAGCAATTCACACTTGCTGGGATGTAGAAAATGTTCATGCTGTGACCGTATTGTCTTCAACTTACCCAGCTGAGCTTGACAGCTAGTGTCCCAAGTCTCACCCTATTGACAGTAGCAAGATCACTGATGCAAGATCACTGGACAAGAAACCCACCCTAAGGATGGTGTCTATGGGTTGGGCTTTCCCAGGTAGGTAGTCCTTCACAGAAGTTAGAGGATCAGTTCCCTTTGCACAGGTTCCCTGAGCACGGATTCCTCCACATCCTCTCCAGAAGTAATTCCCCTTACGTCATGTCTCCGTGACTTATTTCAGAGAGCTTTTGTGAATGTAAAACATTATTCACTTTTCCTCTAAAGCAGGGGTGTCAAACTCATTTTCACGGGGTGGGGAGGGGTTGGGGCGCATCAGCCTCGCAGTTGCCTTCAAAGGGCTGAATGTAACTTTAGGACTGTATAAATGTAACTAGTCCTACATTTATACAGTTATACACAGTTTATACATTTATTCAGCCCTTTGAAGGCAACCGTGAGGCTGATGCAGCCCCCCGTGAAAATATTTGACACCTCTGCTCTATGGAAATGGCTGAATGACTGAGGGATGTCAGCTTCCTTGCAGCAAGTGCCTTGTCTACATTTTGCCTTAATGAGATTATAAAGTGCCTGGAAAATTATTTTGTCTTTTATATGCGATCCATGTGCTGTATTAAATCAGTACAAAATTAAGAATGAATATAGAAAATGGTTTGGTTACTCCGCCCCCCCATGTCTGTTTAATTTAACTTTTTTGCTCATAAATTGTAAGGATACTATTTGAAAGAACAGCAAGAAAAATATCCACACAGTAGGAAACTACACTTTTATCTATTTTTTTCATGAGAATTTAGTGCACCTGAAAATAAGCAAACAATGCTATGGACAGCAGAGCAACTTATTTTTGTGGGGGTTCAAAATGAATTCAAGGTAATTCCAAGCACAATTTAAGATGAGGCTGTGGGAATTCAGTAGAGTTAAATAAATGTGCTCCTTAATATTATTTACTTTTTTCTTTTTGGGAAAAATCAAAATCTGCTTATAAAAGAATTCTGATTTTTTTTCTGTTGTGGGTATACCCATTGTCTTGTTATGTCTTCTCATCTGAAAGATATTTGTTTTCTATAGCAAGGCTCAAATTTGGCTCCATTGGCTGCTGCTTTGCTTGTGTTTTTTAGTAGGTTTAACACCGTCAGAACTAATTAAACAGACCTCTTCGATTTGTGGAAAAGGCCATTCTACCTGGGAAAAAAAAATAATAAAATAAATCTTTCTCTTCCCTAAGCTGGGATTTTTGCTAGCTCTTTAAAAGATGTCAGCTGAGGTCTGCCAGGGATGCTCATTCCAAGGGCTTGGAGTCAGTCACCCTCGAAAATAGCACTTGATTGTTCTCTCTTGGCTAAGTCTACAGCAAGCACAATTTTGATACAAATACCAGAGCCACTTCTGGCTGGCCAGCATGTGCTTAGCCATTAGTTAAGAAATACCGTTTCTCCTAAGGAAAAGTGAGAGGGACCAGAATCTGATTTATTTATAAGGGTCTTGAGTTCGGCTGAGGTTTCCCACCCGCCCGCAGGCAGCCCCGCACCCTCGCCTGCCCTCGGCGCACCCCAGCGTCTGCCCATCACGGCTGGGGCTCCCCGGGCAGCCCCGCGTGCCTGTGGAGGACGCCCTTCCCTCAAATTACCCGTCTGGTCTGAGGCTGAAGGGTCCTCCCCGCTCTGCAGCAGCAGGGAATGCCAAAGCCCTTCCCAACATCACTTCTGTTCTCTGAGCGTCTTTGTTCCCTGCTGCCTGCGGTGAGCGCAGGAGGTGTGAGGCTGCGTGGAAATTGCTGCTACTAGACAAGAGAGACATAAAGTACACCCACCAAGTCTCCAGAATCATTGATCTGATGAAAGATTTTTCATTCCTGCTGTGGCTAAGAATGTGCTATCTGTTCTGTAATGAGCCCCTTTTTTTTGCTTTCACCTTATCCTATTTCATCTATTTCCCCCCCCCCGCCCCTCTTTATTGGATTCTCTTCCCCCTCTCCTTATTTTCACTACCCCCATCCATATTTTTCTTTCCTTCTATCACTGAGTGTTTACTTGTAACTGAGCAATAGAAGTTAAACATGTCCGCCAGACCCAGAAGAGAAATCTTGAAGAGCTGCAGAAAGAAAGTCTATCCTGAGGACACTGCAGACAGACAGAGGCACGCTGTGCTTTCATACCCCAAACGTTTTACCGTGGCACTCTGTTTCACATCTAGACTATGCCAGGGTGGACACCTGCATGGGACAGCTCGTGGCCACTCTCTTTTAAATTTATCTCTTACAATTAAATCCATGTACCCCATCACTTCAAGGTGCAATAGCAAATGTGAAGCATGAGGCAATACAGACAGAAGACTCGAAAGGCCTTTTCCGTAAGATTTTACAGTTTGGGATGGTACTTTGTCACTCTTTATAGGAAGACAGGTCACATAGCAGGTCACTGAGCTTCCTGCATCTGTGGCAAACAGAATATGTGAATCCACCATGCTCCATCTGCGCTGAGTCAGGGGATCTGGGTTAAATCCTTGCTCACTGTGGCTAATGCAGAGAAGCAATGCAAACACAAGATTCAAGAATACTTTCTCCCTTCTGCTTCCAGATCTGCTTTTTTCTGAGTGTTTCTCTGTGTGTGCTGCAGATGAGAGAACTGGCTGGTATCTGCTGCTGTCCTTCAGGCCTGCATGGCCATTTGAGGGACCTGCCACACTCTCTGCAAGCTTCAGTCCCGGGTGACACTTCTGGTAGCGCTGCTGAAGCAAGTCCCTCACTGTGGGCCCAGACTAACATACTACAGCAAGAGCCACTGGGCCAGGGGTGTGGGGAGCCACCTCACAGAGTCTGAACCACTTGCAGACCTAGATTCCCCATGCTAGTTCCTTTGTCCTACTGATAGCCTGTTCTCACATGCCACGGCATGTCATGGCCTCTCCACGACCTCATGCTACAGTCAGGTTCTTGGTGTGACAGAAGACACTCTGGGTCTGCTTGTGCTAAAAGGCAACTGGCAGAGCTGGCTTGTCCCATCAGAAGACCTGGGATTTTGAACAACAGCAAGGTGAGACATTCCCTCCCATTCTGCAACCAGTGCTGGTCGCTCCCTGGAGGAATTGGGGTCCAGAAGCAAGAGAAAGGCTCTTTCCTCAAACTATGTTAATAAATGAACTAGATTGAGTTTAATTAACCTAGTTTGGTTATTAAATGACATGTAGATAATTCTGAACAACTTGGAAGTTTTATGATTATAGCCTTGAGAAATGCACCAGCTCGTGCTGAAATGATGTTTGGTAGCGATAAAAAGTGAGGATTAAGGATCTGGGCTGTTTGATGCTATTCCGGTAACTGGGTGTATCATACCCAGCCCCTTTATGCCTTCAGTTACACATCTGCTAGTGGCATTAGTAACCTCCTAACTTCTGCTGAGCAAGGAGACAAGAGGCATGACTCGCTCCCCACTGCTCCCCAGTGACAACTGGGCTACGTGAGGTCCTCCACTCTGCAGCAAAAGGAGCAGGTCATCAGCCAGTGCATGATGATTGATGTGGCACAGCGGTGCAATGTGGGATTTAACAGTATGCTCGGTGCTTGGAGGTCCCATGAGGGCAAAGCACCGTTATTCTACCATCACACCTAGTTTAAGTCTGGCGCTGGTATTGCTTTGATAGGAATGGATTCCTTAATCCCATTTAAATTAAAAAAAAAAAAAAATCAAATCAAAGAAAAGGAGTTGTACCATATCCGACACCATAGGTGATAAATATCTTAGCCTGGCAATTCGCCCTGGGTGACCTTTGCAGGTTGGTTCCCAAGATGGTGATTAGCAGTTTTGTTTTGCAATTAGCTGATGATTCTCACATGAGTGAGATCTGGTGCAGGTCATGCAGTGATGGTGAGGGAGAGCTGATAAAAGAGAAAGGCTCCAGGTTTCCTTAGTCAGGCTGACCCCAGCAAAGGCAAGAGCAGCTTTCTCTGAACCTGCCCTATCAGTGACCTTGGACCTGATCAGAGGGACCACCCTCAACTCTGGATGTGAGGTAAGTTAAATTACATGCTACTGACTTGTCCTAATACTGCCAACATTTTGGGCAGAAGTTGTAATAATGATAAAAAAGCACCAGTGTAATGGATACCATCATAACTCTGTAACTACAGTTTAGGTTTTGAAAATTACAAATATGTGTTTAACTAAGGCTAACCAGAAAGTACTAGATGGTACTTTAACTGTGGCCAGCTGTCTAGTATTTAGAAATTAGAAAACAGTGTTTTTTCCTGTCCAAAGTGGAAAAATTTCTGAACATTTGTCCATATTGAGCTGGTGACCATTTGTCCAGTCCAGTGTATCAACAGAGGACAAAGTACTTTGTAATTTAACTACACAAAACATAAGGAAAAATCGACTCTGTAGCCTTTAAGTTATTATATACTTCATTTTTTATGGACTACAGACCTCATTTGCAGTGATTCGATTTCATACTTTTTTTTTTTTAACCAGACCTCATCAGTTCACAGGTCATGGTAAACTTTACTTTCTTTAGTAACAGTGAGTTTCATTTTATTTTGAATTATGCGTGTGAGACTTGATTCAGTGACATTCCTTCAACATCTGCAGGCAATTCTGTTCTCTCCAACTCATGTACCTTTGGCTGCTGCTGTCTTTATAAGTGTTCATGATTATAACTCCTTTTTACCCCTACCCTGAGTAAGCTTCACACCTGCTACCTTATTCCACCTCCCCCTCCTTAAGCTTCTTAGACATGGAACACCTAGGAACATGGAAAGAGTATTTAAGCTGCTGATATTGTGTCAGTCAAACTGAAATGAGATCTTCTGCCCCCATAAGCCAACATGTTTGTAAAGCTTCTGGCTCCATGTCAGATAGAGACCTGGTGAAGAAGGTTGTGTGGATGAGCAGATAGATGCAGCAAAGCATCTACCTTGGCAAGCCAAGAACCAGGCATTAATGCAGTCTGAAAACACACGGGCTTCCCTGAACTCCTCCTAGGCAAACATTAGACTGAAATCATCGGTGGTTCAGGCTTGACTTTGTTTTTGATGTCTGGCCAAATACAGCTGATTGACTTGGGTGGCTGGAAGATTGCTCTCATTGAAGGGAATTGACAAATTTTTTTTTTTTTTTTTTCTCCTAAACCCACAAGATTTTCCAAATCTGCAGATGAACAGCTTACTGAGATTGGGTTAGAGAGGAGCTAAAACAGAGCTTTATATCTAGAGTAGAGATGGGCTTACCCAGGCAGTGGCAGAAGGACTCCGACCAGGCACAAGAGGTCAGTTGAGGTCAGATCTGGAGATCCACTCTTCTGTGATGGCTTTGTACTTGGTCTGGAGGCTGCCTCTGTAGTAGCTTTTCTGTAAGGAGACAGGAGGGAGAATGAGCAGTTCAAAGAGCAGTTTGATCAGTAGGGTCTCTCTGACATCTCTGCAGCAAAACTCAGCATCCCCTCTTCTCTGCAACATGGAGGCAGTGGGTTTACAAGACAGGCTGGGGAACATCTGATTCAGCTCTTTTCTGTGGTAGTTCTGTTACAGCAAAATGCAGAAAACCCTTCTATTGAAGCAAGGAGGAAGAAAAATAAGAGCCAACAGGGCTGATCTCCCAGCTGGGAAGCACTGGGCAGAGCTGCACGGATGGTTGTGCACTGTTTGGAGCCAGGGGACTCCAGCAGCAGCTGAGGGGAGCTCTGTGAGCCCATGGAGAGGAGAAACATGATTGTCATAGGTGGAAGAGCTCATCATGCCTTTGCTGTCTACACAACACCAGGCACACAGGGAGACCACACTGGCTCTCCTCATTTCCAAATGACTCTGCTTGTACCAGACCTGGCTTCCTATCTGCTCGGCTGGTGGGGCACAGGTCTAGATGGCTTCCCCAGTGCAAGCCAAAGAGGCCCAGTGGGAGGTTCCTGAGCTATCTAAAGCAATATCATCTGATTACTCTCCACAACTGCACTGGGGTCAGGACCTTTTGACTTCTATTTCACCTCCTGGTAATAATACTAAAAAGGCTAAGTTGATGTCCACTTAACTTAATGAAAAGTTCACGCTTAGTCAGGCACCCACCACCATAAAGAGACCTCGAGCAAGCGTTTCACCTCTTCACATCATGTTTTGCCCATTTCTTCTGTCTATATGTATATGGGCACCTGAAAAATCCACATTCTGATGTTTTGTTAATACATGCAAGTTGTACTGAACCCTTGGGCGTCAGAGACACCAAGGAAGAATGTGAAAATGTTATTAATTGGCTTATCTTAATAGGTAGCTTTAGTATATAAAACTGTTAAAACAGTTTGTGGAAATATTTTTAAATTCTTAACCCAGAAACTTCTCAGAAATAGTGGAAAGGCTGGCTGAGACCACTGCAAGGTGACAGTGGTGATTGGGAAGGCCAAAAAGAAAAGTGTCTTCTGCAGTCCCGAGCTCTGTGCAGAGATCCAGCTTGGCACCCATGTTGCTGAGGGGTCCTCATCACCAAGTGCTAATGGGGTGGCTTTTGTTCATTCCTGTAGTCTGCAGTGGGACATCCTGAGCTGGGAGGACCCTGAACAGACAGTATGATCCTGCAAAGCCAGTCTGAGGGCTCAATGCGCTGTAGTGCTGTACTCCTACCTGCAGCTCTTGGTCCCAGAGTCCTTCTTTCCTTGAACTGACTGAAGTTTTTAAAATGACATAAATACCCACTTTTGGGGTGCGAGAGGTAGCATTTTCTTGGTGAGTGGGTGGGAAGCAAAAACCTACCAAGCAGGAGAGGCAGCAGCAGCCTGGGAGACCAGTGACCACATTGCCAACCCACCTCCTAAGGAAACAGTGGCTCCCTGGAACAGCCATCCCTCTTCAGTCTGAAGATACTTACTGACGGAGGTGCAGGTCTACCTGAAACGCTGAAGTAAAAGTGAGACAAGGTTGTTAATCTGTAAGGAGCAGCCTGGGGTCTCCAGGGAATTTGATGGGTTGGTAGGTCATGGTGCCCAGTTGTAAGGCTTCTCCCCAAAATACCAGTTCCTGTCCATTAGCACCCTGTGGCCTCCAGGTAGATCAGCCAGTCCTGCCACAATGACCCCAGGCAGACTGGTAAGCAAAAAGTCATTTGAACATGTCCTGCTCCCCTCCATGTGGCTCCAAGACTTCACGTTGTGAAGGTGCATAGTCAGTCAGAAATACACTGTCAGCAAGGACCTGAGGGGTGCGATTCAGTTGCTTAACCATGGGCTTCTAGTGCCATTTTTGATGTCTCACAGTGTCAAAGATATCTGTGTGCAGCTTGAGATACAACAGACAACTTCTAGGAGGCCCACACCCTTCTGAAAGAGCGTGTTGACTGGGAGACATCTAGGCTGTCACTAGTTGCCTGGATTTCAGCATCTGAACCCCACCCCAGTACCAGGACTAGGACACCCTAAAGCACTGAGCCCTCCTGGGACCTGCTCTAGTGCGGGGACATAGGGTGGGCACAGCTGGTATGGCCATCTGTGAACTGATGGTGCCCTTCTCTGCCCACCATGGGCAAGAACTGGTTTTATTCCTGTGGGGCTGGATCCGGTCACTGGTGTCAACAGGAATTTCACTGCTGAATTCAGCTGAAAAAAAGCCAGGACAGCTTCATGCTGATGGGCTTTCACAACCATTTGTTGACAAGACACTTGAAAAGGGAAATGAGGTTTAATTTAACAGAGGTAACAGGAAAATATAGAATTGTGTGGACAAAAAAAAAAGTTTTCTGTCACGTCACCCTGCTCCTTGGAGAGGACAAGCAAAAGTAGATGCTTATTGGTAGAGGAAGGTGTCTATAAGCAATTAAGCAAATCTGGAGGAGAAGACTGTTCAGTATTACCTGGATGGTAATGGAAAATGAAGACCAGGAGGTGACTGGGTGAAGAAACTGAAAATGTTCAACCAAGAACTGACCAAAATGGAAGAACAATGTAGGCAGAAAGAAAGATTTAACAAGAAGCTGGGGAGAATGGGAAGTTCATCATTTAGCTTCCAGGCTTCCAGCCCAATGGGCTTACATCTAGGTGGTTGAGTGGCTGCATCAGTGTAACTGCTCAGATGAGAGGAGAGCGCTTGATAGCTACCTGGATGCAAATCAGGTAGCAAGTTATTTATAGACCACAAACTCCAGTATATGCATGAGAAGTGCTATCATTTGGCTAGTTCTTACCAGAAAAAGAAATGAGACCTCCCAGTCTGCCAACAGGTGTGCCCAGGGAGACCTCTGTGTGAAGTACCTCTGACAGTCTCATGGGATCCATCATTCAGGTTCTATCAGTAAGAATAGCTGCGGCAGGCTAGGAAGTTTAAATGCTCTTATTTTTCTAGTATGTGTGAAAAAGCAGAATTAAATTAATATTTTTTTCCCCCCCATTCACAGAAAGCATGTAGAGATTATGGTTCAGGATGACTTACTGATGAAACAGGAATGAAACAACTATCTTCTTTTAAATCATTCTCTATCGGTCTCCATTAACTTGCATATTTTATTTTTTTGTGTAAATTTACATATAAAATATACGTCGACACGTTTTACAAAAATAAAATATAATTGATGGAATAACGGAGGAAACCACATAAACTGTATGCCATAAATAAACACCATCAATGTGTTTTCAGATGAAACTGTCTTTGAAAGAATTACATTCTATCAACAATATTTGTTGCCCAGTGAGTCTTACCAGAGGGCCAGCAAGGGTCTGTAACTGAATCTTCTTAAAAAGGCTTTTGAACTGAATTAACTTCAAAATCGGGGACTCTTTATGGAAACTTGTGTGAGCCTTAAATGCAAAACTCTAAATCACTCTGTTCTGCTCCATTTGACTGGAATTTGAGGACTTCGGTCAAAAAGAGGAATCTGAAAAAAAATGATCTTATTGTATTGACAGATCCTCAGACCGGGAAGAAGGCTGCTGGCTTGATTTGACAGGGAATGAGAGAGTTACAAATGCTTGTTTTCCTGTCTTTGGTAATAGTGAATGGAAAATGGCTGAAAGTCTGAAGGGTTCTCTGTGCTCACAGCTCAGGTTAAGGTAACAAGGTTCACTTCTGCTCCTGATCACGAACATTTGGAAAAGTAAACACAGATGAGGTAAATACAGTGAGGATAGTGCTCATTCAGAGAGAGAGGATGCCATAACAAAACATAGAGATAAAACACAGTTATAACCAAATTAGCCATGACTAATTTACAATGCTGTGTTGGGGACTATCAGATACAAAAAAGTTCAACAAATCAGCTTCAAACCACAGGTGCCTCACTCAAGGCTTTAAGTCCCACACATGTGATATTAAAGGAAATTCAAGCATGTAACTATTTGCAGTATGTTAAAGAGTTTATATCAGATATTTTTTGAAGGCGTTTATGAGAGCAGGTATATTATAGCCTGTTTACAGGCTAAATACCCACCTGGCAGTCATGTTCTGCTTATTTAATTTCCTTTGCAACTCTAATTGCATACACAAGTCTTCTTCCTACCTGCCCTCTATGGCTCTTCAGTACCTGCCCCACTCTTTGGTATTTCTTTGCAATATCATGTAAGCCACCATGTAGATAAAAACAAGCACCGCTCTGTTCTGCAGCTAGTAAATGTTATATGAAACTTAATTCATGTTCAAATAAGGAGCACTCAGGTAATTGCAGCCCTGAGTTTGGGTCATAAATGCAACATGCTAAAATAACTGAGTAGGACCTGTCTCTGAACTTGCTCTGCACATATGTCTTGTCCAGACAATACGCTTTTATTCTCTTCTTCCAATTGCAATTCATGGCCTGAATTTCCTTCCTTGAAGTCAATGGAGCATTGTCATTAGTTTTGACCACAGAATTTCATTAATGACTGAACCTCCTTCTCTCTCTCTCTCTCTCTCTCTCTCTCTCCCCCCCACACACACACCTTGTTTTCATTTCGTTTGATTCTTCACAATGCTAATTCATGAGACCTTCTATAACACACTAACCTTATTTTTTTATTTATCAAAAAGGAAAATCTTTGGGGCAAAAAAACCACCCCACAAAAATAAACATGTGGGTCTGGAACCATTTTCCACATGGCTAGATTTCTGAAGATCTGCAGATGCCTAGTGAAATTGTCATAAAAGTCAAGACAGATTAGCTATGTGTCATATTTTGGTATGTTAATGCTTTTTAAAAAAATCTAGTCCTTATCTCCTCAAAATCTGGCTGTATAACAAGTAAGTATGTATGTGTGAAGGTATTTACAGAAAGACTTTTTTTTTTTTTAAATTCCATGCTTTCCTGACTAGAACATGAAAATAAAATATATTGGACTTGGTAGAAATTAGTGTTGTACTTTCCCACTTAAATTTAAACCAGAGATATTTTATTTATTTATATNTACAGAAAGACTTTTTTTTTTTTTAAATTCCATGCTTTCCTGACTAGAACATGAAAATAAAATATATTGGTGTTGTACTTTCCCACTTAAATTTAAACCAGAGATATTTTATATATAGATATAGATATATATAAAACTTGAAGCAAATCAACAGTGATATTGGCATTTCAACTGGGAATGAGGAACAGAAATGCTGATACCCTATAAGATATCATGGCAATATGATTCAACTACCTGCAAATCACCTAGACAGCAGAGCAAATAATCACTTTTTAAACAGTGGAAGAAAGTCTACTGATGGAATGACTTGCAGCCTCTTCACCTTCCGCTCACGCTTAATAAACCTCATTTGAAAAGTAATACTGCCCACTTTGCCTCTCAGCACAGAGACTGCCAGCACCATGTTATATTATTTCTGGCCTTGCATTATTGGCACTGCTGATCTATTATTAGTCAAATTATGTCATCATCCATGGCTAAGTTGATTTCTCAGAAGCCAGTAGTCGGAATTGTCCCAGGTCACTGCGGGGCTCATTGATGGAAATGAAAGCACTTTTCTGTGGGAAGGAAAGAAAGATGAAAGGGACAGGTCCTTGTGATGGAGGGGGCATCTTGTCTGACTGCAGCTGGTGACAGATCAGATGCGCATGCTGATGTGAGGCTATATGTAGCCCAAGATGTTTGGACGCAGGAGGTTATAACTGCACGCTTAATTGTGTTACACGTCTTGAAAGAGGTAAGCAGCAGCTCAGGAGGGCTGAGCTTTATCTGCCCTTGATGTTCTCTGTGGCCTTGAGCAAATCATGTAGGCTTTGTCTATACTAGCAAGTAGTGAGGCATAAAAGGATCAGATCTGGAGACTGAAACAATTGAAAGTAAGGAGTTCATGTTCATCCTCCACAAACAAACAAACAAACCCTGTATGTAGAGTTTTTCCTGAAAAAAGTCTGGTCTTATCTGTAGTACTGAACGTCCATGAGGCTGGAGCACATTAGGAACACTCTTGGTATGCATCTTGATTTAGTTTCATCTGGGGTGAATCCAGTTGTTACTCAATGACCTCTGTGCAGTATAAACCAAAGCATAGTAGGTGGAGACAACCAGGAGATTAACTTCAGAAGCACACTAATGGTGCAAACTGAAATACCAATGCAGATAACTGTTCTACTTCTGCCATCTCATGGGGGTATTGCTATACTAGGTTCATTTAACTACTACGATGATAGTAGATGTGATAGCATATTTTATTTCAGCATTCACTTGACAATATATAAGCAAAAATAAAATTATGTTTAGTAGGTACATAATTATCAGAGGTTAGACTGAAAATGAACAAGAAGGAGGTGGTTCTTCACACAATGGGTAATCAAGCTGTGGGGTTCCTTGTTACAGCATATTGTAGATACTGAAACTTCACAAGCTTACAAAAGTGGCTGCACAAATTCCCAGAAGTAAAAATTCACAAAGGGATATTTTTTTTCAAACACTTCTCCTATGTGTCAGGAACTCTGAGTTGCAAATTGCTGGAGGATTGGAGAGTATCCTTGGGAAGAATCTCTGTGTTTGCCTCAAGTACCCAGTATCGGCTACTGCCAGAGATAGGGTAATGGAGCAAGATAGACTTCTGCTCTAACATATTATAACAATTCTTGAATTGATCACTACATTCTTTGAAAGGCTTTAGATTTTTCAAATTTAACTCGAATAACACCATTCAAATAATTAATTCAAAACCTGAATCATTGAAATTATTCTTATTTTAAATACTTATCTTTGGAAATGATATTGTAGTTCCCCAGGGAGTGGGAAACTGAATATTGCTCCTTCCAGAACAGCTGAGGTCCTTCTACAAACTCAGTCTCACAACAATACCACAAGTTTCCCCTCGAACTTGGGAAGTGGCCCATAATGGGAGAGGCGTGAACTCTATTGTTTCAATGATGTTGCGGTAGAGTACTGTAAACTGAATATTGCTACTTCAGCCTCAGTATTTTGGGGACTTGGCATTCACGTTTTTACACAGAACTGTGATTTCTCCAGAACTCAGACCTTTTTCATAAAAACAAAACTGTTCAGTCCAAATCTCAGCACCCCACCAAACAACAAGTAAAAAAAAAATCCCTTACTGGCTCACACTGAAGCTTTTAATTTGCCACCAGTGGAAAGCCTCAGTGTACACATACGATGCAGTATAAATCTACAGCTTATACGGACACAAGCAGCTAGTGTCGCTGTTGGCCAAGCTCAGACTTTTCCATATTCATCAGAGGATCAGATGTTCTGGTGGCTCAAACCAGGACTGAGAGAAGAGCTCCATGATACTCAGATGGGTCATGTACCCCATGACAGGTTTCCTTATCAAAGCCAATTTGAAAATCTCCTGCTCCTCAGCAGGCTTTTCAAACCATGCATGATGCTTCATTGTCCCATCATTATGGCTGATGCAACTCTTTAAGAACTTGTGTTGTAAACCAGGTCTTGGTCTGTATTAAAAATGAAATCACTGTTTTGCTGTTGGAGGTGTTTTAACCCAGGTGCTTTTAGCAGTCCAGTACATAGGTCATTACCTTAAAAGATCACATAAGCACAACAAAACAGCTATAAATAATAGCACAAGGGTATAAAAAAAGAAAATTATCTTCACTTTATCATACAAGTAAGGTACACACAGCTTGATGTGCCTATACTTGTAGTCACTATAATTCCTTTGTCCAAATTTTGGCCTCAAAGCAAGCAGCCTTCCTTCACAGTCCCACACACAGTTACATTCTTTGTGCAATTCAACTTCTTGTTAACCAGTGGCTAGAATCTGGTTGACATTGCAGGAAATACAGTTTAACCCCTTCTCCATAGACTGGGTGACATCTGCCACTTTTATCCTTTTGAATCTGTCTGTCCCAAGCCATAAAACTTCTGCTAGAGGATGGCAATTAGGAAATCACATCTATAGAACTGAGGCAGCTGGTACTGATCTATTGCATGCTAGGGATTAATAAATTCTAAAATAAAAATCCTGTCATGTGGTGATCCTCCTAGTTTGTAAATCTTGATTAATTTTTTTTAAACCTGACACCATCCTTCTAGAGTAGTTAATTTCTGCAGAAAATTCAGAGGTAAGTTAAACCACTTTATAAAGCTACCTGGAAGTGCATTAGTTTTCTTTATCAGAGCTATGTTTATAAGTATGATGAACACAGATCAAAATCACCCTGTGTTGCAAAAAAAAGAGATATATGGTAGTTGATAGGCAAACTCTCAGCTCCCTTTTTCTGCTTTACAGGAGGAGTTGGCAGTGCAGCCTACTATTACTTCTACTCAACACTCCCTGGTACATGATAGTCTTTTCAGCACTAGGATTTTGGTGAAATTTCAGTGTTTGGACAGAAATTTTCTATGCCTTGGGTAAGTTTTTGGTTCTTAGCCAAAACAAGCCTGATGTTTTCAAGTGTGATGCTGTGGCAAATCAGAGTGACCATAGACCTAAACTAATGGGTGTCAGAACAACAGGTGAACATGCATGCTGGCATGGAGGAGAATATCATGGGCCTCCTGTTGCTTATGAAAAGTCTAAATTTTCCATTTTCTTATATTAAAGTAGGTGTGGATTTCCTTTTTTTTTTTTTTTTTTTCCTGGCACACTCTCAGGCTGCTGAGCAAGAGCTCCCAAGTTCCCAGGTGGGATGGCCTTTCTGTCAGGCAGGCAACTATTTCCATTTCAAAAAAATTTCCAAAAATACAGGAACTGAGAAACTTTTGAAAACCAACAGCCTGTAAATACCCAATCAATAGGGATATGGGAGGCTTTAGCACCTAGATACTGTATCTTTTTTTTTTTTTTAATCAGGTAGAATTTAGGTGCACATCTGTTAGATAAATCATCTCACCAAGGCTCCTTGGTATTTAACCACCTTGGTTTTCATCACCAAGTACACAAGAAGCTTAGATCTCTGCCACGGGGTATGTCCTGAAGCTGACCTGTGAAATTCCTGCATCCTGCCTTGGTTGTGTGGGATTTGTTCCAGTTCCCTGGAAACCCCAGTTTCCCCTGGAAACCCCAGTTTGTTGGGTGTGCCAGGCCTTTCTCTTCTCAGGCATTAGACTAGTCCACCTATATTTCACCTCTAGGACAGGCCAAACGTTCTGAAGGGGACCTGGTTGGAATTGTTATAAAACCTTTGAACAAAAAGAGGTGATGAAAAGATAACAAGAAATCTCAGAATGGAAAATAAGGTTTGAAGAAAAAAATGCCTCCTGTCAGTGGGGTTAAAATACTGATGAAATTAACTGTTTGTTTTTCAAGAAAGAACATTTATTTGTGTAAAATCTTCCAAACCCAAGGCAATTCTCAGTCCCAAAGGTTGTCCTGTAATCATGGTATGGCATTCAAGCTGTTCTGTTGCAAGAGTCTGCCTTCAGCTATATTGCTTGAGAAATATTAAAAGTATGCTATCTAGCTGCAGCGGCACAGAGCTGTGACAATAATACTGTGGTTACTTCAGCTTAAGCGATTACATTTTGAAATGGGAATAATGAATTCAGTGCAAAGCTGAAGGAAGCTTTGTGGTGACTTTAATTACTCAGTTCTAGTCACGTAACTGGATTAAAACGGCATTGCAGAATAGTAGCACTGTACTTGACACGTCAATTTTTCTTCCTTAAAGAGTTCTTGAGGGTTTTTCATGTTTTGAGCTGCTTATTTTTTCTTTGAGATAAGATTTGGGATGTCAGTTTGGATGGGTTAAGTATATGTTTCACCAATTTCAGGATTACTCTGTTTTTCTGTAGCTTTTATGTTATATTGAGATATATATATAGAAAGCGAGATGGCAAAAAACCCTGACTTTAAAACCATAATACACGTTCTTCTTAGCAACAGATTTATACAAAAAGCAGGATAGTGGATTGTTAAGAGCTGCTTGCAGAGGGATGCACGTAAAAAGCTGGTTTTAATGAATGGAAGGAAGTTCAATCTGGTCCAGGAGAAATGTGTGCCACCTATTGGGACTCCATCCATCAGCAGTTAGCATATCTCCACACACATCTCCCTTCCAGGATGTATTACTACGCCCATTTTCAGTCTGAGGTTTAAATTTTGTGAAATGAAGCTGTGCAGTAGGGGCAGAAAGTGGCCAGATGCTTCAAGGAGTCAGCACAAACCAGCAAGATCTGTAATCTGGAGCAGAGTCCTGGGAGCGCAGGAGGGATGGTGCTGTGGTCCCGTTGAGTTTGACTGCTACACTGCTGTGTATTTACCCATGCATTTACGCGGCATTTTGTCTCGCCAGCATCCCAGGGCATACAAACGAAGGGCAGAAACAAGAGCCAGACTATCCAGCCCAACCCCTTGCAGAGGTAATGTTCTTGCAATTAAGGAAATTTACTCTTATTCAGACAAGGCAGGTAATGGAAACCAGGTTAAGCAGGGCACTATCTCTGCTTGTGCTCTCTGTATGGCAGCTGCTTTCCTGCTTTTACCCTTCCTGCTTCCTCACTGCTCCCACAGCCCCAAGGAGATGTCTGGTCTCCACTTTGTGTGTGCTGGCTCCTCAGCCTCCGCTTTCCAACAATGGTACTTCCCTAGACAAAGTCTACCCAAGCATTTCCCAGGTATCTGCTCACTCTCTGTGGTCTGAGACAGAGAGCTGGACCTTTGGTTCGACCCGCAGCTCTTATGTTTGTTGCTGCCATTGAGCTCCTGAGTTGTCCCTGACAGAAGGTGGGATGCAGATGTGTGGAGAGGTCTTAGCTTGGCATGTGAGGCAGGTTTAGAAGTCTTGGTCCAGCCAAACTTCTCTAATGAGAAATTTATCTTGCACACAAAGAAAGTGTGTAATGCTAGAGTTTTCACTAAACCGAGATTAGAAAGTATCCTGAAGTCAAAACAACTCAAGGAACAAAGCTTCTCTTTCTCTTCTGACGAGTTTAACCCACAGGCCAGTAGATTTAGTTGACAAAGGGACTGGACAATCTGATACCTGCAGACATATGCAGACATGTATAAGATACATAAAGTAGCTACCTATAGGCAGAAGGGTTATAATATAAACATGCTGATGTTTGTCCTTACAAAGGTGGGAATGTCAGTATAGACACTGAAGTGCTGGTTCCTATACCATCATGTAAAGATCCTTTTTTGACTCTTGATAATGTACAGGGCAAACTCATCCATTCAGCTGATGTGCACAGAAGCAATCTGTCCCTCTGATAGCACAGTGTCACCTGGACAGGCTGCAGGAATGACTCAGATGCCTGAAATTAGCAGAGATTATATTACAGCCCGCGTTGGCTCTGGCTGTCCCCCTGAAAGCTGTGTACCTTCCAACGCTGCTACATCACATCTGCCAGCCTGGTGCAGGCATCCTGGCCAGCCTAAATCATCTATTATATCATGGCACTGCACATCTGTGTTCAGGCACCTGAATTGCTCCCCTTGGGAGCTCTGCTGGAGCCCATATTCAGAGAGAATTATGGCCTGGCAATAGAGGACTTTCACCATTGGGAAGACCAACACGCTGTGGAAGGAAGAAAAAAATTATAAAAGATTACACAGGCATTGCCCGACTAAAATGCTACCAGCTGTGCACAGGAGCAGGGAGTTTTGTTACTGCTAGCAGAAAAGGGAGTAAAATGCACACTTTGTTCACTTGGGGAGACCCAATTTGTAAAGTTCAAATCTGCATTCAGACCAAAGTCCAAGGTTATTTTGATCAAAGGAGGGAGTACAGCCTGCTGCAGAGACAAAAACAATAGTCAGACTGGATTGACAGAGAATGAGCTGAAGCTTTCAACCACCACCTTCTCATTTCTTGGAGCACTGAGCCTGGATACAGCTGTCCAGGGGTGAATTAGTGGACAAAGCAGCTGCATTTGGGAGCACTGAGGCTCTGTTGGGTAGATAAGAAACTACGGTAGATTAGAATGCTGTGTGCTGACGGAACATCTGTTTTGGGGAACAGAAATAAAAAGACAATATAATGTGCAGAAGATGAGCTTTTGACAGTGTTGCCAATTATTTGAATTATTGGATTTCCAATGAAGTTCTCCTTATTCAACCATTGGTGAACTTTCCTGCTACTGGCAAGGGTCTGTGTCATTGCAGGAGGTGCAAGGAGTTTGGATATAGTGGATACTGCAGTGGAGAAGAGCCAGTTCAATGGCCATAGATGATTTAAAGTGGGGAACCACACCGATGACAACATTTGTGGTGGTGTAAAAGTGTCTGCATTGTTCAGGGTTATTTAAGAACTGTCTTTATTGAATCAGTCATCAGGTCAGCAACATGAATTCAACAGCACAAACCCCTCCTGCTCATCTCTTTTATCTCTCTGTATGATGTAGTTTTGTGCTGAAAAAATAAAAATAAAACTGGTTCTGACAACAGCCATTTGAAGAAATAAAAGTGCTGTCGGGATAGAATTGCTCAGCAGCAGATAGCAATTTTGCACTTCGGGTTGCAGGGCCTACAGAGAGCTCAGAGTGCTGCATTCCCAATGAGGATAACATCATTGATTTATTTCATAATTTCACCTGCCTCTCACTGATAGATGGATGCTTATTTCGATCCCTGGAAGACAGTTCTCCACAATAACATAGGTGCATTGAATGCTTCAAAGGTCAAGCAGCTCGAGCATGGGAAAATATTTGTGAATGAGGCCCAAAAAAAATACTGGAAGAGGTGATTTCTGCCTCAAAGATTAGTCTTCATTTAGAGACTGAGAATTTATTGCTGCCCAAACCAGCATTATCAGCTTTCTGTCAGCAACAATCATCAGGATTTCCTTTCCCAATCAACGTGAGCTGTGACCTCATCGTTGCAAAGGTGAAACCCTGACAGGGATTAAAGGCTAATAGAGAGAAATGAGGTAGCAGGGCTAAACAAAGAGGACATTGTTACATGGCAATTGCGAACTCAGGCAGAATGTTACAGCTGAAACATGAACCAACCAGCCAAAGGGGAAAAACAGAGTATTTTTAAGAAGAGCCTGAGTAACGCTGGCTCTCTCCGTCTGTCAGTGGCGAAGGAAGGCAGACTGCTGTCCTTGCCACCGGAGATTTTTGAAGCAGGATTAGCATAGCCTTGTGGTTTGTCAAGTGTTTAATTGCAATTCTGCAGGGATGCAGCCTGAAAGACACTGGAAACCAATTTAACTATCATGCCTATCATTATACATTCCAAATTGCTCCTGTGCACATATAATATTTAGTAGTCTGAAAGGGAGATGCTGAGTCTGGGGGCAAGGTTTAGAACATGAAAAGTGATGAAAGGCAAATACATGTCTGATATTCATCAAAGCAATTTTATCCATGGCTGAGTAGTGAAAAGAGGTAAAAAGGATTTTATGTCGTTGATCTGCAAGTTATTAATCTTTTCCACTCATCCCTTCACTTTCTGGAACCAACAAGTGAGGATATTTATTCTGGGGGGATTCTCTTCTCTTAGAGGTCACTCCCAGCTGCCGCAATATCTTTTCATCTTAAAACCGACCGTGGACTTGATTCAAGTCCCAGTGGAAGCCGTATTTATCATAACTTCCAGTGGGCTCTGGATCAGGCCCTTTGGCAGTCTCCAACATATCCCTGTGTTTTCCAGCAGAGAGAGAGACTTGTGCTGTAGTCCAGATTCAGGTGTTCTGGAAGTTCAGGGCTTCCAGGTTGCTTACTGCAGGTTCCAAGTGTCTTCAGCCCACCAATATAGGGTAACACCTCTTCCTGCTGTGTGCCAGGCCCTCTTTTAAAAGAGACCAGATAATCCAACCTCCCAGTGGAGCACAGCAACTACCTAACAGTGCTGAAGGTACCCAGCACCTTACTGCGTGAACTCTCCGGGTTGCTACCATTTGTGAGGGTGCAAGTGGAGGGCTGGAAACCAAATCCAACTCAAAGGTGCAAGAATAGCAGTGAATTTGATGTGGACCTGTTATATTTCACGTGATCTACTTGTATCACACCTCAATCTGGCACAATGATTTCAAGTAAATCTTAAGCAGAAAGTCCAGATGAAAATATTATAATGATGATTAACTATACATGTATATCGGTGTCCTTGCTTATATTGAGCTGCCTTTAGAAGCTACCTAGAATAAAAATATGTCCAGCCTAATGCATCTTAGGGCTTTCTATGAGGAGTCAACACATCTTTAAAACCTCCAATGTGCTTTATTCTTTATATTTTAGGGGTCAATATCAGCCACAAATACAACAAGGTTAAGTCCTTCTCTAGTAAAGAAACAGCCAACTCAAGCAATCTGGTTGATCCCCAGCTCCCAAAAGGTGGAGCTGTAGGAAAAGCCTTCAGCTGCTTTTGAAATGTTTTTAAGCTTGCTCTGGAACTTGAAGTCATGTGCAGATAATCCCCAGCCCACAGGGAAGCACTAAGATGCACAGTTCATACCTGCCGAAGGCGGCCCGACTGAAACTGGGTTCCCAACTACTGATAAAAGCATGCAGCAGCTTTTGGAGAGGGGGCAAATTCAGAACCCCTTCTGGGCTGAATTTTGTATTTATGGCATGGCTAAAACTTTGGATTCGAGAGCATTAAAATACTTAATTGTATGAAAATCTTAGAAGTATTACAATTTAGCTACACCGTGGCTCGAAATCTACTTTTTAATGCTATCGGGCTAAGAAATATGAAGCCTGCTGGGCTAGAGGTATAAAGAGTCCTGTAGCAAAACCCAAAGCTATCCAACACTGAAAGATGAGTGGCAGGCTTTGGATTTGTTAGACAACAGTTTTCAGAGAGGAAGACGCATATATCCTGCTGAACTGAAGGGGAAATTTAAGTAGGCACAATGTAATTACCTTATCTGGAATCAGGCCAGGAAACCAGACTGGGATCTTTATTCTCAAAGAAAACTGCATGGATTTATGTTTGGCAAACTAATTGCCGTGAATAACTTATTAATTTATATGGTCTCTTTTGTTTTCAATTTATTTTTTAGTAACTGACCACCAGCAAAGTTAACTTCTCTTTTTTTTTTCTTCCTGTCTTCAGTTGTGATCAAACACTCATTGTGCTCTATTTCAGTTGCTGCCTTTCTTGAAAAGTTATTGGTTTGTTTTATCTTACTTATTTTATTTTTTGTTTATATTTTCTATAATTTTACTCTATTAATGCTGCTTCATGGATCTCCAGGTACAAGAAAAGTAAAAAGATTTCAAGATCTCAGCCTATTTAAATGTCAGGTTTTAACGTTTTTACCAACAGCTGAGTTTTGGGAGGTGCTTTTGCAGGCTTTTACAACATGGGAATATCTTAAAGACAAAATCAACAAATATCATGTCACTTGTTAACACGCCTTTATCAGAAGTGAACACTGGAGGTTGCGCATTGGCATGTGGCATAAAGCACCTGTATCTCCCTCAAATTACAGGGCGTACTGGCACCTTAATTCCCACAGAGTCCTGTCAAGATTCTTATCGTACAGAATTAAGATGCGTTCCTTCGCGGTCTTTGGCCTTGTGTGTTTGAATACCTTTTTATTTGTGTTATAATCAACTCTAAAGCATGCCAGCTAGGGAAAAATAGCTGTGCTTTCCTCAACATAACCTATTAAGGGCAGAGTCTCAGCATAATTCTGCTACAACTACCAGAGCCCTCCTTGTTTCCACCCTCTCTCTGCAAACACGCTCTAATTTGGAGTGAGCTGGAACAATTTTTTTTCACTATATATACATATTGAAGACAGACTTGGTGTTTGTATTGGCCCAGGGCCTGACGTGGCATCTGTGAGGATGAACCACAAGCATGCGTACTCAAGCTAAGCTGAGCTAGGAAAACGTGCGCTACAACCAGAAAATACCTTTTCCCCACACCCCTTCCTTTCCAAAATGATAAGGCAAAATGGAAAGTGCACTTCGAGCTTCTCCTTTCTAACCTGCAGCCATGGCTTCCTCTCCTGCATCTTCCCACCCTGGACAGACACACACTAAGACCACTTTGGGACAGTCAAGGCTGTGTGAGCGAGCCTTGTGGGATGGCTTTTGCAGAAGTCTAGGGGAGGAACATGGAAGTGGTCATAAATGGATGGTGCTTTGGCTTTTTTTCCAAAAAATTTGTGAGGCAACACAGCTAAGGTTTCTTGGAGGAGAGGATAATATGCTCCTAATATGGGTAGCAATTGAGCACATTCCCAACTGGAACAAGGAGAAGAGAGTACTCCAAGGAGGTGGTTATAAGTCCATATCCCAATTGTACCCCTGGTATGCTCCTGGAGTAGCTCTGCTCCTAGCCCCAGCTAGCAGTAACTCAACATTTCACACATTGCAAGGAGCAAAACTCCATCCCGTTACACAAAGATGTGTTCTGTAGTAAGTTTAATCTGAAAGGGTGCGACAGAGCGGTTTGGCATGTGAAGCAACTAATGAACTGCAGAACCCTTTGACTTGATGGCCATCAGTTCAGACCTCACCCAAGCTGGTAGCAGCCGAACTCCCCCAGACAGAGACCCTCCTGTTCTTGGGCGTCTTTCACAAGGAAATGTGGGTTTTTCACTGCTGCCCTAACATCTAATACAAACAACACCTCCCTGCCTGGTAGCTGGCCTAAGATAGACTGGTCCTGCGCCAACAGAGCTGATAATTGATCGCCTTTCTACAGGCACCCTCTTATGGTTCTAGCTTCGATGATGGCTGTCAATGGCAGTGCTAGAAGTTGAATGCCAGCTGAGACCCAGGGAGACAGCAATTTCTGTCCTCACTGCTGCAGTACAGGAGAAGCTCTTGGGATATGGCCCTCATGGTATTAGTGCTGTTCTTGTTATGGTGGCAAACCCAGACTTTATTTTCCAATGAATTCACTGATTCATGTAAGGAGGAGGTGAAATTTGTGTTAGTATATGTGAATCAAATTTGACTTAGAGTGCAAGGGCTTTCCAAGGACCAGTCTCTTTAGGGCAAATGAGCCCAGAGTCAGTCCCTGTGCATCAGCAGCGATGCTTGGGAAACAATCAGATCGTAAGACTGTACTGCACACAATAGTTACAGGGATGCTTGTCCTCCTTTGGGGCCCAGGGGAGCTTCTAGATCCCTGGGTAACTTCCATTATCAAAGCCACTTACTTTCCATCTGTGGTCAGCAAGAAGGTTGTTCATCTCCTGGAGGTAACTCCTACAAAATACCTTAATTTGCAGTGTGACTGGAAAGAATACCATCACTTGAGCTCACTAAGCTCATTCGACCAATTCATTCAGTGAAACTAAGTATTTCTTTTGCTAAACCAGCAAATTCAGTCTGTACCTTTTTCACGTAATTCTTTGGGACTGTATTGCTGGCATGTAGTATCTGCAGTTCCACACTTAAACTGTGATAATAAAAGTAGTTATGTGTTGTCATTTCTGCCTAGATTAGGAGGTACTCTGTTTTCTCTGGTTTTATCCAAATGCTGCAAATCTTTTAATGGAAATTTCTTTCTTCCTTCACATTAAAATGTTCATAAACAGTTTTCAAAACCTAGGCAATTCCAGAGTATTATCTCTCTCCCCAAAAAAAACCCCAAACTTTACTGTTTTTGAAAAATCTGAAAAATACTATTTCATCCAGATTCAAAGTTTCAAGAAGATAACATCATCCGAAATTTGGAAAGCTTTGGTAGGCTCTGAGACAGATTTATGAACTGTCACAAAGTGCATACAGTCTCATGGCATTCTTTATGAATGAAATGGATAAAACCTCTTCCCATTTAAGGTTAGCAAAAGCTGAGACAGTCCACCTGAGCATCTCCTCTAAGTGAATTACTAAGAATGCAAAGCTAGACACATTGAGAAACTGCAGTTAATATCTTTCCCTGATACGTTCCTCAGTCATTTACACGTCGTCTTTTTGTTTAATCATTAAATCAGTTGAACTTTTTGCTCTGTGTGAACCTAATTTATATTGTTGTTTAAGGATCATGGACACTTTTTCCCTCAGAAACCCTGCAGTGATTAATGAGACATTTTTATAAATTGAAGAAATACAATCAAGAGGTTTTGTCTTTATACAAGTGGGTTGGTTTCACTTATTTTGCAATTTTTTCCCCTTTACTACTCATAGAAAAAACAATCTACCTATCTTTTGGTGAAGTCCTCTTAGCAAGGTTCTTAAATGTGAAAGACAAGTAGGACAGTGTTTTTAAGAGATATTATCAGGCAGAGCATGTGTAGGGTTTGAAATGCAACTTTAAAAATAAAGGATTTTTGAGCATCAAAAGTATTTTGAACCCAACTCTTTGTTTGCCAGAGGTCAATGAGTGATGAAAACAGATTACGCAGCAAGGAACTAATACTGAGTAACGAGCTTTGAAACTCTTTCGAAGCTTTAAGCTTGCATTTAGTTCTTTCTTTTCTTCTGCATCAGTCTGAATAAATCTTAATTTAAAAAATCGACATCTGGAACAAGTATTGATTAGTCACGTAAACCACAGTGCTCAACAAGACTTCTTGCTGTTCCTAGTGCTAGCAGAGTGCTGCGGGTGAGCATGTGGCTGCACCCGCTCAGGGGATGGACTCTGTAGGCTTTTTCCCTGGACCTAGTTCTCTAGAGCTTTCCCTTGACTGGCATCTTTCTGCACTCTGCTCAGATGTGGGCAGCCCCATGCTGGCCTGTATCAGGAGGGAACAGAAGGGATTGGGATGGCATTTTCTGGTTCAGGAGTTGCCTGTGGTTTACTCAGGGTCTAGTCTGGGCCAGGTTCACTTGAACTCTGGGTCATGTCACTGCGGTACAGGTCATCATCTGCTCAGCACAAACTGCAAAGTTTATCTTGCTTCTCCAAAATCATCCGCCCTGTCATACTTTGTGGGAAGGGTGGCAATGGCCAGTTAATCATATCCTGCCCTCTCACGCTCCAGGTCCCTCATTCCTGCAGATCCCCATCTCCTCCCTTGTGTTAAGGCCAAGTGCCAGGTCACAACAACCCCAGGCAACACTACAGGCTTGGGGAAGAGTGGCTGTGAAAGCTGCCTGGCGGAAAAGGACCCGGGGGTGTTGATTGACAGCTGGATGAACATGAGCCAGCAGTGTGACCAGGTGGCCAAGATGGCTAACAGCATCCTAGCGTGTATCAAGAACAGCGTGGCCAGGAGGACTAGAGACACGATCGTCCCCCTGTAGTCAGCGCTGGTGAGGCTGCGTGTTGAATCCTGTGTTCAGTTTTGGGCCCCTCACTACAGTAAAGACACGGAGGTGCTGGAGAGAGTTCAGAGAAGGACAACAAAGCTGGTGAGGGGCCTGGAGCACAAGTCTGATGAGGAGCAGCTGAGGGAACTGGGGCTGTTCAGCCAGGAGAAAAGGAGGCTGAGGGGAGACCTTATTGCCCTCGACAAATCCCTGAAAGGACATTGTAGCATGGAGGGTGTTGGTCTCTTCTCAGAGGTAGCAAGTGATCGGACCAGAGGAAATGGCCTCAAGTTGTGTCAGGGGACATTTAGACTAGATATCAGAAAAAATTATTCCTGGAAAGAGTCGTCAGGCATTGGAACAGGCTGCCCAGGGAAGCGGTTGAATCACCATCCCTGGAGGTGTTTAAAAGTTTTGTAGATGTGGTGCTTAGGGACATGGTTTAGTGGTGGAATTGGCAGTGCTAGGCTAGTGGTTGGACTTGATGATATTAAAGGTCTTTTCCAACCTAAACAATTCTGTGATTCTAAGGTGTGTCCTAAGCCACCTCATGGTGGATAGGCATCGGGAACTGATCTGTATGGAAGCAATGTGGAAAAAGTGCAACAGTCAGATCAGGTCACCAACCCAGAGGGATGTGTGGTGTCAGGAACGCTCGCACCAGCACAGCACAGGAGGCAGCGAGGTATGGGACACACGCAACCAAGAGCTGGCATGGGGAGGTAGGACAGAGAGTTCTGGAGTTGGCTTCTAGCCTCCCTGCTGGATCAGCCATCTGATTCGGCTCATTCTTCCAGCAGGTGACTGCTAGACCTCAAACAACAGAGTCAGAGTGGGAACTGGCACCGGAGACAAAGCAGGACGACCCCTTTCCCAGTGCCGTCAGCTCCAACATCCATGTGCAGCCAACGCGTTCGCCTGTCTCAGCTCCCTGAGCTGGGTCTTCGGCAATCACCACCAGCGCAGGAGGGAGGCCAGGCAATTTCGAAGCACTCAATTCAAGCCATCTCTGGCTTCTGAGAGGTACAGTCTCTCACGGGGTAATTACTGCCCTTCTCCCCATCCTCGTTTACCTGCCAGGGAATTCCATGGGGCAGAAGCAGGGCTGTGAGGCTCATTGGCAACCTCTTCTTGACGTTCGCCTTTGCACCAAGGGCTGAAAGGGCCCTGAAGAGTAAGAAGGGCTGAAATACGTCCCAGTTAATGACACCCCAGCAAAACATCGGTGTATCAGAGGAGAGCTGCATTGCCCTTGTTTAAAGGCATACAGGAGAGGCCAGATTGTTGAGAACCAGGGTATACTCTAAAATAAGGAGAGGCATTTCTTAGAAAGGCTTTTTGCGGCATATCAATACACATCGACATGGGACTAAAGCAGCCCAACTCAATTAAGACTGGGAATGTTGTTAAACAGTGAACACAGTGGCTGAGTCTGCTGTCATGTTTAAATTGCAGCTATCATTAATGGGATGGGAGAACGGAGGAAGAAAAGACAAAAATGGCCCATTCACAACAAAACCAGCCATTTTTTTCTTCCTTTACAAACAATGGGGAAAAAAGGGAAAAGTGCTCTCATGAGAGCCTGTATGAATTTCCTTAAGAGGGTGTACTTTAGATGGAGAATAAGCTAAACTCTGTGAGATATTGGGGTTTCTAGGGTAACAATGCAACGTTTTGAATACAAAAGCAAATAGATGTATAAGCCCAAAGTAAATCATTAATGTGCATCAGTATTTTTGAGATGGGTTGGAGTGACTTGTATATTGTAGTCCCTCTTTATTTAATATTTCAAAAGTGTTCTTTGATTTAAAAGCAAACACTCAGTAGGCCTCTTTGCAGACAATTATGCTCCCTTTTCTACACAGCACTCTGAGAAGAGACTGGTTATTGATGCCATCTAATAGAACAAACACACAAGCCTGATGGAGTCAAAGAGAAGAGAGTGGCTTTGGTATATCAAGAAACTTAAACACAGGCATTATTTTAAGGTTGCTAATCGTCTCAAGACTGCTTCGTTTCTTGCAAACTTGCATCGGCTTCAGTGTCCTGCTGAATTCAAGCATACTCAGTCAATCTGCATTATACTTTTTAATTTCAGCGAATAATTTTTGGTAACAGTATTTTATAACTAAGCCTTTCTATAACAGCAAATGAAACAGTGCATATAGATAGCTTGGGGCTGTACATAACTTTTTCCAGAGCAATTCTTATCTTCTTATTCATTTTTGTGGTTTTTTTTTTTTTTTTTAAATACAATTAATTCAGCCTAGGAGACCTGCTTGTAACTGCATGATGAATAACTTCTAAAGCAAGTTAAACAACTGAAGAGATTTCTTATGTGAGCATGACTTGGCCTTGAGAGATTCTGAATCTCTCGTTGCTAATAATTGTAAATGAACTCCCCCAAGATCCAACCATTGTTCCAACATCTCTTCCTATTTTCATCACTACTTTAGTGACATACTCAAAGTTTGGGCTACATATTTAAGAGTGCCAAAACATGGTCATTTTAAAATGCTACTAAGATGGAACAAATACAGCTAGAGGTACTTATCAGAATTTAGGATGAGCAACAGATTATTATTTCCCAGAAGAAAAATAACAAACTACATATCTAACATTATGGAATTGAATTAAACTATGATCTGTAGTTAGAAAATCTTTGTAACTACTTTCATTAGTCCAGTAGATAAAAAAAAAATTCTTCTCTGGTATGAGAAGTGTTATATCTGTGGCAACTTATTCAATGCTGAGGTTTTCACAGTTCATAATGCACATGAATGATTACAGAAAATAAGTTCTCAACAATTTAAGTAGTGGTTCTTCTCAGGACTGTTTTTGGAAGCTCCCATTTGCTGTTCATTATTCATGTCCCTTCTGTCTTGGAATGCTAAGTGACAGTGAGTTTGTAAGCAGCTTCTGTCGCAGGTCTGGAAGAAGGACGTGGGTACATAAGAACTCCTCTGATTTCTGCAACTGTGGTAGTGGTCTAACAAAACATACATTTTCTTGCAAATCCTCTCTTAGACCATCCTGACCACAGCAAACTCTCATTACTTCCAGATGCAGAGGACAGCCTGCTACTGGGAACAAGTGTTTTCCCTGCAAAAGTGCCACATCATGACACCTCTGTCTTGGGACTTCCCACTGACCGTGCCGTGAAGCGACCTGCACGTACAGAGAGACAGAGCTACGGCTCGGCACGAGGAGGAGGGGGAACTCTGCTGACCTTTCCTGGGAAGCTCCCAGCCGGATGATGGTGCCACACCACATCACATCACTGCTGACAAGTTCCCTGAGCAGATTCCTTCTATGGGTAATTAGCCTTCATGAAGCATGAATGGACTAGTTTTCTATCAGGAGACTGAATTTTAGCTGACAAATTAGACAGATTCCCCGAGGCCAGAGTTATGCAGCTTTGCCAGTCTCACTAAAAATGTGATTTATAACAGATTCCTCAGAACAGGCACTCCTTGCTTCAGGAATGAAGGTACACACCATATTCAGACTCTTCGCCTAACACGATGGTCTTAGAAACCTTTGTCTTCTGCAAGGAAGAACTGACTCTGTTACCTGGTTTTGATTTAGCAAATGACTCCTCTTTTACCTACTGAGCGAGACAGTGCTGGGAAACTATAGTCCATATCCAGAAGTCAAGGGTGCGCAGGTGTAAATCACATACATTTTAGGAGGTAAGGGGATGTTAGTTTGGGAAGCTATAGCACGTATAGCTGGACGGAGTTTCTAGCTGGAAAAGCAACTCAGCAGATTTTGTCTAAGATCCGTCTGGCTTTTTATGATGTTGGCATAAAACAGAAGCAGTGGAGTAGAGATTGTGACCTACAGAGTTCAGGCGTCTTACTTTGCGTTAATTATACAATAAATATGCTGCTTTCCATTCTGCTGCCACCCTGCATGTTCCCCTGTGCTGGGGCCACGAGCAGCACAAATCCTGATGCCTGTAACCTCTGAGCACGGCCCCAGGGGTGTGATGAGCCTGCAATGCTGCTTCACCCTGCGGGCAGGGGTGGCTGTTTCATCAAGCGGGGCGAGCACAGGTAAAAGACAAAAATGAAGTCTAGCAGACATGAATGCCGTATGCTGCTTTATTCCCCTTTTTGCCCTGCCTCTAAACCAGATAGGGAGACAAACAAGACATTTTTTCAAGACTAACAGGAAGACCCACAGTCTGGCGCAATTGCAGTCCCAAGTAACAAAAATGATGGGCAAAGAGAAAGGGGAGAGAGGAGTTGGTGGGGAGCTTTAGACTGACATAATCCCAGACCCAGTTCTTGCCAACTGAGCCTCCAACTCACCTTTGTGTCTTCTCCTTATTTACCCCTCCAGTGAAACCAGCATTTGTATTCGGTGAATATCAGCACTTGCTCAGATCAAAAAGCAGGCTCGCCCATCCCTGAGAGTGTCTTGAACATGTCTGTGTTTGCATGGTATTAATAGTTAATATTTATTTTAATTATTAATTTATATTACTTAAAAACTGCAAGCAGTGTTATTGAGGTACCAGTCACATCCAGAGGCTGGTAAATGATGTGGGGAGAGGCCAGTAAAACTCATGTAGCCTAGATCTAGCAAGCGGTTAACGTGTGGCAGACAGATGCAGACACAGTGGGCTGATTTTATTCGTGCGAGATTTGGGTTTAAGGAGGACACTGCACAGGTGAACAGACGGACAACCACTTCCTTCAAAATTTACTTTTATCTCCATGTGAGGTGTGAAATTTATAGCTCCATAGCATTATGGCTCCTGGTCATTAAAGAGTGGGGGATTTTTAAATTTAGAAAATCAGAATCCTGTCTTGTAAATACAAATAATGACTTCTGCAGAGACCAAATCTTATTATATAACCAGCACATGCAAAAGGACACTATCTAATATCATTTATATTTGTGGCTGCTTAAGGAAGTTAAGATGGCAGTTTAAAGAAATAATAACCTAAACATTACTTAACCTTAGTCTACTGACATGATCTGATGGAAAAAAAAAGAAAAAAAACCAAACAAATGTATAAAATACGAATGGATCAAAGGTCCCCTTCAGATACATAATTTGATGAACTTTTTGGACAGCTTGTGCAATTTGTTTTAAAAGAAAAAATAATTTTATTTTTTTCAGGTCCACTGGTATGACAGCGAAGTTTCATCAGATATTTCTTTGGTGTTTTAAGGTTTTGAAAATAAAATAAAAAATACAAATAAAATGTCCTAATATCAACAAATCTTCAGAAATCTTCTAAAGATTTTACTTTAATAGCTAAAGTTGTTCCCTTTTTTACAGTTCAGGTTGCATGTTTCTTTCAAAGGAATATAAAGCTGGCATAGGACAATCCTAATAAAATAAGATCTGAGATTTTTAACTAGATCTTCACAAGTTTCACAGCATTATATCAAAATTAATACTCACAATTTTCACTACCCTTTTCTCATAACTATTAAACTGTTCTTATAGCTACAAAAATTGACAAAGGCCTAAAGAAAAAGATTCTGGAGAACTGAAGTTTCAACCCTTTATTTCTCAGTTCTGTATCTGTCAGCCATTCTAACAACTCTCTATATATAACTGGATATATTTTGTCCTTAGAGACAGACAAATTATGTATGTAGCAACTTCCAAGTTACCAATAGCATCTTCTCAAGTATTATTTCTTACAGTGACATAAGACTGGCTCTCTTAAATGCTCCAAAACCAAACTTTGTAGGTATTTGTTTCCTAACACCAATTACACAAATCCCAGTCCTGTTGTCCTTGTCTTACAAAGCTTATCTGCTGACATAGTATTGTAAGTACAGAAAAGGTTCTAAAGTCTTGGGTTTATGTGATTTAGTTAGATCCTAGTCTTATTTCTGTGTAGGCTAAGTGAAATGCTGCAAATCTACGTATCACCTCCTGTGATTTTTGCTTACAATAAAGACTCACAGATTCACTCATGAAATTATATTTCATAAATAGAATTAACAAATTAAATGAACAGAACACCTGCAGTGAATAATACGAAGTCAGTATAGTCATTCAGAGAGACGATTTTAGGTTGAGTTCTGCAGCCCATTTCTGTGCGTCCACTAGATGTCAGTCTGTTGACAAAGCTGGAGGGGTTTAATCAGTATTTCGTAGTAAGGAGCACGGTCAGGATCACAGCTACAATTCTTCACTTCCAGTCACCAGCAGCAGCCCAAAATAGGAGACACTCTGAGTCACTATATTGTTTTTTCTTGTTCTTTGCTCTTTTAGCCCCTGTCTTTTCCCTCCAGCAAATTTCTCAGCATTGACAAGGTCCACCGACGCTGATAAATGGGAGCAGTGCTGAGTAACGCAGGATTCCCTGTGGGCATTTCCCTTAGTCCATCCATTCATAAGGGCTTGACACATGCACTAAGGAGGACGACTCCACTTACGAGTTCCTCAAAAATATTTTAGTGCATGCCTTTTTACTCGCTGACAGAGACCAGGTGGTGAAGAGCTTTTGGTTATTTCTGTTCCTTAGGAAGAATGTTTATTTTCTTCTTAGATATAATTTTAGAAAGCATTCTCACTATTCCAGTAGTATCTAACACAGCTGAAGGAGCCAGGCTGGACTGCAGGCTTAGCAGATGAATTAAATTTCTCAAGCAGCAGAATCAGGATAATATTTCCAGGATCGTACACAGGATTTTAGAGGATTTTGCTCACAGATGCTAACTGGTGGCTCCTGCAGCCCCAAAAAGGTAAGTTTCCCATGTGCAGCTCTGCAAACATGACGCAAGCCCAGCATGTCAAGTTTAATGTGCATGTGGAGAGTGACTACCCAGTGCAGGCAAAAGCAGCGAGTCTGCTTAAACCTTCTGTTCTATGACACAGAGTCCTTGTAAGCACAAAAGCCTGGTGAGCTCAGTGTAGAGCACAGGAGTGATTTATGTGCACTTAACAGCAACTTTTTGGACGCTCAGCTGTCCAGGCTGCTGAAGTCCAGAAAAAACATTGCTGCTGTCAAAATACAGGAAAAGCCAAGATCTTGACATGAGAGATGAGATCCAATTGTATTTGTATGGGAAATCCGTGTTATATGGCACAACTTTCACACTTAGCACTGCTCGTGGGAGCATTTTCACCTGGGAGTCTAGGACTTAAAATAATGCTGGATAGTCAAAAAGGTCAGAAGAGGAGACTGGTAACTGCACCCTCTCACCTTCACAGTCCTCCTCCAGAATCCTCCTTTCCCACAAAAACAAAATGCTCACAACTTATTTCAGGTATCCTGCCTCCATGCAGCACAGTCCATTTCTAGGCATGCCTTCCTGTAAACCTGCTGCTTACTGTCACCTTCCGCACATCCATCTTTTCTTCTTTAGTTTCATGACCAGTGTCAGCAACAGCCTGCCTTGTGGAGAGAGATGTCCTTCCCTGCTTTGTGTATTGCCTGGAGCATCCCTGTCCTTTCCTACAGTCATTAAACTTTGGTAACTGCACTTTTTTCCCTGCCACAGTGTTAAACTATATTATTTTCAACTGACATCCAAATAGAGGAAAAATCAGTGAGTTCTTTAAGGTTTGGTTTAATCCAAATTTGCATTACCTCAGATGTCACACAGAGCGTGTGTATCCCGCCCCCTCCATTTTCTATTTTGGCTACGCTCACCTCCTTAGTGATCCCAATCCATACCTACCCCGGCTCTCACAAAAATGAGAACATCACTCACCATGTGCCAATTTGAGTCCTGATTTAGTGTATACTGTACAATAACAGAGAAAAACTCCCCATGCTTTTTGCAGGTCTGCCAGTCTCTGATATGCCACATACCTTGGTTTTATACATGTAAGCACATGCAAACACACATGCAGGTATGCACAAGCTGAAATGGGCGTTCACTTTTGTAGTGGTGGGTGCCATGTGCTGCAGATAAAGGGATCTCGTTGTGCCTTTCAGACACTGGGGTTTTAAGCAGGGAAACCCTGTATGCAATGCTGCTCCTGCAACACAGAAATCAGTACGGGTTTTGCCACTGGGTTCCTCCCAGTCCTGGTAATTAAATCCCAAACACGGGATTTAATCTTAAACCCT
This sequence comes from Pampusana beccarii, assembly GCA_013399365.1. NCBI lineage: Eukaryota > Metazoa > Chordata > Aves > Columbiformes > Columbidae > Pampusana > Pampusana beccarii. The sequence continues at coordinate 152,976 of VWYH01010688.1, forward strand.
GTAATATGGAGAGTCTCTATCCACAAGAATAAATTTCTGAATGGAAGACAGCCTGTCCCTGGCCAAGGTTTTTGCTTTGCTTGTGCCCTCACAGAATGGGAATCACTTCTTGTCACAACTACAAACCTAGAGGGAAGACGTTGCTGCTGCAAGGGAGGGTGCGAGTGGAAAGGCAGGCAGACAAAGGCAGGCAGACAAAGGCACTTGTGACGATCTCTGGAGGATGCCCAGCCCAGTTTGCAACCAAGTTCAAGTATCCCAAGAGGTATTTTCAGCTGAAGGATGAGAAAGGTGGTAGCTGGTAAATGCATGGAAGATGTGCGGGCAGAGCCACACGCAGCGCATATGGGTCAGGATGGGGAAAAGGAGGAGGTGGTAAAATTGCCCAAGCTTTTCCTTTGTCCTTGCAGGCAGTTGTTGCCAAGAGCAAAGCTAATGACAAGCAAAGAAATAAATGACCCTTCCCTTGGTGTTTCCTGCTCAATATTGTTTAAAATCAGAACGATGGAGAGGTGCAGAGGCCATGAGCCAGGGCTGGATGCAGCCCTCACACTCCCAGGGCTGACACATTCTTTACTGTTATGTGAGACAATCTTTGTGTCCCTTACACACAGAAAGCTGCAAGACTACGTAAATTTGCGTACACACAGCCTCCTTTAACTTAGCATAAGCCTTCCTACAATGCAGCTGCACTTCCTGCCATACCAGACAAAACCCTGATGTTAAAGCCTACATAATATAAACCGATGGGTACATGAAGGTAAAGTTCATGTATGATGGAATTTCCAAAGTTATAAAGGAACCAGACTTTGGGTACCAGATATCTGTAGCCTCTCTCAAATCCAGCTGATAGGGCAAGGATTGTATCCTTCCATATGCTCACACAGTTGTCCAGCATGATGACTATAATGCTGGTCCTGACAAAACCACCCCATGTGAATGTGGCATAAAAACTTTGTGAAGGGCAGATGACAGTGATGAAATTCCTCATTCACTCTGGAAATTGGACTGCATCTAACAAATGAGGCGAGAGTATTCGCAGTGACTCTCAGCCTGACAACTGTACAGCGGACAGCATTTTACCCGTATTTACTTCTTGGAAGACGCCACTCATTTCCACGACAAACTGCAAGTGCTTTGAACATCTCCTCCGGGGCCTTGCAGGCTTTCTGTCCAGATGGAGGGATTTCTTTCTCACTGAAAACTAAATTCATTTCTGATATTGCATAACAAAGGAGTGACATGTTCATCTCAACATCAAATGCAGCCGCCCTTTTATGGCCCTTGGACACACGTGTAACATCTCACCTGAAGCCAAATAATGTCTTGAGTTGTTGGCTCGGGATTGCAATAGCTACTCTTGTGCTTATGAAAGTCTGCAGTGACCATTTCATAGGTATTCTTCAATGCTCTTGAATACCTCCAAAAAACATAAAAGCTGTTCAGTGTTCCACCTTTGGTGGTTAAGAATACGGTGCTATGTCCTCTCAAATGTGCTGTTCCTTGTCTTAATATAGGTGTTGAGAATTCCTCAGCTAATTACTGTCATTTGCCTGATATAAGCGGGCAAGTGAGGAGCGGCGTGAGGATGTGGTGTGCTCCACAGCTCAGTGGATCCGCTGTGGGACTGACTGCTCAGCAACAAAGGCTAATCAAAAGCATTTCCCGAGTGCATCAATAAATTTCACTGGATCCTATTAAATGCTAGACCAAAAATAAAAGTTTGGTCTACAGCTTCAAAGCTTTGTGGCCCAAGCCATGTTTAATCTAATACAGGCCCACAATAACAGACAGAAAACTAATATTTATGCCGGAAATACAACATGCTGTGGGAATTTCTTCTTTAGTGTAAAGCAAGCTTTTACAGAGCCCAAATTTTATCTTCTGATGGAAGTTACCTACAATAAAAAAAAGGCAAGGGTAGTATACATCTCTTGATTAAAACGAGCCACCATCTCTCAACATTTGAGATGTGAGGGATTTGAAGTCTTTGACCTGCTTTGCCTCCTGCAGAGCCAGCGTTCTCTGAAAAGGGGAAACTCTCCCTCCAGTTTCTCAGCTGGGATGGATCTTTCTCTGCATCCAGCTTCAGACATCAGTGCCTCAAGAGACTGCTCTACCTCTTAATTTGATGCAGAACTCTTAAAAATAGGTTCTGCATCATCTTATTTTCAGATGGAGTCATCCGTTCTAGGTGGATCACTTTCCTTCTTATAGTTCTCTAAATCTGTGCAAAGAAAAACTAATGTTATTTAGATTATCAACTCTTTCGGGGGAAAAGCTGGATCTTTAAGGGATCTGCCTGTGTTCACAGAATCAGACAGATTAGATGAGCTCAAGGTACAACATCTGTGAGTAATCTGGTAAAAATGGCTAAATTCTATATGTGATATCCCTGAGACCCTGCAAAACTCCCTTACGAGAAGCCTAGCTCAAAGTATTGCATAGCCTTGTAATAAAGGTGGTTTAGAGTATGTTGTTGAGAATGAATGGAAGCATGTAAACACTAAAACGAGGAAAACAAAAAATGCTGTGGCTCTTTAAGACAGAAAAGAAATTCAAAAGAGATCATACGCATAGGCAAAACTATTTTTCACAAAGATCCATGAGTAATAATAGTAACAACTGAAGAGGCATTTGATGAAACAGGCAGCAAATCTAACAAGGATAAAGCTCGCCTATGGAAATAGTTGGAAGAAGACATTACCAAGATCAGGGGTCTGTTAAGATTGCCAGAAAAAAAGGCTTTTCTGTTCTGCCTTATTTTCTAAGTGTTCTTAAAAAGAACATATTTATACATGAAGCTGCTGCATGCCATCTAACCTTGCCCCAGGGTAAGCACAAGTTACTTTTGTCTTCCTTTACTTCAGCTGGGGTTAAGTCAAAGCCTTAACAGTCTACTAGTTTGCATTACAGAAATAATGCATTCCCATCCTGATGTCTTGGACACCTATGGTCTAGTCTGTATTTTCAGCTATTTGATTTGTAATATTTTGCAATGTAACTCATAAGTATACTACATGAGAAATCTGTATACTTGATGGAGTAAAAGCTGGGTAACTGTTGCCTTAAAATATCAGATGTCATTGAAAAAAATCTCTAAAGAGAGATGTTTATAAGGGTTAAACAAGAAATTGTTGCTTACTAGATGTGTGTTTGACAAATGACAGGCAAAATGGCAAGTAAAAGATGATGGAAGTTGAATAAAATTGTGTTGCTGTCCACACTGTGTCCCTTTCTAAACAGGGTAGGACAAAAACAAATACACAAATATATCTGCAGATAATTTTCACAGAGCACATGTGACTATCTTGCTGGATTTCAGTGTACTTTACTGTTTCCTTCATTGAAGTTGTGATCGGCTGTTTGCCCGGACATACTGAATCAGTGGTCAGCAAGAACATGCAGAACAATGTTGTTATGTGCAGTAGCCAGATCTTCCCAGGGTCATCACTGTCAGGCACAACATTCTCAGCTGCAGCCAGGACACTTCTGATGCTTCACTATTCTTAGTCTCGAGTTTCACTGCAGTTGAAATAAATTACTCTTTACTCATAACAGGCAATTCTTAAAAGTAATAGGAGCTGTTGAAGAACTTGCATGATTGCCAAGGCTCTTGCCTGGCATCTTTTATTTACTTAATTTCTCCTTGTTATTTGAACCAATTTATTTTTGCTGTAGAGTTGTTGAGAGCTGCTTGTCTGTGCATTAATAAGTAATACACAATAATTACCAGGAAGAGGCCTGGAAATGACACTTATTAATGGACAAACAAATTTGACAGTGGTCTTAAAAAGCCTGTGCCACTGGTAACCCAAGTCATGCAAGTTTATTTCTAAAAGAGGGATGCAACCTCCAGGTGTGTAGGGGCTGCTCTGGGAGAGGAGTCCTGTGGGAAGGCAAGATGTGCGGTTCCAGCTACCTGTATGATAAAGGAAGATCAATACTAACATGACCATCTGGATGGTGAAAGAAACAGTACTAACACAATTAGATCATAGCAAAGCATAAAGGGCCTTCGACAGATTGTGTTGAAGTACATTTCTTGTAATTATAAAGAGTGATAGCCCAGACTCATGAGAATGTTATCTCGGGCTGGACGACCACCCCCAAGTGCATGGGATGTGTAAATGTTCTTGGGCCTGGTCTGTGAATGAGTGGGAATGTAACTGAAACAAACATAACGTGAGTGTGGTGTGTTTTTAATAACAATTACTGGAAAAACATCTTATGTAACCTCTTAGTCCAGGCCTGTAACTGTAAATCCTATAAATTGTCAATGGCTAATAAACAGGGCCTCAGTCTAGCTCAGCTCTCTGCTCTGCTCAGCTCTGCGTCCTTTTCTGAACAAGATCTCTGCCTGTGCGTGCATCTTTGTCTGCATCCTGGTGTGCGTCGTTCCTCATTGCTGCAGGGTCCCCTCTCCCCTTCAGCGCCCTGGCACTGATCCCAGGGCCACAGGTACCAGGGATATGTGGGGAAGAAGGCACGGATGGGAAGAAATGAATCACTGGTGTGTTTTTCTTCCACCCAGCCTTCTGTTGGTGTAGTTGTTATCACTTAAAAGAATGAATCCTGCCAGCAATTGCTAACCTAAAGATCTGTAAGTCCTCTCAGTTTTGGTCAGTCTGCTCCTCTAACAAAGGTAAGAATAACTTGCAAAATACCTAATCAGAGACTATAGAGACTACTGGCCTTGCACCTTTAGGCATTTTGGAGCCTCACTTGACTCTTGCTAAAACACATAATCTCAAGACTGTTGGATAAAGTATGCTTTAGCTGAATGTTGCTTATTATACACTAAAACGATTATGTAACTGATATACAAATGCGTAACCAATTGGCTCTTCAAGGTGTGAATGTAGTGACAAGATTTTGTATTTAATGGCTGTTACTTTTCTTTCTGGCATGCTGGCTTTGTTCCAGCATCCAGACTTGTGCAACTCCGTAATATCTCGTCTCTGTGTACTACAATTTGGCTTTTCTTGCACTCTGGGTGGCACATCCCTGTTTTTGGGACAGCATTGGGAGGTATTGCTTTCAGGTTCCTTTGACTACCTTTGGTAAACTTAGTTTAGTTCCAACTATTTAGGCTTTCTATAGTATCTGGCCACAACTAGGTCTTTATATCCATGGGTAGCTTGACGTTTTCCCTTCAACATATGTATGCTAACTTCTCATATGCATGCTTTTTGTTTGTATGTTGGACCTTTCACAGGCAGGCACCTCTGAAAGCAGATAGGAAGAGCAGAAAGCCCACACTCGAGGTCTGTGGTGCGCAACCAGCCCTCACCCCGCTCCCTGTGGAGAGCCGAGGGGCAGCGCCAAGGGCGGCTGCGGGCCTGTGGGAGGAGGTGCAATCATAGAATGTCCTGAGCTGGAAGGGACCCACACGGACATCGAGTCCAACTCCTGTCCCTGCACAAGACAACCCCACAGTTCACACCATGTGTCTGAGGGCCTTGTCCAGTCTCTTCTTGAACACTGTTGGGCTTGGGGCTGTGACACCTCCCTGGGGAGCCTGTTCCAGTGTCCACCACCCTCTGGGGGAAGAACCTTTTCCTCATGTCCAACCTAAACGTCCCCTAGCACATCTTCATCGCATTGCCTTGGGTTCTAACATTGATCAACAGAGAGGAACACCAAGTGCAGGCTCCTCCTCCTCCCCTTGTCAGGAAGCTGTAGCTCCCATGAGGTCTCCTCTCAGTCTCCTCCAGGCTGAACAGACCAAGTGACTTTAGCTGCTCCTCACACGGCTTCCCCTCTAAACCCTTCAACAACTTCGTAGCCTCCAGCAGACACGCTCCACGGTTTATTTTTCACAGGGGGAACGGCAAGGTTTACGCCCCGTGGACCCACGCCATACACTACCCCAGCTCCCACAGGCGGGGCGGCCATTTNCCGCGCCGCAGGCCCGGCTGGAGAGCGTGCGGGCGCTGACGGGCCTGTTCCGGGAGGCGCAGCCCAGGTAGCGGGGAGGAGGGGCCGCCCGCGGCCACGTGGGCCGGGGGAGGGAGCTCCGGCCGCGGGAAGCGGCGGTGCTGGCGGGCCTGGGTGGTCTGCGCGGCCGTGTGCCCGCCCGAGTGTCGGCCGGCAGGGCTCGCCTCGGCTCTGAGCGCGGTGCTGCCCCTCCGGGTGTCGGCTGCGGGCTTCGCAGAGCAGCGGCCAGGTGCCGGCGGTTCCTGCCGTGCAACCTTTGCCCCCTTCCCCCCCATCTCTGCCCCCCGGGGGCTGTGCGTGTGGTATCCGGGAGTTATCTGCGGGGCTGGAGACAGCGGGGGTGACTTGTCCCTTCTTTCCTCCTTCGCTTTGCGGTGCCACGGGGAGCTGGCAGTCTGCCTGCGTCCTTGCGCTGGTACTGAAAAGTCGGCAAAAAGAGTCCTTAACACTGTTCTGAGAGTGTTTATTGCAGCGTGCCGGGCGCTCGGAGGATCGTTCCTCTCTAATCGAGCGTGCGCATGATTCGCACTTCTTGGTGTTTATCACGTATACCCATTGCATCTTCATTTGTTTCTACCGCTTAGTTAATGCATTAAACGTAAATTATTTACATAACACCGCCCTTTGCCGGATGTGCATCTTCGGTATTTGAGAGTTTTCATCAGGGGTCTCTTAGTGGTCCCCCGTGGTCTTCACAGCCTAGTGCCCACGCCNATATTGTCATTTTGTGCTGCTATTCAGCAAAAGTACCATAGCTCCTTCCTGATTTAGTGGAACATTCCGCTTTCCTGGCTTGCAAGCCAAGGACATCCCGCTTTGCCTCATGTCCAGTCTCTATAGAGCTGTTGTTTCTCTGTTAGGTTTCTGTTACATTGTGCCTACTCTTGCTACATTGTGCCTAGGGGTTTCTAAAAGATTTTTGTTCCTGTTACGAGTGCTGGGGAGGATAGTTTTGTGTTTGTCAGTCAGCAGGTGAAAGCAGTTGCCCCCCTGGGGCAGGTAGGCTCAGGTGGGTTGTAACCATCGGAGTGGCTGCTGTGGGGCAAAAAGCCACAGTGGGCCCTGCAGGGTGGCCAGAAAGGGGTAGGACATGCCTGTGTGAGGCCCTGCTGGGTGACGGTTTTGTACCCATATGAGGGTGAGGCCTTGGGACAAGGACGGTGGTTGTAGGCCATGGCAGCTGGGGCACCTGCCATGCAGTGGGGTGGGCTGTGGTGGCTGGATACTTTCTGGAGGTTTAAGGTAGAGAGAGAAAGCAGGGGGTTACTGGAGAAAGCGAGAAGCCAGTATGGAGTGTTGCTGTTAGGGTAAGGTCAGGGGGAACCTCTGCAGTGCTGCGCAACACTGTTGGCTTTGGCAAAGGTTGGCCATGCAGAGGTTCAGCTGCGTGACTGGGCTTAGAGTAATGGGTTTTGCTCTCCCTGGAAGGTGGGAGGAGGCGTAGGTTGGTGTGAAGCTCGTGCTCACTCTTCCTCATAGTAGCTGTCTGAAGGTTATAACACCTAAGAAAGAAGAAATCAAACTTTTTAGCTTAGCAAAAAATTACGGTGGCGGTGTGGTGTGGGTTTTTGTTTGTTTGTTTTTGTTTTGTGGTTTTGTGTGTGTGTTGTTTTTTGTTTTTTAATTCCCAATGCTATTTTTATTAATTAAATCCACATCTAAAATTTGTGAGGTGGTGGGGGAAAGATGTACTTACAAATATTCTCTTGTGGTCTTTGTGTGTACAGGAGACCTTCTTCTCATGTTCATCTCAGTTTCTCTAGGAGAGGAGGACCTGTACGGATTTCAGGCTTACATGCTGGTGCTTTCTCTTTGTGTTTCTTGCTTTCCTCCCTGAAAACTCTGCCTCTGTGTTTGACAGAGGAGTAGATATTCCCCAAAATAACCAAGTTTTATGGGTGCAGACGGGCTGGAAGAGAGGCACTGTAGTTCCCCTTCCAGAAGGACAAGGCTGTAGTGTTAGCTTACATCCTATAGCATATGACACAAAGGATCTGAGAGTAACTTTGGCAATAAATTTGCTAACTATGGAAGATACTGTTGTTGGTGCTTTTGAGCCAGAAGACGTGACCGAATGGATGTTCGTTACTTAAAATTGTGATATTCAGTGACAGTTCTCTTGTTATTATGTAATTGTTCAGCATTTATGGAAACAATTTAAAAATGTGAGTTCTAGTGGTCTGTAATTCAGGAGCAAATAAGGTGAGGAAAATAATGCCCCAACTACAAGATCGTGGTGTGGAATTTGGGAGACTTGAATTCAGCTGTGTTCTTTACTTGAGACTTCAAGTGCTTTTGAGCACATGGCCTGATGTCTTTATGCTTCCATTATTAATCTACAAAATGAATAAAATTGCTTTATTACCAGGAATAAGTGCCTAAAAAAAGGCATAAGTACCTAAAAAACAGAGTGGAAATATAAAATTGCAAACTTCTGGGTTGTTCTCATAATTCCTGACTAATTTCATGATTTTTGGAGCCCTAGTCTTTTGAACAGGGTTGCATTCATGTTTTTAACTCTGTGTTCACTGGCATGTTATCTTGTACAGTTTCTACTTTTAGCAGTCAAGCACTTCGATCTTACAAGGGGTGACAGTAATCTTCCTTTTGGCATGGATACATGAATAATAACTCTTTGTTTTGACTTAACAAGAAATTGTGCGTGCCTTCCTTGTCTCAGGGCTGGCCTTCTGTACACGTTGCTTCTGCTTCCTCTTGTATTCCTGCAGAATACTTGATGCTGAAATCAAGGACAGGTGGCAGCAGCAAATTGTAAAGATCTTGTCTTAAGTACAGAACATAGGAAACAGAAGGTTTTGGAGTGTCCACAGTGCAGTTCTGAATGAATGTCAAGGCCTATTTACAATTGAAGGTGTTTTTTTTTCACCTAAAAGCTCCTAAATGAGTTCCTTGCTAATTTTATAAATTAATATTTAAAGATTAGGGAAAAGGTTATGGAAGGATAATATTTTCCTTTCTTTAATTTTCAAAAAAACTTTAAAAATACTTATCTGCTATTTTTATCTGTATGTGAGTCTTTGACATACCACTGGAAAGAAGACTGCGTTTTAAAAAATGGTTTTAAGCGTTGCTGTGGAACAGTTACCTGAAAGCACTCTTGACTGTTTCTTAATGTTAGCTAAACAGTTTTTGCTCTCCTCACTGATTTGAGAAGTTAGGTTTTTTCGTGCAGAAGGATTATTTTAATTAGAATTCCTTTGTAGTGCACACTCAAATTGCAACGCTGTATAAATGCTTAAGTACAAGAGTTGCATTTAAATTTTCTCCGAAGAGAATCCTGCTTTCCCAAACAGCCTTTACGTCATTCCTTGTTCGTTTGGAATAACTTTTGCTTGTACACCTAGGCTTTTCTGTTGTAAGAAGGTATTTGATTTCTGCCCAGAGAGATCTGACTTGAACACATTCATTTTCTTTCATATTGTGCAAGAGAGAGATTCAGAGTTTTGTCTCTCCTCACTGAAATGTGAAAATCCACATCTACTTCCACATTCACAGTGAGGACAGGCACTCCCTTGTGTACCTCACACTTGCTCCATTAGGACAGAGAAGAGTTTCATCTTCATATTTTACTGGAAATCTCTACACTTAGTTATTTGGGTTTTTTTTAAACTTTCAGTCTTAATATTAAAGTTGTCACAACAGCCCAGTATTCTGGTGATCCAGCATCTAACTAAAACTTCTGCTGCATGACTCTGTAACAAGAATAGAAACTTTATCAGGATAAGAATAAGTTTAAGGTGGCCTTTTCCCAGTAGAGTCACAAGAATGCGTACAGAAGTAATTGCAGCTTTTTTCATTTCTGTTTTACCAATTCCAAATAATTGAATGTTGTACAGTAGTACATGTCCTGCACTTACTACTGATTTCTGTATTTTAATGTTGGGTCAGGAAATGACCAGTTTCATGTGATAATGGAACACATAGACATAGGCCTATGTGTTGGATTATAAATATAAACTGCAATTGGATTGAGAGATTTCCTATTTTGGAATAATTTCAGTGTTTTAAAACTCAGCTAGCTAACAGCTAATGATTCTGTGTGGCATCTACACTCAACAGAGAAAACACAGCTATTGCGTGTTTGGGACAGGCCTGGCTGGGTGCTCCTTTACCAGACCATAGCTCTTCTGATATGTAAAAAACTTGTGCCTGGATGGATTTACCATGTGTACTGTGGTATGTCAGCCACTGAATCTTATTTTACGTGCACACCTGTGATGAACTGGCAGGAGCTGCACCGCTTCTTGTAAGTGGAGGGTTCAAGTCCCATGAATGTATTTTCTCAGGTCAAACTGAAATTCCAAACAGCTCTGCTGTTTTCTTTATGACTGAGGACCAAGTCTGCTTTTGGTCTTTCTTGTACCACTTCGGATTTTTTTCCCCTCACTATTACACAACTGTGAAATCTATNGTGTTGAGAATTCCCACTGATGCTGTGGTGATTTTTTTATGTAGCTGGAGATTGTGTGTGTTGGTCTTGATCAGATGTGAGGTTGTAGGATAAAATACATGTTTCCTGGAGGTCTGATATCTAATGTAGCAATTTGATGATATTTGTATACATGGCTTGGTTTATGGGTATGTGATCATTTATGATGAAGGATAGGTAGAGTTTCTAATCGTGTAAATATTTAGATGTTTGAGGGAGCAGCAGAGCAGAGGTGATATTGTATTATCTGCTAGTACTTGATCAATACATTTTTAAGTTCTCCTTTAGGAACAGTTTTCTATGTGAATGTATTTTGTTTAATATTACTTTCCATTTCATCCCACTTCCTTCTGTTCATAGCTTAGGAGGTATTTTTCAACCATATGTCTCAGATCTTAGCTTTTCTGTCTGACCTTGAGTACATGACAAGTCTTTTTACGGTTCAAGGAAGCTGTGTCTGGAGTTCCTTTTTTTGTTTGTTTGTTTTTTTGTTTTTTGGGTTTTTTTTTTTTGACTCTGATCAGGAGTATTGCATGAGCAAATTTATTGAGCTTTCCTGTAGCAATGCCATCAACTGTCTTTGGTGTGGCTTCTTACCACCAGCATGTAGTATCAAAACTGAGTTAGCATTGTTTGTAATATGTTGCCTTATCTCCTTTCTGAACATAAAATCAGGAGAGTATGTGAATAGTGCTGTAGTTTGGAAACATTGTGTGTATCTTTGTGACAGATCCGTCTGCAAATGTGCGTGTCCGTCGGGGGGAGTTTGGAGCTATGTGGTACAGCAGCATCAACTCTCTCATCCATTCATATAACATCTGTCTATGGGCTTATGGTTTCGTAGTGTTGTTCACCCAGGTCTTGATAATCTAATAAGTGACATGGTATTTTTTGTCTTGGGGTAGTTGTCTGCTGAAGTAGATGGAGCTGACTTTCTCCTTTGGCTCTGATTCATCCACTTCAGAATGATGCCAGTGCAGCCACAGTGGTTACGCATGACTCGTTCTCCCTCTGGTGACATTTCTGACAGGATATTTTACAGTGGAGCTTCTGGTACCTTCTTCTGAAACATCTAGTGCTAGACATCTAAACTGTCTTTATTAACTGAATCAATTCCTGATTCTTAAAACAACATGCAGTGTTATGTCTGATCATGCTGTTTATACATATTAGGGAGACTTCTTGTTTGGTTGGTTTTTTAGATTCCAAAGATCTGTTGGGAAGCTGTAGGAGGGCTAAGGCAGCACAACTCCCTCCCAGCCCCTTTTTTGAAAAGGCTGGTGGAACAATTGTGGGCATATATTTTGCTCTTTCTACTTGAAAGGCCTTGTATACTAAGGATAGTTACAAATTGATGCAGAAACATCTTTGGGTTTACAATAAGAAGCGTAACTGTTATAATGTGATGCTTTTTGATTGCGGCACACTTTCTTTGTTCACTACAAATGTATTTATTTCAGAGAAATGGCAGAAGAAAGCATATTTCGGAATCTCCTGGAAATCCTGATGAGCGCTTCAAGTGAAATTGAGCAGGTCTACAAGGACTCCTGTGGATCGGTAGATCTACACACCTGCCTGCTGCTCATAGCAGAGTGTTTCAGATGTCTGAGGAATGCCTGTGTTGAGTGTGCCAAGAATCAAAATATCATGAGGTATACTTATGATCCATTTTAACCCTTACAAAAATATAACCTTCTGATGTTTGTGTGGTTTTATATTTTACACCGCTGTGTTAGTTGATTTATTAACTGATATTTCCTGCTTGATGCAATGAAATGAAGTACGCAAGGAGTAAAAATAGCTGACCTATTTGTAGATCAGAGTTTGGGGCACTGCTGAATAATAGAAAAAAGTGTTTGTATCCTTAGTGTGAGTTGATTATGCAAGCGATATAAGCCTTTTGGAAGTCTGACTGTAGAACTATCGTTTTTTATTTTTTGTTTATTTTTTGGATAACATAACGAAATAATAAATTGTCTTAATTATCAGTTACAGGATTTTTTTAAGGTACATTTAGATATGTCTGGCATTCATGGCAAAGTATAGTGTGTAGAATTGTATGTATCAACACTGATACACATACAGGTAAACTGATATTAATGGATCATAAGAAGTCAGTCTTGTTCCTTAAGCTATTTAGACTCTTTTTTTTTTTGCCCACGTCTGTTGCAACATTGAGGGGATGCCTGGGATACAATCAACTGTAGTTACCGAAAACCTGGTAGCCTACCCATTGTTTAAAAGAAACCAAAACCAAAGCAAACACAAACAACACAAACCAACCAACCGAAACAAACCAAACAACAACAAAACATCTCCCGCTCCAGGAAGCCAAAACTAACCAACAAAATACCGCAAAATCTGCTACAAGTTTGTTAGGTCAAGAAGAATTGTTGTGGAGTACAATCTTAAAATTTGGTTTCTTGGGACTTGTGAAATTTGGTTTATTGAACTAAATATAATTTTGACATGGGACCAAGTTGCAACTTCTGCACTGGGTGAGGATTTTGTTAATGCCACGAAAGTTGCAGGACTTTTCATAGAAGGCATTAGTTTTCCAATAAAGTTAAATCTAAATTCAGGCTCTTACCTCTTTGTTCCTGGCAGTGCTAACACTTGTGATCATGTTGTGGGACAGGGAACTGATCTGACAGAAAATTTATATGCTTTTTTATAAATTTATGCTGGGTGGATGTTCAGCCAGACTGGGTTCCTTATTGTAACTTACTGTAGCTCCATAGTTGCTCATGTTAACAAAATGGGGGGAACAGAATTGCGTGTGTGGCAGTTAGTGGGATTGCCTTTTGGTAGAACGACAAATACAACCTAGTTATGGATATCTGAATTCCATTAGAAAGTAAAAAAAAAGTGAGATATCCTGCCTGTTTCTGAAAAAAAAATGTGTTTTGCACTGGTGATACTGATACTTGCCCTCACTAGGCAGTTAGCATAACTTTGCTCATTTAGGAACCTGGATGCTAATAATTGTACTTTACTTTGAACTGCAGGAGAGGGAAGGTCTATGTATACAGAGAATTCTGACTGTGTTTGTAACAGTGAAGGACTCAGTGGGTCACTTATCGGATACTATTTTAGCTTTGTAGCAGCATAATAGTTTATGCTCCTTTTAATACTGCACTGGGTGCCTTGAACCAGCTGTATATTAGCCATATGTTTGTGTTGATTTTAAACAGTTGCAAATGCACATCTTCTTTAGGAATTAAATGTCCTGAATCATCAAAAGTTGTGAATGGGAGGAAAATTATGTGCTTTTGATATTAAAGTATGCAACACTCAAATATTCCCCCAAAAAACCCAAGTTACAAACTGTTGATCAAAATCAAAATTAATTTTTTTCTAGGAAAGAATGCAAAGATTGTAAACACATGGCTTGTATAACAGCTTTTAAACTATTGGGGAATGTGAAGCTTTGTTCCTTACACAGTCATTTTTTTTCTGCTTTGTGTGCTGTGAAGAAATTTGGGGTCTGAAGGAATGGGAAATATTTTGATTTTTAATAGATTGTATGTATACAAGTGTGCATGCGTGTATTGTATATTTAGATATGTATCTTTAGCTTCTCTTCTGTGTTAGAACTTAATGAGAAAGAGTGTATGTTTATCTAGCAAACATCTGCAGAAGACAGTTATTTATCATTCATATGTGATAATATGATATTTTTTTGGTAACTCATGCTTGAGTGTGGAGGTTTGGTAGCGATGCTATTGCCATGCTCTGAAGTTTCAGCCACTCTCTTCTCTTTTCAGAGCATCTCTTCTCAAAAAGCTTGACTGCTGAAGTACAAATGAGTTAAAAGCTGAAAACTTCATATGTTTATACTGTATTCTTTGACTTCCGCTTTTTACTCCTGTTGCATGCACATCCTGATATGGACGTTGTCTACCTCCAGGATTGCTGATCTTGGCTGTAGAATTATTTTGGCATTTTTTATTCCAAATGGCTTCACTTCACTGGTTTATCTTCACTGTCACTGTGTTTTTCCATGTCTGGAACCATGTCTGTTCAAAGTCAAGTTGGACGGGGCTTTCAACCACTTGATCTAGCGGGAGATGTCCCAGCCCACAGGACAGGATTGGAGAATTGGACTAGATGATCTTTAAAGGTCTCTTCACACCCAAACCATTCTGAGATTCTACCTATGAATCTGTCTTGTTGGAGAGGATAAATGATTACTTGAGCTTCCCTGCTTCACTCTTGGGAGTTTTCTGTGTTTCCCTTTGAACTGGCTCTGTTGTTCCTTTGATGGCTGTGACTAATCAGGTTGTTGGTATTTAAAAATCCTTGAAATTTATTACTAAGTAACATACATTTTCACTTTCCCTGAACACTTGAACTTCAAACAAAGCAAAGTTTTTACACAAATAAAGCTGTTTGAATTGCAGGAATAAGCTGCTCATTTTAAATATCTGATTTAGAAGAATAGCAAAAAGAGAGGAAAAGACACTTAGCTCTGAAGGTACTGTGTCCAAAATTGTTCGTATGTAGGCTGGTGCAGTAAACCTGTTCCTTTGGCTTCTGATGATAGCAGTGTGGCTACTGATAGTCAGGCATAGTTAAGTAGGATTAACTGCTTTTTATTTCAGGGTTTCTGAAGATGTTAAAGACTTGCTGTTAACTTCAGTGAAAAGCATTTTAGCTTTATTTGAGTGTATTTCATATCAAGTGATTTTTTTTTTTTTTCCCCCCACAATATAATAATAGGAACTTGGGTCTCATCTCAACCTCTGTCCATTTGATCAATGTGCTTCATGGAATACAAATCAAAGAAGAATTGTTATTGACTGGTAAGGCTTTGGATTTTGTTAAATAAATAGCCTGTACTACATTTTTTTAACGTGGGATGTCTTGTGGTGATGCTACCTTTCCGATGCATTTTTTTCATAAATAAGGTTAATTGTTTCTTGAGTCGCAGTTAAGAATTGAGGGGATTTCTCTTACGCTGCTTGAAAAAAAAAAAAATATCTCAGCCTAAAGTCTAGTTCAATTGTGTTTTCCCTAAACTGTTCCCTGTAGATTTTTAAACAATAAATATGTGGAAACTTCTTTAAAATTCACCAGGATACTTGATTTGCAAAAAGGAAAAGTTCCTGTAATACCTTCATTCAAAATATATTCTGCTGTTTTACTGTCTTTTTATTTGATCTCCAAACATAGTGTAATGAAGAAATACTAATTTCTTTATTTTGATGACACCTAAAATAATTTATATGATTCCAGGAAACAAATTTTGGCTGTGATTTTTTTAGTTTTTTTTTTTTATCTTCATTTCTGTACTGTGGTTGCTGGTCAGTCAGGATAATATCTGCCAAGAACTAAGTACTGGTTTGAGTAGTGTTCACATTTCTTTAACCAATGGGTTTTTTTCTTTTCATGCAGTGAAGCGAAAATGTGACTATAGGATCCTTCCTCCTTAATGGTAGTTATTGCTACCAGTTTCTACCAGACTGATTTCACTGGCTATTAAGGCATTTTTGGTAATTCTATTAATGATCTGCGTTTCTCTGTGCGTGCACATGGAGCTTGATACAGAGCATTAGACCCCAGTCTTCACCGTCTGTGGTTGCAGAGAGTAGGAAACATTTGGTTTCTCTTGCTACCTTTAATTATTTTCACTCCATTTACTTGGATGAGGTTTTTACTGGGTTTCTGTTGCTGCTTTTCTGTCATTTCGTGAAAGCAAGTGAAACTACTGTCATACAGTAACTCGCCCTCAAACACTTTTATGAAGCTGAGAAAGAGCAGTGAAGTCCAGGGTACTGTTTTTCTTTTTGCTGCTATTTTTGGCTCAAAATGAAGCCTTTCAGACATGCAATGGTATTATGCTTAAGCCATGTGCACTCCTTTACCTGTTGCTGGAATCCTCCTTCCAGGGAAGGATGGGTGATGCTCGTATAGTCCTTCAGTGTCGGAGGACCGGAACTAAACCCCGTGGGTGGCAAAAAAAAAAAAGGGCTTGCTCAATGACTGTGAAGAGGAGGAACTGACAGCACATGGGAGTGACTCTCAAGCCGTGTCACAGGGCTGGACAGGGAGGACTGGGGAAAGGCATGGTGGGCAAGAACGTACTGCCCACAGTGGTGAATCCCTTTGTAGACCAGTAAGTGATGGGAACTAAAACGCTGGGTTTGTCCAGCCCGATGTTGTCCCTACCAGGGTCCTTGACAGCACTGGGCTCAAAAGATTATCCTGAGGAAGTGTCGTTCCCACCTTCAGCTCATTCAAAGCATCAGGAATTGTGGTGTTGAGAATACCACCTTTCAGTGGTGCCTCCCAGCATCTGCGGGAGAGTGACCAGGATGCACCCTGTGTAGGTTATGTGCATGGCCTGTGGTCTCCCCTTCAGTCCTGTGGTTGCTGACCCCTCCTTGATGGGTTATCATATGCATGTGTGCTGTTCTGATGCTGCTGGCATCTGAAGAAGCGGCTGTGAATGTTACTCAGCAAAAAACAGAGGAGGGGGTGGAATCCATTAATGTGGTTAACTGCTTCAGACTCCTTTATGCTGTAAAATCTCTATCACCACTGAAAATCAAAGAGGGCATCGACTAGGAAGTTTTTACCAGTATTTAAATAAAAAGTGTTTTGTGACTTACCTTACATAGCCATTCGACAAATAAGTTTGAGTTATTACTAAATTTGATGTATTGTCTCAGGCTAGATCACAGAATCACAGAATCACAGAGTGTTAGGGATTGGATAGATAGATGGTTCGTTTGCTACTGTATGTATGTAGTATTGATCTTATTGGGAAACAACTCAATGAGCATGGCTTAGATATTCTATTTATGTTAGTACAACAACAAAGATTTCTGGACAAGTAAGCTTTGTTATTTCATTGCTGAGTGATCTGATTAACTTTGTTCTATGTGGAAGTTAAAGTCCTTCCACAGGGTATACCTCAGAAGTTAACAGTTGCATTCAACTGTGGATTATTAGTTGTACTTTTAAAAGCCAGGCAAATTGCTAAATTGGACTTGGATAGTAGCTTTGAAACAAAAGAAACCCATGACATTTTTAAATGTTACTGTGTTTATTAACTGCATTTCTGCTTCTTGATTCTCCTAGTATTTCATATAGGAAGTCAGTCACAGGGCTAGAGTGGCATGTGTATTTTGTTCTAGCAGATAATGAGGTATTAAGTGGAATATTTCAAGTTGTTCATTTGGGTATGTGTCCCATTTCCTCTTTTAAATAGCTGCTTTGATTTGATGATCCCTCTCGGTGCCCATTTATATCCTTAAGGTATTTTAAATGCCTTCATGTTGCTTCCATAACAACAAAATGCAAGGATAAAGGGGTAATGCTGTATTGCAGAGTAAACAACACTAAGTGATGTTTCCATTTGTATCCCTGTGAAAAAATTCCCAGTGCAAATAATTGTAGGCTAAATAAATTTGAAGTTCCAACATTATTGTATGTATGAGGAAGAGAGATTATGCAGACTGAAAAATTATTTTAATCTTATCTATGGTGCGTTTTCACTCTTATCCATTGGTAACCATTAAGACTAGTAAATTTCTGAGTGGTGTGGTAATTTTTGTAGGAAGTTCAGTGTAGTACAATTTGTAATGGATAAAACCAGAAATGCAATAAAGTATATATTCTCTGGCCACTACTGTGACCAGTGTGGTAGTTCTAAGGGAGGAGACGAACTGCTTCTTCTAACATTAGTGATCAAAGCAACAAAAAAGCAGTGCTGTGCAAAGTGGTGTGATTAAAATCTCTTGCTAAGATTCATTCAGTTGAATTCAGACTTCTTTGCATCTTCTCTAGAAGAAAAACTTTTAAAAATACTTTGTCTTAGGCTCAAGTGTTATGGTTAGTTTGGCTCCTCAGTTAAGTATATTTACTGAAACAACTCTACTGCAAGTTTTCAGCATAGCTTGCTTTTTTTAATGCTATAAAAAGTTAGATAAGTTCCTGTATGCTTGTAATATACTTGTACCAGCCACCTGTGGAAAACGCTGTTGTTTTGAGTACATGATATGCCACTAAGGCAATGGGCCAGAAAACCTGGAGCAGAGTTAGTATGTCTGTCCTGGAATAGCTCTTTAAGGCTTCAGATACTTTTAAAAATAGCTAGTGAATTCATACATATGGCATATAAAGATTGTCCAACCCCACCTGCAAGCCAGCCATCCCTGTAACAATAATAATGTAGTAAAAAGATTCTTAGACCTTTCCTGTATAGTGTTGCTGCAGATAGCTCTTTGTCCTCACGCTTCCTCCTGTCTTACTTCCCAAGTTAGTTTTAGTTGCATTCCATAGCCTAGTTTCTCTTCTCGTAATTACTTACAATACATAGTAGTATTTTATCTCGAGCAACTTCTATTTTGTAGCACTTAGAGAGGGGAACCTACTCTAAGGAGTTGCACAGCAAAAGCCAACAGCTAGATGAGTGCAGGGGGTTGATGGACAATGATGCTGAACAAGTGTTTAACAATTTGTAGCCCTTCTGGGCGGCATCAAGACTGATTTGTGTCAGATAAGTCAGACATGCTTGTAAGTGTGCTCTCTTGTTGCTCCAGCAGTCCTCCCTCATTTCTGCAAGAGTTAGAACTTTTCAGTCAAGCAGAAAAAAAATTCAAGTGCTACATTTCTCGGTCTGTATCTGAAGACTGAACTTCACTTCCACCCTAACCTCACCTGAAAGTCTAGGAAGTGTGTGATTGTGTAAGAAGGTACTTAACCTCTTACATTATGGAGCTTGGATATTTCTGGTAGGAAGACAGACAAGATGACAAATGCTGCCCCCCTCCTCCCAGTTCAGAATTAATTCAAATAGGGAATGAAGATGATGCAGTAACTGTACCTATGTAGAAATGCTACATGCATTACATTTCTTTGTTAAGTGATTTGAGACCACAGTCTTCCAACAAATGGCTAATAAGACAGTGAAATTTTTACTTCCAGTCTTAGGAACAAAATCAAGTCTCTGCACAATATAGATTTAATGGAATTTTCATAGTACCCTCTCCACATCCCTTTTGGCTTAGTTATTTTTTAAATTTTAAAAATAGTACCTGATCATAACACACTTTTTTTTTTTTCCTGCTGTGGGTACAATGATCAAGAACACGTACCAGAGGAGCAGGCTGATGAAGCTGCCAGATGAACTTTGACTGAACTTAAAGCAGACCCAGGTCTCTTAAGGGCTAAGAGGTAGTTCAGTGTGTTAGGGATTGCAGCAGACATAGGAAATATCCTATTCAGAAGCCCAAATAGAAAATCTCCTTCACTTCAGAGCATATGACTTGGTTTGGTTGTGGGATTGGTGGTGTGTTGTGTTTTGTTTGTTTCCTATGGCAAATCTTAAGCTTTCCAGCAGAATCTAGCAGATCTTTGGGAAGGTACGTTGAGGTTTGTCAAGAAGATGGATCTTTATATTCCAGAGTGGGATATCTGGATTTAGGGATTCATCTCTGAAATCTGGAAGAAGTCAGACAGCTTTGTTTCTCCTTAATTGCAGGGAGGGCATGCCTGTTTTGAAGGAAGCTTAAGTTCAATAGACTGTGTCCCATTTGATCCTTTCATCGCTTCCCACCTCCACCCCATCCTAGACAGAAGGAGCTTTAATCTTTTTGTTTGTAAATAGATCTTCTCAAACCTTTCACTGCTTCAAAATATTGCTGATGCTGAAGAATGTGCTTTGAATTCCAACATACTAGCTTAAAAAGTATTTATCTGCCAAAATACTTCTATGGGTTTTAACCAGCCAGGGTAAGCTGCGTAAAAACAGGGGAGAATTTTAACAGCATATGTTAATGTAATGGGTAGTCCTGGACATCTCAGTCAAGATCAGTGTCCAGATGTGCCAGCTGTTCTACAAAGGTTTAGGTCATTTGCTGTTCTTAATGTTACGAAGTCCAGAAACATTTGGTAAATTATAGTGAATGATAAGCTTGAATCCTTGAACAGGAATTTGACTTCGCTTCCAATTTTCAGAAAAGTGTTCAGGTGTAGTTAAACTGCTACAGATCCTATATTCAGTACAGAACTTTCCTTTAAAAGCAGTGATGAAAGATGACTCTATGTAGATTTTATTTTATTTTTTTTAATACTGTGCTTATTATAGTAACTTGAGCATTTTCTGGTGGGATGTTCAGCAACATAAGTATCATATGTCTAACACCTGTTCACAGCTCCTTTCTTGAGGGAAGATGTGTGGGAAAATATGGAATATCTTGTTTGAAACATTTTTCAAATACTCCAAATGCCATGTACTTACAAGGGAGCTACAAAGAAATGTGTATCGCTTTGAGCAGAAGAGGAGAAAGCCTGTGATGCTGTTCAGGTGAAGATTGCCACAACAAAATGAAGCTTCTTCAGTATTTCTTTGTTTTTGCTTTTGTTTTTGCTTTTGTTTTTGCTTTTGTTTTTGCTTTTGTTTTTGCTTTTGTTTTTGCTTTTGTTTTTGCTTTTGTTTTTGCTTTTGTTTTTGCTTTTGTTTTTGCTTATTTTATTTTATTTTATTTTTTTCTCCCGGCTGCCTGCCGGCAGCATTAATAATAAATTGGGTTCAGCTTTAGTTAGTGTTCTTTAAGTATTCCATCTGATTTGGACGTGATCAGCTATCATGCGTATTTTCTTTTAGTTAATGAAAAAACAGTTGCTCTTGACCCATTTCTGCCTTATGTGTTGATTGTGGTCTAGGAAGAAGGTGTGTTGGAAATTACTTTTTAATCTCTCAATGTTGAAGAAAAGTAATTCGCAGAAGAAATGGCAATAAGTAACCTTGGAGTTCAGACCTCCGTAAAAACAAAACAACATTGCTCCTTCATAGAGATTAAAAAAAAAAAAAAAAAGAAGGCATAAGTGTGTGTGTGTGCTTCAAAAATAGGATGTAAGGAACCTAGGCTGTCTATAGTTTCCAGAGATACTATTTCTTGCAAAAGCCAGGTGGAATGGAAGGATTTTGTCTTTGAAATAACAAGACAAAAACTTTCTCTTGAGGTCTGAAGGAGGAGAACAGCACACGACTGAGCAAAGAAGGATACTTGATTTCTTTATAAACTCTTGAAGGTGAAGGCATGCTATGTTTAAGAGCCACTGAATCATAAGGTGTAGGAATTCTTGTAGTACTAGAAAATCATACTGACATTTCATTATGAGAGATCCCTGAAAAGAAACAGGGAAGAGGAGATCCAGAAATTTCCAGGAGCTGCATTGAGTAGCTTGTCCCTCTTAGAAAACTGTTAAAGTAATTTTCAAGAGTCTACAGAATTTTTTTTTAGTTTTTCTTTCCTGAAGAAGAATCTGAGTAAAAAAGGGAGCTTCGAGTTGTTATGTTTGCAAAAATACTACTGAAAGCAAAAATGAATACCAGCTAAGTGATTCAAGTGATTTCTACTTCCTCAAGAGAGGCTGGAAGAAATAAACCTTTCAATTCTGTCCTCAGTGAAACCAAACGTGTTTCTTAGCTCTGACCTGTTGTAGTTGTGCACTCAGCCATTTGTGAACTGGAGTTGTACTGGAAAGCTGAGTCTGGCTGATTTTGAGAGTATGGAAAAGCAGGGGAAGGTGATGTGCTCAGATCTACCAAAGAACAGTACGTTGATTTTCCTTTATTCCTTTTTAAATGGGTAGCCTTGTGTACTTAACCATTTATTGATTCTTGTCAATATTTATTGATTTATCTATTTGTTTTCTTTTCCTGGAAGGCAGTGACAACAGCAGCACTGTTACTTTTGATCTCATTAGAAAGATTGTATCTTGGCAATGGGAAAATGAGCTAGAAGTAGATACTCAGACCTTTTCAGAATGCCTCTGAATGGTAGCTTTGCAGAACCAGTTAGCCTGAAAATAGGGACATTTAGGGCTTATGTACTGGCATAGGAGTCTAACTATCTGTGGCCTATTTCTGATACTTTTATTTTTTTTCCTGTACCTAATCATTTGGAATGGCTGGTCATTCAGCA
Source organism: Pampusana beccarii (assembly GCA_013399365.1). Lineage (NCBI taxonomy): Eukaryota > Metazoa > Chordata > Aves > Columbiformes > Columbidae > Pampusana > Pampusana beccarii. The sequence continues at coordinate 175,305 of VWYH01010688.1, forward strand.
ATGGTTTTGAAATTGAAAAAGAAACAGAGTGGTCAGTTATGGAACCTAAAAGTTCTTTAACAAATGCCAGTATTGACCAAGGGAGTCTGTCTCTTCTGTGCTTCCTGTTCAGTATATTTCTTGTTCTATTATCTTAAAAAATTGCATTCTGCTTTCACTGCTTTTTGTAGTTCTTTAATCATGTTGCACTGAATGGTTTCATTTCCAAATCACTGCTTGTGTTTTATATATGAAAAGTAAATATTTTAAAATATGCCCAGAAAGTGTGATGGACCGGTACGTTTTTACTAGACAGACATCATGGCAGAGCAAATATCCAGAGTTCACCCAATGCAGTTTGGAAATCATTGCTAACGTTTATTGCCTATAAACAGACGTCTTCTTTGCTGTTTGAACTACAAGTGTCTCAACACAGGCTTGGTTATATGGATTTGATTGTAATGTGACTACAATTGGATAAGATGTAATTTTTAAATTGTGTCCTGGAGACTCTCAAACACAATGGCCACTAAATTTAAACCAACAGGACTAAGGAAGGAAAAGTTAATCCCTCCTCTCTTCCCACATCAGTGCCCTCTATATTTATATCTGGAGGAGGAGGCAAACTGTTTTGTTGAGGTTTTGTTTTGTATTTTTATTGTTGATTTTTTTTTTTTCTGGCGAGCAAATACTGTAAGTTATTTCACTGCAGATTTGTCATGTGAGTCATATGTTATATGCTGACTTACATGGAATGAGAGAGTAAGTGGTTATAAAGCTTGAACCATTTTACTTCTCATACGGAGTCAAAACATCACGAACTGTTAATAGGTGAGATTTGTCAATTTAAGTTCATGTTCATATTAGCTTTTCTTTTAAGGGAGAGGAAGTGGGAGGGAGTAGTTCCTGAATGGACACGCAGTCCATGGGGTTAATTCCCAAAAAGCAGCATGAAAGGAACATGTCTCAGCTGCTTGGATTTAAAAATCTGCACTTCCATTTATTTTTGTATTTGGGGTTTCCTTTTGCTGACTGCTAGCATAATTAAACTACGTATGTTTTGCAGCTTAAATAAACCAGATGCTAATTTGAACAGACTTTTTTTAGCCGTATAAATAAGGGACAGCCCTGATCTTAAGAGTTGCCATTTTCCATGTGTGATCTTTGCTTTGTCTGTCTAGGCTTTTTGTATGGAGGATTGGTGCCAGTACTTTGCTGCCACTGTTAAAGTAAAAACTATAATTACATTGTCAAAATAATATTTATAGTATTTTCGGGGAATAATTGTGGGAGTGTGACGAATATATTATACTCATCAAACTTTTATGTAAACATAAGCATGAGTTTTTTATTTGAGTTATTGGTGTTGTTTTTGGCCTTTGTGTTTTTCCAATCTGTAAAAATAATATTGGGATTTTCATGGTCTGTGTAGCATTTGCAGAGTGTATGCCCTAACAATCAGTTGATACACTATCTGGTACAAGTAAACTGCTATTTGCACTTGTATTGGGATTTTGGTTTCATGTTTCCATAGCTTAAGAAAATCCTATGTTTTTTTTGAGTTTTGCTATCCCCTAATTATTATAGTTCAGAGCATTTTACTACTTTACCAAACAGGAAAGTTTTAAGTAATTGGTTTGTTCTCTTGGTACCATTTGGGGTTGTTTGGGGTTTTTTGGTTCCTTTGTGTTTAGCTCATTAACTTTTTTCTTTTTTTTTTTTTTTTTTTTTNTTTTTTCAATTGAAGGTGAGTCTGAGTGCTTTTGAATGGTGACTGTGAGCATCTCCCAGAAACATCTATGGTAGAAAGCAAGTATGAGGTTTTTTTAAGAATAGACAGTTGCCCCTTTGCTAGTTAATGGTGCAGGCAACACTTGGGCATTCTTGCTTCTGGGTGATGGTAACGGTGCAGATGTAAAAATACTTCAGTCCTGCCTTATACTGCAGTTTTAACTCTACAACTGCCCTGTCTATGCTGTGTTTTGGTGAACATTGCCACAGCTTTTTATTTACCTGTCTGTCTTCAGAACATCTATGGAAATGATTACAGCTGTTCAAGCTACATCCTTCCTAAGCATCTCAACCTGATGCCATCTTCTGTGGGAGAGAAGGTTCTTTGGGTCCTCATAGTTTGGTCCAAAATGCATTAAAGGCTGTGGGAACTCTGACTTGGGTGGGCTTTGGTTCAGGTCATTGTTCCAGGTCTTTGTTCTTTGGTCTTTTTTTCAGAAACTGCGAAATAGGGAGCCAACTTTTACACCACTTTCAGCTGTCCACAGAAGCAAAAGAGCCAAACTGGGACTAAAACAGGTCAAACTGATGAATTGTCCTGAGTTAGCAAGCATTGAATTCTCTTTAGCTCTTATGCGTATAGTATTGCCCCTGTCTGCAATGGTTAACTCTTGCTCCATGCACTGAGATTCTCACATGTTGACTCTTGTGCAGACTGCACAGGCACAACCAACTGTGCCCTGCCTGGTTAGTGCAGTAAACTGTATTTTTGTGATACAGCAGTAACTGTCATTTTGAGTAAATGCTAGTTTTACCATTGTTTTCAGCCTGGATGCATCTGTGTTCATGCACATGGCTTGGCTTTCACTTCTGGTATTAATACGGATACTTTACACATGCTATCAACATCTGGAGTGGCGTGAAGTTTGAAGACAGCAAGTTCAGATCCAGTGAAGAAGGGCAGCTTTAGTACCGGGGACACTATTTAAATGTAACATTTTCTTATCTTACTGGGCGGGGGGGAAGGAGGAAAGAGTGGGGCTTCCAACTTCCAACAGGGCCTGGGTCATCATTACTAGACCCTTGATACCACAGACAACTGTAGTTGTAGGATCTTGTGTCTGAATAAACTCCAGCTTGCTGTGCTTATCCTGTGTTAGTCCTGTCGAAGCCTCCCCTCTTACTTAAAAAACTCTCCCTAACTCTGGTCTAAATGTCCTACTGAGGTTGAATCCAGTGGTTCTTTATAGTGGGTTTTTTTTTCCTACCTTGAGTTTGGTTCTCTACTTGAGTCCTGTTGCTGCTGACTGATTTAAGCTGTGCTGTGCTGAATTACTTCATTTACCATAGACTGTGAGTATAGAAGTGTATTATTGCAGTGGCTTGTTGAGGTACAGTTTGAACTACAGGTGAGATCCTGCTTAGTTAGGTTCACCTGTGTGATGCCATTGACATGGATGGCATTGGAAGCAGACTTCCAAATAGTGACAGAAACCCAGTGCTTTACAACAGTACGTTCTTTGTTGCACTGCTGATCAAAACTGCCCTTTCCATGATACTAATGGAGAAATTTTTTGATTGCTGGACTGGGAGACAGGCGGTGACAGTCTCAGAGACCATGTAAATAATTTTGCTCCTTCTAGGAGAAAGAGTAACCCGAGGTAATATCCTTAAGTTACAACAGTTAGTAGGTCAGCGGGCTGCCTTGTAGGTTTGTCTTTTTTCACTGCTGATACTGCTTTTAGGCAGTGTGTACAGCTGCTTTGTTTTTTTCCTGCTCTTGCAATTTGGAGGCTTTCTAGTACAGCCTGCCAAGATGCTGCTGATTTATGACACATGCATAGTGGTTTTATAATGTGGACTGATATCCACTTGGAGCACAAAGGAAATGAGAGTTTGCTGATGTCTATTTAATTAGAATGTCTTCTGGTTACTTTGGTTGAGGCTTGACATGAACAGTAATGCCTGTATTTCTCTGGACCTTTAAATACAGTGTTCTGTAAGCCTTTTCCTTCCTTCCTTACTCTTTACTGTCCCCTACTCTACCAGCAAATAATGTCAACAAGACTCATAGCAAGCCAGGTTTCTAATCTACATAAATATGTGTGAATCAAAACTTGCTGAAATATCTGTAGATTTAAGATGGTTGCCATTGGTTGACTGTAAAGGTGCGGTGAAAAAAAAAAAAATTACTGTTCCCCGCCTTTTGATGTAAAGGCTGTAGTGTTTTTACTTTGCTCTGACATTGTGTGCTGAATCGGCAGCTGCACAGGGCAACTCTGGTGTGGGCAGAGCCATCATGATTTTGATCATCTTCCCTCGCAGCAGCTGTTTGGTGACTGTTTGTAGCTTTCCTCTACATCAAAGGCAGGAAGAGAAGCCAGTCTGTATCTCATGACCTGCTGCTAGGCTTTGGCCAGAAAAGGGCAGGTATCAATCAGGTTTGCCAATTGTTTAGTCTGTAATAGATGCTGTGGTTATTTGCAGTAATGGGCATAGTGCAGGTCAGATGCTTCTTTGCTGTCTTATGGCTGTGATGGAGGAGAAGAGATAAAGGACAAATAATTGTAAAGATTAGACTATGTTCTTGTGGGCTATGACCAGATCTCGGCTGGTTTTGTTTTCCCCAGCAGTGGCATCAGGATCATGAGATCAAGGTGGGAAGAATGGGGCAAACAACCTTTTAATGCAGAGGGTTTCCTAAAGACAGAATATCCTAAATTTAATCTAGGGAGAAGAAATTTAGCTATTTTCACCTGTACCGAGAGAAAATGCCTCTGCTAAAGAGTCTCCCACAGAGGCCCAAGAGTTCTGTGGTTCTTCCCCCAGAGAAAATGAAGGTAGAAAGGGGTGGAAAGGAACTGGAGGAAGATCCAGGCAAAGAGAATAATGTGAGGCATCTGCTTGTCTTCAGATAAACTGTTGCTTGTTTGGATCAAAATCCAGGCAGTTATAATTATGTAAAAGTCCACCATGGAATTCTTCCAGCCTTTTGGTTATCATTGCTGTGACACAACTTCGAGATTCTCCAGTTACATGAGCATTGTTCTGATGGAAATGGGACTATCTGTAACTGGGGCATTCCAAACACAAGCTACAAGACTTTTTTTTTTTTCCATTCAGCGGTATCCTTTTTGCTAGCAGGTTTGTACTGGGAGAGAAATGCCTTCTGCCTATCCTTCGCTTTTCAGTGAGAATTTTAGGGAATATTGCCAATGTAGAAAGGAAAAGTTACAACATTTGTACCAGGAGACATTCAGGTCTTTTCCTTTCTTCCACACTCTGGACATACATCATGTGTAGTATGGAAAGGACCATAACAAGGCAATGAGAAGAGGCAAGCTGCCTTTATAGATGTAAAAAATAAATTAAAATAAATGGTAATGCCCAAAACCACAGACACTAAAGCTGTTGCTGTGTATTAATGTGGACGTGGAAGTAAAAATACTAAATGTAAGTTTATTTGTCTATTGCAAAAGGACTGTGATCCATTATTAGCCGGATACAGAATATAAACGGTCCAAGGGGAAAAAAAAAAAAAAANGAGGCAAGCTGCCTTTATAGATGTAAAAAATAAATTAAAATAAATGGTAATGCCCAAAACCACAGACACTAAAGCTGTTGCTGTGTATTAATGTGGACATGAAAGTAAAAATACTAAATGTAAGTTTATTTGTCTATTGCAAAAGGACTGTGATCCATTATTAGCCGGATACAGAATATAAATGGTCCAAGGGAAAAAAAAAAAAAAAAGTCTGATATCCTTTCCACAGACTCACAGAAAAAGAGAATTTAGCTTTTCTAGGGAAAGTATAAGCACTTCAGTGGAAATTTTGGTTGAAATGAAACAACAGCCACAGTATACCATCATCAGATATAATTGGAGAAATTTGCTATAATCTTGGTTAGTGTTTTACATGTTAATAACTTTTTTTTTCTTTTTTTTTTTAGACCTGGACAAAGTATCATGGAGTAGTCTGTCATATGATTAGATACCACGAATAACGCGTAGTGGGTGGCCAGTCCATTCTGTTATTTTTCTTGGTTTCCTGGCATGGTTTAAGTCCAGGTTGAGACTCCCCAGTACTTCAAACTTGCTGATTTTGCTAGAGCTGGGTCTTTAAAGAGACATTGTCTGTTAGATTTAGCCTCAACTTTTAGGTTGATTGAAGAAAAAGATTTTACATCCTAACACATGCAGGAAGCTTATAAATGCAGTTCCCAAATCTGTAAGCACTTACATGTGTTTTACTTCACATAGGAGAGTAATCTCAGGCATGTGTTTTTGCTGCTTGTGGGGATATAACAGCAGCCCCATTTATTATGCCTTTAGACTTTAATAGATAATTTATTAAGGACATGAACACACTTATGATGTTTACTTTCTAAAAATAAAATTATGCAATTAAAATACCAGAAGATAAAGAGAACAGTCCTGCTAACTGTATTTAATAAACATTGCTACTGCTGTATGAATCGATATCACTATGAAACTGATCCCATGTCAGGCAGTGGGTTGTCAAACTGATTCTTTCCTAATAAATGCACAAATACTTCTTTTTTTTTAATCTACCATTATGAGATCTTATTAGAATTTAATTTGCATCAGAGGCTAATTTGATGAATGGTCTGATGGTTTCTTCCAGCTCTCTTCTAATTCAGCTGTAACTCCACATTTTTGATAGCATGGTGGGCATTTTTCTTGTCTTTGAGTCAAATTCTCCTTGGCATTTCTGAAAGGAAAGAAAAATAATTAAGAATGTTACTTTCTTTTGGAGGCAGAGGAGATGAGGAGTGGGAACAGAAACTTATTAAACACAACATTCTTGCTGTTCCACAGATGGTAAAAAATGGGTTACTAGTCTGCACTGCAGCAAGTGCAGTATGATCAAGGTGGAAATATAATCGGTAGCTAGACGTTCATTTTATTTACAGAAATAAAATACTAAGCACTGTTTTAATAACTTTAAATGACACAGCCCATATATGTATTGTACATTTGAGTAGTCTAGACAGACTGTTTTCCAAGGAAAATACATTTTCATCAGTAGTTGTGGTATGATTCATAGTGGTGAAGAGGCAAATAACTCTTTTTATGACTGGAAGTTGCTTTAACTTGCAGCCACAAGGAAACAAGTCGGTGACCGGATGATAGTGGTGGTAACTAACGTTTCATAGTTATAGAGGTCTACACCTTATGCTGAGTTGAAGGTTTTATTTTTCCGGGGATAGCAATATATCACAAAACATTCTGCCAGTGTTTACAAACAACTGAAGGTGGTCTGTGTAATGGCTGGCGGTCCACAATTTAGATTGGCAAAGCTCACAGACAGCTTTAAAGTGTACAGGCTGTCAGGAGGCTGGGATTTGCTCGAAGTAGTTGTAAACCTTTGTGCGCACCCCCAGTGTAGAGGGGGGCACACCAGTTATATCTTTCATTCGTAGTTAATGGTTACCAAAGCATTAAAGAGAGATATGCAAGTTTGTTAGCCTTATGTTTGCAGTCTGATAAGTGATGATGTACAACTTCATATGTGCTTTGACTGGATTTATTTTATATCTCTGTGTAACTCCAGTAAAGGCAAAGGATTGTACTTATAACTCTTTCTGTGCTGCCCCAAATAAGAGGAGTGGAAATCTCCTATGACTGTTGTAAGCCTCTGCAGCTGAGGTCAAGGTTTTTCAAGGTGACTGGTGAGCAAGTTCCTGGGCTCCTGTTCTTGACTAGGGAAATTGTAGTAGGAATTGGAAAGGTAAGTCTGATTATCCACCAGGAAAAAACTCATGTTCTGTAAGGAAGACGTAAATGTGTATATTCATAAACATTTTTGAATAATATACGCTATAGCAAAGTATAGCATAATGGCTGTGTGTAACAAACTAACCAGGAAAGATACTGGGGGGAGAATTTACAGTTAATCTTGTTGGTAGAGACTTACCAGCAACAATCTCTTCTAGCTTTAGTGCTTGAACTTTAATATATTTATTTTTTTTAAATATATCACTTAACCGTGTGGAGCAGAAGGAAACAATGTATTGCATTTTTAAATCATAATGCTTAAAGTCTTTGTCCTACTAACTTCAAGGATTTAAGTTTTAGTGTAATACACAGTCTGATTCTGCAAATGACACTGTGAAATTACATCTTCAGGAGGAGCATGACATAGGGCCAGGCCTATGAAAGGTTCATGTGTGTCCTGCAGACCGTCTGGGTAGTACTACAATAGAATTGTTAAGTGAAAAGTGTGCGCTTGAGCATGGTTCAGTTACTGTGTGATAGTAAGAGACTGAAAAGGAACAAGTGAAGCTGCCGTCTTGAAGGTACTGAACTGCTGGAGCGCATTTGAGCCATCCTCATGGAGGGCCAGAAAGTAATAGCAGCTGTGTCACCTTTTGCATGGGTGGCATTTAGTGACTCTAAAAGATCAGTTTACATGTAGACAAACATTTAGGTACCAAAACTCATCAGGAAGAGAGTGATTCTCCTTTCACATGTTGCCCTGTTGTATGAAGAGGTTGTTTTTGCAGAACCTAGAAAATTCTCCATAACCCATTGCAGGCTGGTTATGAGAGCAACATGTAATCTGAGTATTTGCATTTACTAAAGAATATCCTGCTTTTACAGGAACCATTGAAATCTCAATGGGGGGAAAAATTTTTCTGCTCTAAGGTTGATCAGTGTATCAGAAGTTACATCTTAGTACATGTAATTTCACAGTGGTTGACCATCAGGTTAAAAATAGTCTTGTTAACCACACACAGTGTAACATTTTTTTTTTTAAATTAAAATTTAGCTGTGCTGATAGCTACAGAATTATTTGTTAAAGGCAGTGCTTCTAGATACCAACAGCTAGGGAATGGATTTAAGATGTTAACTAAATCAGTCCCATGGAAAAGACATAAGTTTTCATAATTGTTATGAGTAATATTTCCCAAATACTAGCTAATGCAGCTGGAAAGAGTGGTTGACAATTATTTTTAGTTTCATGAAGATCTGTAAGTTTTCAGGGGAAATGTGAAATAGTCTTGCTGTCTTCTTTTCTTTCCATTTTCAGAAAGCACATGGCATATTGAATGGGTGGCAAAATGGCTTCAGCTGGTATACTGTGCAATGAAGTCTGTCTTAATGAGCTTCTAAAGTCTGTCTTAATTGTCTTCTAAATTTTCTTGCTGTTGCTGTAAGGACAGCAAAATTGTTGGAGAGGAGAAAAGCGCAGTATCTGTATTCTACAGGTTTCTAAGCTTAGTTGAATCGTATGTTGCAGCAGTCAAGTCCGATAGAGGTAAAGCAAAAAAAAGAAATGTGGAAATTGAATGCTAAGAAAAGATTTCCATAGTTGGGAATCCAATACTTCATTTGCATTTTTTAACACATGCATACCCTGCTGTGAATGAACAGCTCTAGTTGGATTTTTTTTTTTTTTGTAGTTTCTTTTTTAAAGCATAAATACAAAACTATAGATTTTCTATGCTTGTATCAAAATTCACTATCACTTGGTAGCTTGGTGCTAGGCTAGTATGTTTTATATGGAATCATCTTTGGAGAGAAACACTGCATATGAGATATATGCGTACTACAAGACTGCCAGGTGCTCTTGTGGGTTTCTGGGGTTTTGTTTGTTTGTGTGTATGGGGCAGGGGGAGTGTTTGTTTTAGCATAACCGCATGGTTATGCTGTATAGTACTGTGATGTGTTTCACAGAACATGCTGTGATGAGCCTGTCTAGTTGTGGTGCTCTAATAACTTTTCATAGAATCACAGAATATCTCAAGTTGTAAGGGGCCCATGAGGGTCAGTTTTCAATCACTTTTAATTGTGTTTGCCCCTCTTCATTATTGGCTTTTTATCTGTGACTGCTGGACCATGACACATAGAATCATAGCATGGTTTGGGTTGGAAGGGACCTTTAAAGATCATCTAGTTCCAACCCCCTGCCACGGGCAGGGACACTTTCCACTGAACCAGGTCGCTCAACACCCCATCCAATGTGGCCTTGAACGCTCACAATGATGGGGCATCTACCACCTCTCTGGGCAGCCTGTTCCAGTGTCTTGCCACGCTCATAATAAAGAATACCTTACTTGTAACCAATCTAAACTTACCCTTTTTCAGTTTAAAACTGTTTCTCCTTGACCTGTCTCTCCAGGCCCTGATAAAAAGTCTATCTCCATCATTTTCATAAACCCCCTTTATATATTGCAAGTCTGCAATAAGGTCTCCCCAGAACCTTCTCTTCTCCAGGCTGAACAACCCCAACTATCACAGCCTGTCCTCACAGCAGAGCTGTTCCAGCCCTCTGATCATCTTCATGGCATCCTCTGGAAAAGCTCTAACAGGTCCATGTCCTTGTACTGGGGACCCTAGAGCTGGACACAGTACTCCAGGTGGGGTGTTGCCCTATAAGTCTGGCCAGCTTGTAGTCAGGTGAATCCCATCAGCTCCAAACAGACCTGGTTTCTCAAAGGTAGATCTGTGATCATAGAAGCCAAAATGTGATTATTCATGCTCCAGGACACAAACTATATTTGGTACGTGTGATCAGTCTGGCATCACACTAAGTACTCTGAAATGAGTTATGTTTATCTTGTAAAACGAATTACTTGAGTTCAGGCACTGCAGAAGCAGTGCAGCAGTTGTATTTTACAACATGACAGAGCACATGAATTGATTGGACAAATTGCAAATTGTTAGCTAGGTCTTGTGTGTCATCTGTACTCTTGACATAGCTCAATTCCCAGGTATTTGTAGAATCACATCTTCCTTTTGAATTGTTGAGGTTCATCACGTGAGTTTATTTGCATGGGGAAGTGTTGCGTTATCAAGACATCCTCTTTTTCTGCTTCGTTCTGAATATATACAGTTGCTATTGTCTTGCAGATTATCTTATTGCCCATATACTGATTTATGTCCTCCAATTAAAAGAAAAATGTTAACCATTAGTGGTTAAAAACAACCACTTACAGATGAAACTTTTTTTTTCCTATGGTACATCGACAGAATCATAACCATTTCCTGGATCCATCATATTTGTTCAAGACATCACAACCAGACAAGTATAGTGTTGGTTGCTTTCACAAGTATTAAGACCCCAGTGTGTGATTAATGGAGAACTTGTAGATATTTATTATTGTACTGCAAATGTGTAGTGGTTTTTTCATAGCTTAGTCTTAAACAACCAAAGTGTAATTGATAGCTGAAAAGGGTCAAGCAAATTTCAAATAAAGATTGGAGTATAACCAATGAACTTTGTCTCATTGAGATATCTTTCTCATAGTAGGTAGGGAGTTCACCAAGAGAAATAATATCCTGTTTCTAGGATTTACTCCCTTTTTTTTTTTTTTTTTTTCCTATCAGGGAAGTGTTTCCATGAAATGACTGCTAGAAAAGTAGCATGCCCATGCTTGCTGTCCTTCAGAAAAATCCTGAGTCAGCAGGGTAGGAACCAGATGGACAGGAGAAGCAGAAGCATAATGACGAGCAGAAAATAATAAAAAAGTGCAGGTGTGCAGGGAGAGAAAACATCTTAGGAACTGAAGCATAAAGGAGAAGATTATTCAAAATGCAATGTAGAGAGGACATACATATTTTGGGCTTAAAAATGTATATGGAAGTAAAGTTACTGTTCCCTAAGCCCAAGTGACCTTGTTTTAGACTTGCTTTCTTATTGTTCCCAAGAGGATGTATGCCCAGACCTCTGTAGGAAATCTGTCTGCCAGCTGGCACAGCGCCTTTCAAAGAGACCTAATTTTATATTTTCAGAACCTGGCAATATCAGCCACCTCCATCTGTAATAGGCAGTTGTTGTACTATCTGTTAAACTGCATTTTAACATTTAATTTTAACTTTCTTTGCCAATCTATTAATAAGTGCTGGACTATTGAGTGCTGTCAGTCGTGCCAGAAAAAGTGTTTTAATTTTGTAAGGTCTGTGGGTTCATGCATTTGTTTGTCATTAATTTGTATCTTTTTGTGGGCTCTAGGAAATTAACCTCTATGATGAAATATCATCTTCCCATATTTTAAGTCTATATTGAGAGGAGGCTGGAATAAAGCCTTTGTAGTTATAGTAGAAATCTGCCATATTAAATTCAGCGTTAAAACTGGAGACCAAGTTACTTGGAGTACTGGCTTTAATTTTTCTGGGATAGAAATCAGAATGTCTTGAGCACATCATCATATTATATAATGATTTGTCCAGCTAAATAAAATTTAATGCGGGTAGCAAGGGAACAGATTCAGTTCTCTTGCAACAAAATTTTCGAGCTGTCTTTGGCCAGCTTAGGGAAGGTGCCTGGGGAGCTCTCTTGGTAGCAGGCAGAGCTGCTTTTGCAGATTTGAAGTGATGACAGGCGGCCTATTTGCGTTAATATAATCCAAGGAAGGAAGCCACCTCAGATCTGGAAGAGGCAAAGTGGCCAGTGCCATGTGGCAGCCACTGGTTCAGTGTGGGACTGCTTCAGGTTGTGCTAACTGTAGGTAGCTCCGTCATTTAATTGATTTCAACTCATCTTAAACCTTGACAGGGTCGATGAGTTCTTATTAATCACTAATAACCAGTGTTTGATATTCATATAAGTCTAGCTGAAGGAAAAAATAGTGATTTGTCGTGGGTATAATTCTAGAGTACTTTATAAAACCATTTGTATTAAAAGAGAAAATGCAAATGTTTGTGTACAGTAGCAGTGAAATACTGCACTCAAAGCTTGAGATGGATTCTGTAGCGTATAGCTGTAATGTTGAAAAGTTTGTCTTATATATGAAATTTATTAGTGTTTCTTTGAATTCCTATTAATATATTTTCTGGATTTTTTTTTCAGCTCTTCGTTGTAGCCTTCAGTTTCTTGGAAACGTTGCTGCAGGAAATGGAGATTCCCAGAATAGCATTTGGAAGTGTGCTTTCCCAGATCTCTTCTTGTAAGCGTGGATGAGGGTTTTTTTAATAATGTAATTTCTGTGGTTTTATTCAAATCTTTTGTACATGGTAGTTGTGCCTCTACTAGCACCATGAAGGTTTGAAAAATAACTTTGGGGAGAATGGGACGGTTGAGACCATATCCTGTAGATGTTTTTTTGGTTAGTCAGGACCTTTAAAAACCCGTTTGTTCTAAGCTGACAGTAAACTGGTTTCATATAACAGAAACTGGAAGAAAACTCTATGTCAAATGTTGAACTTTAAACATAAGCTTTATTTCAGAGATATTTTCAAGTAGGTATACTAATTTCCAAGAACACAACTTTTCCCTTATTCACTTTGCTGCTGTGCAGACCGGCCAGTATTTGTGGATCAGATGGAACCTGCAAAAGTGACTCAATCTTTGTGTCTTCCAATCCTTTTGCTCGCCATCTAAGCTCACTAGACTATCTTCCTCGAGATTTGATGACTTGTGTGTCATGACATATTACATAAATGATTTTGTGCATACACATGACAATCTTGATGTGTTTGGCAACATTTTTCATACTGAGCTAGTAACAAAGGCACATTCGTTCAGTTTGATACTCGTTCTGTGTGTGTTTCTTGGAGCCCATGTGTCAGCACTGGGTGTAGAAAGACCTTATGATGATGGAAGCAGATGACTTCTGTCCCTCTTAGGCAATGACAAGCTCATGATTCTCTGAAAGTCAGGAAAGAAGAACTCATGAACTGAATGCCAATAGTCTTGTTTTTCCACATTCAGTTTTAACTTATTCTCTTAACTCCTTATTTTCTCTTGAAGGACGTGCCTAACATACAATGATGAGAAAATTGTTACCTATTGTTGTATGGTCCTGTTCAACTGCCTTAATTCAGAGAAAGTGAGAGAACTCCTGGATCCTGGGAACTTGACTGTGATTGTCCGTGTCCTGAAAGTCTACAAAGAGCAGTTGGAGGCTGAGTGGTCGTATGTATTGTTAGGTTCCTGGCTCCCCCTCACACACCTTTAAGCGTTTTTCTGATGTAAATCTTTGTATTAAGATGTGTAAATTTGTGACGCTCCTAAGTAATAAATGAAGATCTATTTAGAAGTTAGTAATTTGGTACAGAGATAATTTTCATGATGCATTCACTGACTGTTTTGATTTCTGCTAAAATAAGACTATGTTTTTGTTGAGGGTATAAACAGGTCTTTTAAAATCATGGTCTTTTAAAATGAAACAGGGTTCTAGAATGCAAACTAATTTATACTTGTGTGCTGGTTTTTGGAGATTTTTGAAATAAAGTTAATGCAGAATATAGCCTTACAGTCTTTGATTACTGGGTCACGCTAGGAAGACTTGTGTGACTAATGCTTGTGAGTACTACATAAAGTGTAGCGTTTTTTCTTCTTTAAAAAAAAAAAAATTTTCTTTTTTAAACAAATCTGTTGTCTAGTGCAACATGCAATCATTTTTATACCAAAACACAGAAGGTGTTTTGTTTGCGAATCTTGCACATTTCATTCTCATACTTTAAAAGCACCTAATCACTGGTTCTATTCTATGGAGCTTTTAGATTTTTTGCTAACGTCCATTCTTTTAAATATTGTTGTCGGTTATGCATTTGAGAAATGTTCTGCCCTGCATCACCAAGGATACATGTTCATTTAAGTGTTATATGATGGGGAAAAAATGGATAGTTTGTATGTTTTTGTAGAATTCTTTTGAAGGTCATGTTTAAATTCAAAATTTAAGTAGGAAGAATTGTTGAGGTTTTACTAGTTATTTAGAAAGTCTCTAAACAGAATTAAGATGATTGGATGAAAAGTAGATGTCACTTAATAGTTGGCTTTTGTACTAAAAAAAATTACTCCAAAATTTGTTTGTGACTGGGCTTTTTTCACAACCAGGTCAATTTGCTAGGGACATAACTAGTTTTCAGAAAACAAACTTAAAGTTTCAGGGTCAGGCAATCAGACTTCTATTTCAGAAGTGACAAAGTGAGTCTTTAGTTCTGGCATCTGTCAATATAAACACGTGAAATATTTCTTTTCAGATCATTATCTTGATTATCCTTCATTTTCTTTATGTATTGAAGATATGCTGAAATCTGTTTTGACTGAGATATGAAAGCCAGGGAAAGCTGGAAGACGTTGTCATGCTGTTAAATTTATATTTTGAAGGTAATTTGAGAATAAATGCATCATCAGAATAAATGCCAAGGTATCCAGTTCCCTGGTCTCTCTAGTCTGAAGTGCATTCTGTTGATGTTACAATGAAAATGTCTTACATCCTTTATGGATGTTTGTGGGTGGGAAAGGGTCGCTCTTCAGAGTAATCTTGAAATTAAAAAGGGGTAAACTATACAAGATAGAAGACTGTGCTGAAGGAAAAGAGATGGGTAGAAAAGAGTAATCCTAGTCCTGCCATAAGGCAGTTGCAGAATGTTTGCCCTCTTAATTGCTGTCCGAATGCGGAGTTTGTCATACAGGGCATATACAAAGAAAAAGCATCTAACATCTTCCAGGCATTAAGTAAATAATACATATGGGGTTTTTCCTAGCACTTAAACATTGTCTAGTTAAGTCTCAAAGCTTATTGTCAGTTTTCCCAACTGAAAGAAAAAGTAATGAGTTTGTAGTATAAGTTTCTTGGCGTTTTCTAACGTCATCTTGAACTGAATTAGAAATGGAAATCTTTCAATAACGTAAGCACTGTTTTCAAGTCAACATAGATAAAGTGCATTCACAAGTGCAAAATCTAAACCAAAAAGTGTATTGCAACAATGCATTATCAAGCATTAAATAGGTATTGAAACAGCTTTACTTTGAAAGTGAAAAAGGTAATTCCTTGCTAGAAAGGAGTTGATTTTTCTCTGTAGCTCTAGAGCCTTTTTGTGATTAATCTTGTACCTATGTGTTTCTTGTTAGCTAGGTCTTGTGTGTCATCTATGTGTTTCTTGATCATCACATCATTTTTTCTTCTAAAACGGTGTTTCTAATATGTCCCATCTCAGGAAACCTATTTACTCTCTGCTTCTCCCTTGTATTCATCTGTTCTTACTGTGAGAATATTTGTCATTCTGAAGTTAATTTAAATGGCAAAATATGTTATTTCTTCATATTAGATTTAAAAAAAAAAAAAAAAAAGTTATTTCTATCCTGAAAGAAAGAATTATATTTATATATGTAATATCTTTGGTCTACTTGGTGCAGAGGGTGAGGTAAGACAGTAACGTGTGTGTGAAGGACATACATAGTTATTATTGCTTTGAGTATATGTTTAGAATAAGTTTGGACTCTGGAGTATTGCTGCTCTTGCTTTGGTGTCCAGTTTTGTCATTGCATGTAATCTTTCTGGTTTGAACTAATTAATGGTTCATTACTAAAGCACTTTTTTTTTTCCCCATTGAGTAACTGTTACTTTCTGATATGGAAGGATATGCATGAGATATAGTCATGTAAAAGTGCATTTAAAGATTTCTGTCCCTTTTCTTATTAAGTCGAAGCTAAGGTTTGGACGCCTCTCTGGCTGGACTGTAGAAAAAATATTTTGTCAGCAATTAATTGGAAATTTGGAGCTGTGCTTCAGCTCTCAGTGAAGTACATACCACTAGGATTGCTTAAACGAATGTACATAGCCGCGGTATTTGCAACAGAGCCAGTACTCTGTTGTAAAGATTTGGGTCCCTTGCGCCACAGCTGACGAAGTGCACAGCAACCATTTCTAAGCAGCTGTTACAGCACTATATGGCTGAGCTGAAATACAAACTATTCTTCTTCCAAGAGGTTATGCTTGCTGCTGGACTCACAAATGACTGAAATTAAGATGTTCTTACTTTTAAAATTTAAAATATGACTTAATTCTTGCCTACCTTCTTGTCTATCAGCTAGAGCATCCAGCTTCATATTATACTGAATAAAAAGTGAATGCCACGTGCGTTTATTCCTCTTGGCTGAGCTTTTTTGCTGTCAAATGCTGCTTTTAGGCATTGCAAATCTTTCTTTGAATAACTAGGCAAGTTTTGGTTAGAGGCGAAACTTCTATTCACGGTTTTATTCCCTTTTATTGTGCACTGAAATTTATAAGCTAATGTTCCTCTAGGTTAGTATCCAGTGAATTCCACAAGTTATTTTTCCAGTTGCTCCCATGAACCATTAGGACAGAGAGAGGACTTCCAGGACAAATATTTGGATTTAAGGCCATTGGCAGAACTGTAGTCTCTCCCATGGAGACCTCACTACTCCATTCAGCTAGAACATGTTGAGTTTTCTACTTTTCACCCATCACGGAGGGCAAGCACATCTTTATAATCCTTTTTTTTTTGGTGAATTGGCAATTCCTCCTCTGTTCGTGATCCCACATTCATCTTTAAAGTCCATTTTTCCATCTCCGAGCTCGAAAAGTCCTTAGGGAAAGTTCAGGAGGAATAGAACCTCTTTCCAAGTGTGACGCCTTTTGGCTTCTTCCTCCACTCTCACAGCAGTTTTGAAGGGAGAAGGCTTTGTCAGAGGAAATCTGAAATTATTCTGAGCAGTTCCTCAGAGCTCCTGTTTTAGAAGCAGCTGTTGGTAGCGGACCTTTTGCAATTCCTCTTCTGTCTGCCATAGCTCCCTTTCCCAGTTAAAGAAAGTGAAGGAAGCTTCTTTAAAGGCAGGACGTAGATTTTTGGTGTTTTCCTGTCACATTTGCCTACTTTTCAAATCACAAGATGTTCAGTAGAAGACAAGGATCTCCTGTTGGGGAAGAAGGAATGTCTGAAGTGTTTTGCTGTGCTGCTTCCTGAGAAGGGCGGGTTATAAGGCCTCAGTTTAGCGACTCCTGAATCTAATCTGTGATGGAAAGCCAGGCCATTCACTTTCTAAGCAGTTTTTGAAACAGAGGAGAGCTATTTTGCAGATCAGCATAGTGAGATTTTGAGACTATAAGCACTGATGCATTTTTAAAACGTTTGTTGATTGATAGCATAACAAAAATTGCCTCAGAACTTGAAGAAAGGGCGGTAACTGTGTTGTGATGCATGCCTAAGTGTGTCTTCATGAGTGATGCACTTTTTATTAAGTATTTTCTGTGGCAGGCTATGAGCTAAGAAATAGTTAATAAATTAAAGAAGGAAGTCACCTGTGTAAGGAATGCCTTGGTCAAATTTTGCATTCAGCCCTTGTATGATCATACCTGTTTATCCAGACCAGATGACCTGAAGGCTCATTTAATTAAGCTTGTGGTTACTTGTAAGCATTAGAAATGCTTCTATCTCTGAAATCTGTGAAGTTGCAGAATGTAATTCACACATTTAATAAATATTTTCTTGATTTAAGAACTGATACCTCCTCCTCTTTCTTTTTTTAGAAGCTTGATCCTCTAAACAGATCCAAGATTTTAAAAATTTTGCTACCTTTGCCATCTTTAATACTAGATGCTGTTGCATTTAAAAATAGTATTAATTAACATATATTAGACAATTTTTTTTAAACTGCCTCTAAACTTCTAGTCAACACAGCTCCTAAACTTGTTTCAGGCTAGCAAGCCTGTAACCTTGAATACCAGGAGCTCTTCTGAAGTTGCTGCTGCTGGTCGAACTCCCAAGAGCAATGATCTGAGGAGGTAGATTGTGTATCTCCAACTGAGATTCTTCAAAACATTGCCTGACTGGCTGTATACCCCTTTGTTTTGTAGCTTTTGGCTAAAATCTTAGAGCAAGAAGAAACTGGAAGTTTTCAGGACTGAAAGCTGTTAAAACTTACCTGTCTTGTCCTGAATGTTTGGATCTGTAGTTGGGCTTGGAAAGAGTGCACAGAGCTTGCTGCTCTCAGAAGGTTTCAAGGAGTATGATGTTAACAGAATGTACTTCAAAGCTATGCCTTTTGCAAATACGCTGTCTCTGCAGCAACAAGTTAGTTTCCTTTCTTTGGTTTGATTTATGGCATACACTAATTAAATTATCCTATCTTCTTGACAGTTCATTGCTGTGCAGTTTTCTTCTGGAAAACATATTGTTCTTTGCAACAGTTAGCTACTATCTAGGCTATTAGCTTAAGAATTAATACCCTCAAACTATGGTGAAAAACTTCAATGCTGCTACAGCCTGGTGCCATGAGTGACCATTTCTGTCCTTTCTTTAGTCCTAAGACCTTGCCCTTTAATGTAGGGTCCCCCTTTCAGGGGTTGGTTATGATCTGTTGCTTCCATCTTGCTCTGCTCATGCTCATAGTTGTGGGATTAGCATTCCCTCTGAAATACTTCCTTGCACATGGAAAGTTTTTAAACCTCTCAACTTCAGTTGTTTTGCTTCCACTCTCTTGTGATTTTTTTTTTTTCCTTTTAGTATTACTTAGCTCTTTTATATCTGTTTCCTAACAGCAGAGAATTTGTCTCTTGAACTGTGATCGGTCTTTCTGCGTTTATGCATCTTTGGATTCTGCTTCCTCCACCCCTATATTCCATCTTCTGTTCACATGCAAAGGGATGAGCATGGTTTTTGAAGCCCTTGTGAGACAGTTTATTTTCGGTGTATCTTCTATCTTTTTAATATACCTCTGTACTGGTATACATTTAATGCTTCTGAAGTGTTGACATGTTAAGTTGAACATATTTTAAACATGTAAGCAAATATACTTACTTCATAAGCTAATACTCTTTTTCCAGTGCTGCCTTCTTCCAAGAGCTGCTGCCTACCAAAATATGCTATCTCGAAATTGGACATATCCTTCCTCTCAGGAACAAAGATGGGATACACTGTTCAGTTACTGAAATGTATTTCCTACTCACTCTGTTTTTATGCGATTACTATGAAGGTCTGAATGTAATGAACTCCCTTGTGGTTCCAAAGCAAGAAGAAAGCACAAGCAGTATCCCATGTCATTTGTGCAGTATGCTGAAAAGGTTTGCCAAGCACTACTTTTTTTTTTTCTTTTTTTTTTTTTTTTTTTTTTTTTTTTTTTTT